>BTHU01000008.1:79446244-79572800 GCA_036184795.1 Tokudaia tokunoshimensis
CATCTCCTGTCACTGATGGCCGCGGCCACACAGTGCCTATCATAGCAAGAATCATAACCCATACAGGCTACTTTCAGGGATGGAAATATGTTCTCTAGTCCATCAGCTGTTTGGAGGATACCCCTGAACTCACATGGTTGACCCCATTCATTAAGTAGGCCTGTCACCTTGAAGAGACAAGCCTGCCTCTGCACTTTCCTGCGCAGTTAGAGCTCCCCTTCCTCCTTTCCGAGCATAGAGGGCAAACAGAGAGGGCCCAGCCTGGCTTCGGAGTGTTGCAATTCCCCTTTTCATAGTGGCATTCCGTTCCCCCGTTGTTACAACTCTCGCCCCCCCCCACAAGGAGGGAGGGGGGCAGGGAGCAGCAGATGCCAGCTTTGGGAACAGACAAAAAAGCAACACACCCTAGCCTCTGTGTCACTGAGGCTAACCCCCCTCCCCCCCTTGATAGATAACCAGCATTTCTCTGGTGCAGATGGTTCCTGCCCTTGAAGGGAACAGAGGAGCCTACATCCTTGAAATGGTAAGAGGCCCACTCTTGGACCATGGGAGAAGGACAATTAAGTGTTCCCAGACAGCGGTGATCAATTTGTAAAAATACACCAGCTCCTGATAGCCCCATAAAGTTACTTCCCAGGTCAGGAAGGTCCCCTCCCCAGCTGCAACTCCGAGCCCCTGGACTCGGGCATGGGCATCGCATCTCTAACATGCACAGTGGGAAAGGCTTGTGACCCTGGTCTCGGACTTGGCAATTCCTGGCATTCCTGAGAACTGGGTATAACAACGCCGCAGCAGCTAGAGGAAGACAGCCGCCCTATCATTTCCCTCCAAGGAAGCCCTACCTTAGCTCAGCCTCGGTGAGATTTGTCTGTTTTTGAGGGAGGGGTTTCTCTGTGTAGCCCTTACTGTTCTGGAACTTGCTCTGTAGGCCAGGTAGGCCTCAAATTCACAGAGATCTGCTAGCCTCTGCCTCCGCAGTGCTGGGATTAAACACAGGTACCGGCACTCCCTGTCTTCGGTGAGTTTTTTTTTTTTTATTACCCATAGCAGGGAGCATAGGATTGCTTCTCTTGACACATCTTTGGATCTATAAGTCCTTGTTCAAGTGCCACTTGTGGTTTTCCATGGAAAAATACAAACAATGTCTATTCACCCGAGATAGGACAAAAGAGAAGTTATCTAGAAGCCTGTTTATCTGGTTAAACCACTTAGTTTACCGTGGTTACTTCCTGGAGCTGACTGAGGGATCACTTCTTGGAGTATGGGAAACACTAGGGCAGCTGAGGAGGAGTGCACCTCAGCATGGGTAATGAGAGCTACAGCCCAGGGCTAATTGGACAGCTCCAAGTCCACTGCAAGAAGGCAGCTTCTCTCCCATAACTGTCTTACTAATTTAACCTCAAGGAGTAGCTTCATGAGGCTTGCATATTTCTTAAGTTCCCTGACTCTTGCAAGCCTCATCATCCTCCCAGAATTCTTTGCCACAAACCAAACCAAAGCCTGCTCTTACCTTAAAGAGTTAAGAGGATTGTTCTACAACCAAATTTACGGTCCCAGAACATAGATTTAGCTTATCCCAAATTCCATGTTCGATGTGGAAGTGAGAGAGTAGGAGAGTGTAGACTCTAGGCAGACTCACTGGGAGGCAGACAGACAGGGAGAGGGGCTGTGGATAAGTGCTAAAGGTGGCAGATTTCCGAGTCGTTGACCAACCAGCTTCTTCCTCAGTCAGGTCTGGACACACATCCTCAATAAGCTATTAAAAGAGCTCATTTAAAAGTGAAAAGCAAGGGACTGGAGGGATGGCTCAGCGGTTAGGAGCACCGACTGCTCCTGTGAAGGTCCTGAGTTCAAATCCCAGTAACCACATGGTGACTCACAACCATCTGTGACTCCCTCTTCTGAAGTGTCTGAATAGAACTACAGTGTACTCACATAAATAAAAGTGAAAAGCAGGTCTGGGGCAGCGGAGGCGCACACTTTTATTCCCAGCAAAGGCAGGCAGACCTCTGTGGGTCTGAGGCCAACGTAATCTGCGGAGCATGTTCCAGGACAGCCAGGGCGACACTAGAGAAACCCTGTCTGGGGGGGCGGGGAGAGAGAGAGTAGAGAAAGGAAACTTAGTCAATACAACCATATTGGAAAGAAGGAACAGGGACCCACCCATCTTCCCCACCTCAAGTCGGCCTTCAGGTACTGAAGTGAGTTCAAAGTTTAAACAGAGCCTCAGTTGTGCGCATCTAAGCGGTCCGGGTCTAGGCAGTGGCCAATGAATCGATGAATGACTCGTCGCTTTTCTGCACTTCAGCCTCATCGTGTAAGATGCTCTGACTAACTGTTAGAAACTGTGCCAAAGAAATGGTTCCCAGGGGACAAGATCCCCCTCTGACTGGCTTCCTGGGAGAGCCAGTCCTTGAGGTCCATTATTTCAATAGTCTGATAGTCGGACTGAGAGACACAAAGTGTCTCTTTAAAATATGCTTTTGCCAGCCTGTTACAGAAACTTAACCCGTTTTGCATTAGCACAGCTGGTTTTTTTGTTTTTTGTTTTTTCGAGACAGGGTTTTTCTGTGTAGCCCTGGCTGTCCTGGAACTCACTCTGTAGACCAGGCTGGCCTCAAACTCAGAAATCCACCTGCCTCTGCCTCCCAAGTGCTGGGATTAAAGGCATGCGCCACCACTGCCGGGCAGCACAGCTGTTTTTAGGCAGCACTTTTTAAGAGGTGATGAGATGGATGAGGGCTCTGCTGTCATGAATGAGTTAATATCACTAAGGAGCAGGTTAGGTACTGAAGAACTAGCCTGCCTCCATTTTAGGCTTAAAAGCCATCTTACAGTAAAGATGAACTAGGTGTATTCCTGCTTATGATTAAACCTCTGTTTCTCAAGGATAAGGCTATGCTCCAACCATAACCTTAACTACAAACGGTTCTTTCTGTGCTGCCTGGAACTGTTCCAGGAATGGCAATTATGTCTTTTATAACTATCTGCCTCATTCCACAGGGTAAAATGAAAGGGGGAAAAAGATCGTCTTTAATGAGAAAGAGAGGGAGGGGGCAAAGTCTCATCACAGCGTTTGTTCATCAGGAGTCACCCCTTAGATGAATGCGTGAGTTTACCCCTTTTTCTCTCCTTAAGATCAATGCACATTTTACTCTGGGCAGTAAAATTTCCATCCTCAGCAAGTGAAAGCCCCTCAATTTTGGCTTGCCCAACCTCCGGAACTGTATGCCTCTAATTTGTTTTCAAAAACAAAGCGGGAAACAAAGCGTTAACCAACACGCCTAGGGGGCGTGTGCATTTCCTAAATGCTCAATTGACTGGTGGGCGGAGCTTATTCAAATAGACCTGTAAGACTGTGAACTTTCGCTTGCAGAACAGCTTCTTTCTCTAGTGCCTGGAGACAAAAAAATCCCACAAGAATAAGGTGAGTGCGTCAGCAATTGTTTTAACTTTGTGATTTATTTGATGTTCATTATCTCAAAGTTTTTTTAGGCGAAAGAAAAGGTACATACTTTTCTGCATAGTAGATGAGTGGTCTAGAGGTCTTGATAGGGTTCGTTTTCTCTGCCAATTAAGTAATTAAAAGGCAAGAGAAATTTCAACTGCCACTGGTAGCATTGAAGAAGTCTCAAACCCTGCAAACAGGAGCAGAGAATCAGCAGTTGAAGAAGGGGGCTTGCTGGGGACAAAGAACCACCCACATGCAGCAGACACACCGAGAAAAAGATCTGCACCGCAGACGCTGCAAAATCAAAAAAACCCCGGTCTCTTCTCAAGGCCTGCGTTTGTTTGTTTAGTCTCCGAAGAACTTTTCTCCCCTAATTTAGGGTCGGTCACTCCGAAGAGAAGATGTTTCTCTGGCCTGTAACTCTTGTGTAAACCAGCCCTGATCCGGCCTAGAATGGATTGAGTTAGTCACTCAGCAGTGGGCCTGCTGGTGGGGACAAAAGCCTGCATGGCTCTGGTTTTAAGGGGCCAGGCATTTGTCTCGGTCAGGAGGGTGCAGAAGAAGCCAGCCAGCCATCTTGTGAGTTCATCACGTATCCACGGGCCCCTCTCCCTGTCTGTCTGCTTACTGAGGAATCTGTCTAACTCCTAGTCTTTCATGATTCTGAAGAAAATAGCAAATGGGCATCCATCCAATGAACAGGCTTGCGTTGTCTGTGCACAGCTTAAGTACAATTGGGCACACTAAAACACCCTCACACATTAAAACTTAAAAAGTAAATACATAAGACTTTTTAAAAAAATCATTTTATTTGTTTACATTTCAAATGATGTCCCCCTTTCTGGATACTCCTCCACAACCCCTTCCCCAATCCCATCCTCCCTCTCCCCCTCCCCTTTGCCTCTATGAGGGTGCTCCTCCACCCACTCCTGCCTCACCTCTCTAACATCCCCCTACCCTGGGGCATCAAGCCTCCACAGGACCAAGGGCCTCCCCTCCCACTGATGTCAGATAAGGCCATCCTCCGCTGCATATGCAGCTCGAACCATGGTTGGTTGGTGGTTTAGTCCCTGGGTGGTCTGGTTAGTTGATGGTGTTCTTCCTATGGCGTTGCAATCCCCTTCAGCTCCTTCAGGCCTTTCCCTAGCTCTTCTATTGGGGTCCCCAGGCTCAGTCTGATGTTTGGCTGTGAATATCTGCATCTGTATTGGTCAGGTGCTGGTAGAACCTCTCAGAGAACAGCATACCAGGCTCCTGTCAGCAAGCGCTTCTTGGCATCAGCAATAGTGTGAGATTTGGTGTCTGAATATGGGATGGGTCCCTAGGTGGGGTGGTCTCTGGATGGCCTTTCCTTCAGTCTCTCTTCCATTTTTTTGTCCCTGTCTTTCCTTTGGACAGGAACATTTCTGGGTTAAAATTTTTGAGATGGGTGGGAGGCCCCATCTCTCAACTGGGAGCCATGCCTATCTACTGCAGATGGTCTCTACAGGTTCTCTCTCCCCTTTGTTGCTTATTTTGGCTAAACAGGGTTGGTGAGATGGCTCAGTAGTTATGAGCCCTGGCTGCTCTTCCAAGAGGTCCTGAGTTCAATTCCCAGCACCCACACGGTGGCTCACAATCTTCTATAAGGGGAACTGATACCCTCTTCTGGCATGAGGACGTATGTGGAGCAGAACACTCATACAATAAATAAAATTTCCAGGGCCCAAAGGGGATGACTTTAGCCAAAATACATAAAACTTAAGTGGGGTTTTAACTGAATTTGAACTTGAAAATACTTAGTATTTGGGCATCCACAGGTGCACTTGAGCACCCCACACACACACACACACACATTCTCCCTAGGAAAATCTCAAATATTTTTTTTTACTTACTTTAAAAGGAAGCAGGTGCCCACCATGGAGTACCATTGTGCTTCACTGTGTCTACTCCGTGTGTTCAGAAGACTTAAACCAAATGATCAAACACTGGCGTTTTCCTCCTGGTCCTCTCGTGCAGGGAGCTGTGCTAAGGAGAAATGCAGGAGTTCTGGAAGAAGCAAGCTCTGGTACGGCGTTTATTGGTTTGTTTCTCAGACTTGCCATAGCCTTTAAATACCACACAGCAGCTCAATTTGTTCATTCTTGCATAGCTACAAGGACCTAGGTAGATTAGAGTCCCTTTCTTGGCTTTACATTTTCATCTAAGCAAGTGTATAAACCCTTGGCGTTTTGTGAACATAAGCCAATCCACTTAAGAAGTTTAGTTTCAATTCCCAGCAACCACATGGTGGCTCACAACCATCTGTAATGGGGATCCGATGCCCTCTTCTGGTGTGTCTGAAAACAGCTACCGTGTACTCATATATGTAAAATAAATAAATAAATCTTTAAAAAAATAAAAGGTTTAGTTTCTAAGTATGAAAGATGGGGAAGAGATACTTAATACAAGCACTTGGGTCAGAGCCTTTGTCCCACAGAGGTGCTGTGTCCCACAGGAATGTGGTGTGGCTGCAGTAAAAATCCACATAACTAATTGAGAGCTTTTTGGAGAGGTTGGTTTCATGCAGGTGCCTATGCTAGTTGACCCAAGATCTGCTGACCCATGTCCACCCAGTTCACGGGAGGAGTAGACAAGGGTTACATGCTGACCACTGACCCCCCCCTCAGGGCAGGCTAATTGAATTTTCACTCTAAACTCAGTTTCCCAAACTCCACCTGGGTAGGTCTTCCCATTTCTTTTCCTTTCTTCATTTTATTGTGTGTGGATGTTTTGTCTGCGTGTATGTCTGTGCACCGCGTGTGCAGTGCCCAAGGATGCCACAAAAGGCTGTCAGATCCTCTGGGCCTGGAGTTACTGAGTGTTGTGAGCTGCCATGTGGGTTTAGGGATGAAGCCTGGTCCTCTGCGTTCTCTACAGTTGAGCCATCTCCTTAGCACAGACCTATAACTTCCTAATGGGCACCTAGAAACTGCTACTGCTGGTCCCCAAGCACGCTCGGGAGAATGCTGCCCACTTCTAACAGAAGCCAGGTTGACTTCTCACAAACAAATGTTGCCATAATCTGTGACAGAGAAGGGACATTTTTAGGTTGCTAGGTTTCTTTGTTTAGTGCACATGCCCTCTCCTTTTGACCTTGGAACTAAGCCCTGCTTAGAGCTGAACTCTGAATGGGTACCAGTGGCCTAACTCATGCAATTGTATTAGGAGAAGCATTCTTCCATTTTCTAAAAGATTTTTACTTTTTTTTTTCCATCTAAACTGTCACCCGTGGTGGCTACTTTCTGCTTGGTCCAGCTGAGCTGTGTGCTGGCTTCTGGGTTGAGGAGCTACACACAGGCGCGAATTCTCTGAATCCTTCTGGGTGGGGTTCAACTCTCAGGATCATCACACAAAAAGCCCACTTGGTGAACTACCTCTGCTGAACTGAGTACACACTTGACCAACTCTTGAGAAGAAACCAGAGTTGAGAGGATGAGTGTGGATCAGAATTGCTGGCGTTTGAATGAAATCCAGGATAGGCTGTCTTTTGTTCTCCGCGGCTCCTGGGGACAAAAAGCAGTATTTCTACTGCACTTGTCTTGTTCATTCTGACATTGTACTTTTTTTTTAAAGATTTATTTATTTTTTTGTATTTAAGTACACTGTAGCTGTCTTCAGACACCCCAGAAGAGGGCATCAGATCTCATTAGAGATGGTTGTGAGTCACCATGTGGTTGCTGGGATTTGAACACAGGACCTTTATGGAAGAGCAGTCCGTGCTCGTAAGCACTGAGCCATCTCTCCAGCCCCTGACGATGTACTTTAAACAAGGAGATAACTAGGTTTACTTTTTGAAGGATAAACAGACATGATTTTCTATATTACCAATCCTTAGGTTATACTAAACACTGTTGAATCAAGAAAAAAGGATTTGAAGACCTGCTTTAGGCTTCTATCCTGTAATGTTGGACAAATTTATATGTGTGTACAATCTCTGTGTGTTAATTACGTCCCCCCTTCCTCCCCTCCACAACTTGACACAAGCCAGTATCATCTGGGAATAGGAAACAACTGAATTAAGAAAATACCTCCATCAGAGTGTTTGACCTATAGGCAAGTCTGTGGAATGCTCTCTGTCTCTCCACCTCTCTTTTGTTTTCTTCCCTCCCAACCCCCCTTTTTTTTGAAACAGGGTCCTTCTGTGCAGTACCTGCTGTCCTGGAACTCACTATGTAGACAAGGCTAGCCTCAAACTCACAAGAGATTCTCCTGCCTCTGTGTCCCAAGTGCTGGGATTAAAATCAAGTTCTACCACACTCAGCTGGGTGGGTCAATTTCTTGATTTATGGTTGGTGGGGGTGGGGCACCCCACGTCCATGTGGTCCTCTACTTTTTTTTGATTTTTTAGTTCTCAAGTCCATTCTTGCCTTTCAGGAGTCTATTGTAGAAAGCAGGCTGAGCAAGGATTGAGAAGCAGGTCAATAAGTAGAGAGTGTTTCTCTGTGGTCTCTGCTTCAGTCCTGACTTGGCTTCCCTTCCTGGCTGTGATCTAGAGTAATGTAAGGCAAATATACTGTTTTTAGTCAGTATTTTTATCATAGCAACAAAACACAAATAGCAATAGAAAGCAAACTAAAACATTCTGTCAGGCACTGCTCAACTCCTATAATGCTGCATTATATGTGCCCATGCAGTGTGTGCGTGTGCGTGTGCGTGTGTGTGTGTGTGTGTGTGTGTGTGTGCGTGTGTGCATGCGTGTGTGTGTGTGTGCGTGTGTGTGTGTGCGCGCGTGCGTGCGTGCGTGCGTGCGTGTGTGTGTGTGTGTGTGTGTGTGTGTGTAACCCAGCACTTCATGCTTGGGAGGCAAATACTCTACCACTGTACTCCCCCTGCCCCTGAACAATAATAAGATATTTCATTTGTTTTTGCTTTAGCGATATTATTTCTTTCAGTATTCTTAACAAAAAAAAGTACAATTTTTTTTCCTTTGGCAAAAACCTTAATGTCTATGTTTGGGGTTGATCTGATTGGCCATAATGTATTTTATCAAAACGTTTAGGAACAGCATGTCTAATAAAGCTTTCTTCTTTTTTTTTTTTTTTGGTTTTTTCGAGACAGGGTTTCTCTGTGTAGCCCTGGCTGTCCTGGAACTCACTCTGTAGACCAGGCTGGCCTCGAACTCAGAAATCCACCTGCCTCTGCCTCCCAAGTGCTGGGATTAAAGGCGTGCGCCACCACTGCCAGGCAAAGCTTTCTATAGATATAGTAAATGCTAAATAATTTTGCTAAATGACCAGACACTTGGAAGTGTGAGTTCATGATCCCCCTGCCTTCGCCTGGGATGTGTGCCACTGTGCCCAGGGACCACTTTATGTTTCGTGTAGGAAGAAGTGATGAGTGAAAAAGATAGCACTTTGCATGTTTAAGAATAATTTAATTCAGATTTTTGTATTTTACAGATTTACTTTGTACAATTAAGGTTTTGCCTGCTTGTATGTAAGTGCACTAAGTACATACAGTGCTCCAGGAGGCCAGAAGAGGGCATCTGATTGCCTTGGAACTGGAGTTACAGATAGTTGTGGCCACTTGGATTCTGGGCTGTTCGAGCAGCAAGTGCTCATTAATGTAACCTATTTCTCCAGTCCTCTTCCTAGTTTCCAGAACATACATTTCCCCCTTAGGACAGGTTTTATGTGTCCCAGATATTTTGTTATATGTATTTTAATTTTTCATTTGATTTTAGGAATTTTTATATATTTCCTTGTGGATTATTTCTTTGACCCAGTGGTTAGTAATGTGGTTTTTAATCTCCATGAGTTTGTATAATTACTAGGAATTCATTGATTTTAGGCTTTATCACACTGTGGTCTAGGGTAGATGGCATGGAGTTACTTCAATTTTTCTAACTTTGTTAACATTTCTTTCGTGTCACAGTCCGTGGCCTATTTTAAAGAAGATTCATGAACTGCTGAGTAGAATATGAATTTTTTGGTGTTTGGGTGGAATACTCTGTAAATATCAGATAGGTCCATTTGATGTGTGGTGTCATTTAATTCAGATATTTCTCTGTTTAATCAAGATGACCCACCTATTGAAGAAAGTGGGTAATGAAGTAAGCTATATGGTATTTTCTCTTTTTGTTTTGTTTTGTTTAGTGTGTGTGTGTGTGTGTGTGTGCTGTTTTGTTTTGTTTTCTGAGACAGGATTTCTTTGTATAGTCCTGGCTGTCCTGCACTCTGTAGACCAGACTGGCCTCAAACTCACAGAGTTCCACCTATATCTGCCTCCCAAGTACTGGGATTGAGGTATGTATCACCACTGCTTTACTTTGGTATTTTCTATCTTGCCATTATGATTAATATGTTTTATGCTATTTCATAGATCTCTTTTTACCTGGAAAAAAAATAAAGTCTTATGGCAGCAGTTAAAGACTCTCTAGTTCCTACTGAATAGTCCAGTTCAAGTAGACCTGCCTCTTTGCTGGTGTTAGAAAAGATTTTTTTTTTCAGATATATTTATGAAACCATTATATCAATTCCTGGTTCCTTTCTCCAAATATCAGAGTCAGTCTTAATAATATGATGCCTTGATGGGTATGGCTGTGTAGGGTTTGTGGTGTCCTGGGCTGGTGGAGGCTGGGGGATCTGGGTGGGGGTGGGGAGGTCCCCAGGCCTGCTCAGAGGCCAGGGCCCGTCTGGTTCTCGGGCTCTTGAGAACCCAGGTGCTACTGGGAGCTATGGAAGAGCTGAGAACAGAGTGTGGGCTAGAGGTGCAAGCACCAGCTGCATCCAGCGGGGAGGAGTCCTTGGTTAGTCCTGCAGGCAGCTTGGCTTGGAAGCGGCCATTGCTGGGAGAGCTGAGAGGCTTCCTGCAGGAGATTAGACTTTAGGTGAAGGCCTGTTCCATTGCTCCCAAGCAGGATCCTGATGAAAATAGACAGTCCATGGTTTTAAGGCATTTATTGTCATGGTGGAGAGTGGAGATGAGTAAAACCATACCCCACTTCTTAGGGCGGGCCTGAGGTTAAATACCTTTTTCAGGGAGGAGTGTCTGGGAAGGGGAGTTTATTGGCTAAGCCTCCAGGCCTTTAGGTACCTCATTAAAATGGAGATCTGTCTTGAGCCTATGTGACCTGTGGTCATGTCCTCTACCTGTGGAGAGGCTTGGGGCATTGCCCTTATGTGACTGATAGCCACAAATCTATGGAGAGCTGTGGCCTCGTGTCAGGAGCTGGTGTCCAGGAGTGTGGCAAAGCACCTACTGTCCCTGAGGGGTCACCGGGGTTTCAAGCCTGTGCTCAACCACTAGGCTGCCTGTCAAGGTCCTACATGGTTGGTTATTTTGTCTCAAGTTGTGAGTGACAGCATTTATACAGCATACAGCAAATCATTTATGCACATTTAAATGGCTACGTTTTTGGTTTGCTTGTTTGATGGGTTTTGGTTTTGTTTTTCAAACCAGGGTTTCTCTTTGTAGTCTTAGCTGTTGTGGAACTCGCTCTATAGACCTGGCCTTGAACTCACAGAGATTCCCCTGCCTCTGCCCCCTGAGTACTGGGATTAAAGGCATGGACCACCACTGCCCAGTAAAACTGGCTAATTTTAAAGACAGCTGTTTCTGATCAAGAAACAGGACGTGGTTGACTGCCTAGCAGCCCCAATGCTCCTCCCCAGTCGTAACCACCTGCTCTCGAGGCCGACTCCTCATCCTGCTTTTCTGCACTCCTCCATAGCATGCTTTTGTCTGCACATCACACAGGGGGCTTTGCTCACCATGTTTCCTCTCTGCTGTTAATGGAGGTGAAGCCTATGATGTGTTCGAGTTTGTTTTCCAAACATATTTTTTACTCCTTCTCTTTAGGAAACTCTGAACCAGGAGCCATGGAAGTCAAACCCAAGCTCTACTACTTTCAAGGCAGGGGGAAGATGGAGTCGATCCGCTGGCTGCTGGCTGCGGCTGGAGTGGAGGTCAGGTCCTGGTTGGGGATGTAGCTTAAGTCCCATCTCCTCCTCCTTCCCTTCCTTTCCACCTGTTTTCTTAGATAAGAAAAAGGGGGAGATTACAGTCGTGAGGTGCCTGTGAAGAGGGGAGCTGAGGGCCTGGGTGGTTCTGAAGTTCCTGGAGATGAAGTGACCGTATGGGAAGATTAGCTCATTATCTCCATTAGGATTTGTTGTTTTCTGAGGCCATTTCTGTGACCTCAGCACTCATGGAATTCATGGCTGCCTGCGGGATCCCTGGCCCAGATGTAAGATCTGCTGGCTGGCTCTTACCTTGACTCCAAAGTCTCCTCACGGACTTTATAGAAATGTCTTGAAACTGCTGTTTCTCCCAGTATGAATGCTGTCTTTGTTTCCCACTTTAGAGACTCCTCCCTGGTCTGGTCATCTGTCCCACCCCATCTCAAGATGTGAAGGACAAAAACACCCTCACAAAGCTTTAGATGGCTGTAGATGGATGCTAATTACAGCTTTAGCCATCAGTAAATGACCATAACCTCATTTGAGTAGGATACATCAATCTCAAAGATAAGCTTAATTTGGCCTCATATGAAGGAAAATTATAAAGCCAAAGGAGAAGAGAGGGAAAGTCACTGGAGAAATCTGGGGCAAAGACAAAAGTTTGAAGTGAGAGAGGAGCTAGTTGAGGCAAAATAAGAATGGAGAACAGCGCCTTGGGGATCCTTGATACAGGTGAACTGTCCAGATGTTGAGATGTTGTCTTGTCCCATTTTACCCCTTTAGATTCATCCAGCCCGTAGCTCCCCCCCCTCCCCAGCACATGCATCCCAGGATAGCTATGCATGCAGCCAACACATTAGTAGACAACCACAATATGTCACAATGTCAAAAGATTGGATATCCCTGAAAGCTAATCTCTAAATATACACCCCATCACATCATAGGGGGGAGCTGGCAGCTTTGTGGTTCCCTTATAGATTTTATTCTGAAGGCCATAAGGCATTTCTGAATGGTATCAGAATCTCCCTCCCTGCTTCCTATCTTAAAGTTATAACAATGTCTCTTTGTCCTCAATCTAGTTTGAAGAAGAATTTCTTGAAACAAGAGATCAATATGAGAAGTTGCTAAAGGGTGAGTTTTGATTTATTCAATACTGTCTTATTGGAAAAAATAAAAAACTTGTTTCTGGAAATATTCATCATGTAGAACACAGGTCTCAGGAATGGCAGCTACTACTAGAAAAGGTTAAGCCATTCCTACAAGCACTGACTTATTAATCCTATCTTCCTGATGCAAAGTAATGTATGATTTCTGTATGAACTCTGTAGCCTTCCTACACGTCAAGTATCTGACCGCACTGGCCTCAGTCAGTATAATATATGTTCCTTAGTTCTGAGTAGCTCAGTACCAACTCCCTTAAACAATTCTTCATTATCTTTTTTTTTAAAAGATTTATTTATTATTATAATAAGTACACTGTAGCTGTTTCCAGACACACCAGAAGAGGGTGTCAGATCTCATTATGGGTGGTTGTGAGTCACCATGTGGTTGCTGGGATTTGAACTCAGGACCTTCAGAAGAGCAGTCAGTGCTCTTAACAGCTGAGCCATCTCTCCAGCACCTTTTTTTCCCTAAAGATAGATCTCCCTTTTCTTTCCTTCTTTCTTTCTTTCTTTCTTTCTTTCTTTCTTTCTTTCTTTCTTTCTTTCTTTCTTTTTTAGATTTATATTTATTTATTATATGTAAGTACACTGTAGCTGTCTTCAGATACCCCACAAGAGGGCATCAGATCTCATTATGGATGGTTGTGAGCCACCATGTGGTTGCTGGGATTTGAATTCAGGACCTTTGGAAGAGCAGTCAGTGCTCTTAACTGCTGAGCCATCTCTCCAGCCCCCAAAACAAGATTGTTTTTGTTTTTAAGATTTATTTATTTTTATTTTATGTATATAGATAAATGCTTGCCTGTGTATATGTGGGGGCACCATGTGCATGCAGTGCCCACAGACTCCAGAAGAGGGCACCAGATCCCCCAGAATTGTCAACCACCTTATGAGTACTGAGAATTGAACTTGGGTTCTTTGGAAGAGCAGTCAGCACTCTTAACCACTAAACCATCTCTCTAACTAAACAATTCTTAATATTGTCATGGTGTCTTGGAGCAGGGTAAGGAGACTAGTACCCTTTGTGCTTCAAATCTATTTATCTTGGTGTTTTTCTCTTTCCTTTTTTTTTTTTTTTTTTTGGTTTGTTATTTTGAGACAGGGTTTCTCTGTGTAACCCTGACTGTCCTGGAACTCATTCTGTAGACCAGGTTGGTCTCTATCTTGGTGTTTTTAATAGATTTAGCAAATTATGGCACAAAGGATAGAATTAGACTAAACCATATGCAGTTTTACTTTTAAATATTATTCTCTGATAGTTATATTCATGTATATAAATTATTTTGATCACATCTCCCCCCATCACCCTCTCTTCTCTCTTCCTCTCACTGATTGCTTTCTTCTTCCCAGAAAGTTTCCTTCCTATTTTTATCTCTCTATTTTTAAAAATCACTGAATTTAGTTAGAATTGTTTGCATGACCATGGTTGGGAGGTTATTTACAAGTGATTACACCACTGAAGAATATGAGTCCTCCTCTTCCTGTATCTACTATCAATAGTTCTTCAAGGAGCTGTAGGGCCCTAAAGCCCTTCTCCCGCTTGTACATACATCTGACCTCTCTTTGAGGATGCTGCCAGGAGTCCTGGAGAGAGTGATATAAAAGTCCTATGTAGGTTCTGGTCACTTTCTCAGCTCTTTGACAACTAAGGAGCTTCTGCATTACTTGCCACCCACAACAAACTGAAACACCTTTTGACCAAGGTTTGACTGTAGTCAGTCTCTGTGAACATAAATATAAACATTTAGATGGAAGATAGACTTTTCCATTTAGCAAGCCAAAGAAGTAGATACTTGCTTGAGTTCATGACCTCCTCAGCCATAGACCTGGGATGAAGTTACAGCATGAACCTTTTCCTATAGAAGGGGTCTAAAATTCAACCAGAAAGTAGTTGATTATCCCCATAATAGCCAAACCACTATTATACCAGTTAGCACATTCTGCTGGGGAGATTGGTCCTGTAGCATGCATGGTCTACAGCTGAGTGAGACCACTGATATATTTCTCCCCCAAGTAGTCTACATAGCATGCTACAGCATGATGAAGGCTAACCACAGGGATGAGACTTCTAGTTCAGTTCAGATGATTTCTCTGTGTCCTGATGCCAAAGTGAGTGGTGTCTTTAAAAGTAGGCTCTATCCTCTAGCTCTGGCGGGAAATCAAGAACATTGCAATAGCTTGCATTATTGGGGGGGATTCTGGGACCTCCCAAACCAATGACTCACAGGGGGCACTCCTTTACCTATTACTGGGATTTTTGTTTAATAACCCATGACTTCTGGGAACAGCATTTACGCATCCCTTCTCTATATCTCGGTTCACACACTCTGTCTTTTAAAAATATATATTTAATTAGATTACTAGGGTTCCATATGACTTTTTAGTATCTCATAAGTTTTGGTTTACCCTTCTCTTCTCCCCATGGCTGAATGTTGACAGGCTCAGTCTCACGTAGGATTGATGCAAGCAATCTCAGCCGCTGTGAGTTAGGTATTCTAGCCACCATATCCTGCCCAGAGTTATCATATAATATTCTGTTTCCCCATTACTTGGTCCTTATGTTCTTTCTTCCTTCTGTTCTGTGATTTTTCCTGAGCGTTTCCTGCTTCTACTTTTTTTATCACTTGCATTCTCTTCCCATCCCAAAGCTCTTGAGTCCCTTCCCCTCCCCTTTCTAGCTTCCAGGCCCTTATAGACACTCCAAGCTAAGCATTGAGCATATACATGTAAAACCTTGAGGCTAGGATCCATATATGAGAAAGAATATGTGACATGTGTCTTCCCTGACTGGGTTCCTCACTCCGTACAGTACTTTCCAGTTCCATCATTTTCCTCCAAATTTTACATCTTTCCTTTTCTTTAGTGCTGAGTAGAGTTCCATTGTGTATATGGACCACATTTTCCTTCTCCACTCATTAGTTGATGGGTATCTTGGCTGGTTCTATTTCCCAGCCATTGTGAACAAAATAACAACAAACATGTATGTACAAGTATCTCTGTAAGAGGAGACAGGGTATTCCTATGTGTATTAGTTTGGGTTTTACTCCTGTGAACAGACACCAATGACCAATGCAAGTTTTATAAAAGACATTTACTTGGGGCTGGCTTACAGGTTCAGAGGTTTAGTCTATTGTCATCAAGGCAGAAGCATGGCAACATCCAGGCAGGCATGGTGCTTGAGGAGCTGAGGGTTCTACACCTTTTTCCAAAGGAAACCAGGAACAGACTGGGCATCTTCAGGCATCTAAGAGGAAGATCTCTAAGCCCAACCCTACAGTGACATACTTCCTCCAACAAGGCCACACCTCCTAATAGTCCCACTCCCTGCGACAAGCATATACAAACCATCACACTATGTATTCTAGGCTGTCCCTGAATTTGTTATCCTCCTGCCTCAGCATCTTGAGCGTGGACCATCATGTCTGGCTTAATTGAGTTTCGACCTAAAGAAAAAGACCAATTACTAGTATTATAATTCTCAGAAAAATGTCTCACAGTTCGAGGGAAAAGTAGCACACCATTAGCATTGCTTAGACTTCCCAGAGCCTAACCACCACTGCCATTGCCTAAGGGTCATATCGTCCCCACTGTTGCTGCTCAGCAGTCATGAAGTTGCCACGGACTGTCACTAACAATTGTCCAGCTTTGGGTAAGATTTTAACATCTCTGCCTCCTTGTTTCATTTCTGTAAGATGAAAATAACCTGTCCACAGTTTACAACATGCCAGTAGACCTCCCTGGAGTGGAAAGCCACGACCACCCTTCCCCCAACTCCTTTGCAAGGACCTGGTTGTTTTTCTGAATTCTTTCTTCTCTTTGATTCTAGCCTCTGGGTATGGGTACTAAAGGATACACATGCCCACCCTGATTAAGTGACTGTAGCTCCATAGCCCTTTCTACAAGCATCCCATCAGAAAGTGCTCCCAGATAGCTCCTGTGGTGCTCCAGCCCTCCCTATGATGTTCCTATAGCACTGGGGATGCCCTCCGTGGCCCCACTATTCTGAGCAAGACACAGCATGGGACAACAGAGAAGCCTAAACAAAGTCAGAAGGTCCCCTGTCATTAGCTTAGCTGTTCTGAGATCATGTGAGTTTGGTAGGTTACACTAGCTCCCCTTGGCCTCTGAGGTGCCTTCTGTAGTAGAAAAGAATTAAACTAAACAGTGTCAAAGATATTTTTCTGCTATCTTGATTTGGGTTTTAAAATTTTTTTTTTCTCTGAAAAAGATGGGCAACTTCTCGGAGCAGGCATCATTTCTTATGGTCTTATCACTCCTGAGTGGCAGAACAGTGGTCAGCACTAAGTTAGTCATTCAGTGTTGAATGAATGTGGAAATTGGTGCTGTAATACAGCCAGTGAGCCTCTCCATTCATCATAATCTGATATTTGCAACGAATGGTTACAAGGTCACCAACTTAATGCAGCTATGTAAATGATCAGACATTTACGCATCAGAAGGCCGACTCAGAGAAGCCAGAGGCTTGCCTAACATCCGTGAAGAGAGGGACACTGGCTCTTGGAAAGCTGTCATTGCTTCTTACAGTGGTGTTCTCCATCTTCCAGTACCACTGAGTCAAGTGAGCATCATTAGAAGTCAGAGAAATAGGGTGTGGTAGAGCGCATCTTTAATCCCAGTGCTTGGGAAGCAGAAGCAAGCATATCTCTGAGTGTGAGGCCAGCCTGGTTAGCATAACAAGTTACAGGACAGCCAGGGCTACTCAGAAAAGCCTTGTTATAGAGAGGGAGGGGGGGGGAGAGAGAGAGAGAGAGAGAGAGAGAGAGAGAGAGAGAGAGATCCTACGGCTATCACAATGCACTAGTGAAGTATAGTTCCAAGCTTAGGCAAAGTTTCTTACTCATGAGGACAATGTGCTGGTATTAATGGAAATTGAAAATATATTACCTTCTGCATGAGAAGAGCACCATGATTATTTCCACATACATTATAATCCCAGGTTACAATGGATCTTTGGTCAACAATGGACTACATACATAAATGGTGTTCTCATAAGATTATTCTAATGACTCTGTAGGCATCTTAGTTTGTGTCCGTTCACTCTACTGTGTCCATACAGGGGCGAAGTTACCTAACACATAGACCTCAGAATGTTTTCCTGCTGTTAAGCAATGATAAACTATAGTTATTGTAAGCAGTCACCAACTAAAGCTTGCTTTTGACTCGTTTTGATTACTGGCATTTTTTTTAAAGATATATTTTATGTCTATGAATACACTGTCACTGTCTTCAGACACACTAGAAGAGGGCATCAGATCCCATTATAGATGGTTATGAGCCACCATGTGGTTGCTGGGAATTGAACTCAGGACCTCTGGAAGAGCAGTCAGTGCTCTTAACTACTGAGCCATCTCTCCAGCCCACTGGTATTGGTTTATAGCTACTGTGTCCTTTCATGCTTTCAAATCCAGCTAAATAGATATTATTGTTAGCAATAGGACACTGAAGCTCAGATAAGTAACTTGTTCAGACATGCATCACTACAGTGGACTGAAAATGATTGTGAACCGAGGACTGTATGTGATGTGTTGTCCTTCCTGCTGTCATGTGTGCCTATAAACTATGTGCTTTTAAAAGAATGCATACTCTCAGACTTCAGTCCCAACCCAGAATATTGAAGGCAAGGGATTCTTAGCGACCTTTCATGCCAAATGCCCAAAGAGTTTTACACGATTTAAGCTTTGAGAACCAGAAATGCTAGCTGAGTGTGTGTGTGTGTGTGTGTGTGTGTGTGTGTGTGTGTGTGTATGTATATATATGTATGTGTATTTATGTATACTTACATGTGTGAATGCATGTATATATCTATATATATTAGAGTAAATTTAGAAAAATCTTTTTTAAATTTCTATTGTCCAATACACAAAAATGCATGAAGTAATCAAACGAAGCTCAGATTTGACCCAGAACAAATGATTTCCTTATCTACTGGGTCCTGCCATTCATCCTTATAACTGAAAACTAAGAACCATCCAGTGGACTTAGTGGAGCCATCCTGCAGATGGATGGCAACCATTGAAGTCAATGAAGATGAGTGTCTTACCCGTCTCTTTCACATCCCAGATGGACGCCTGCTCTTTGGCCAAGTACCATTGGTTGAAATAGATGGGATGCTGCTGACCCAGACCAGAGCCATCCTCAGCTACCTCGCTGCCAAACACAACTTGTATGGGAAGGACCTGAAGGAGAGAGTCAGGTACCTTAGTGTTCCTTCCAGCGCTGAATGTTTAACCAAGCGTCTGTGGTCACACGCCGACTAAAACCTGACTTGGTTGCATCTTTCAGCAGGACCTAAGGGGAGAGAGTGAGGGAACAAAGGGGAGGTGTGTTGCCAGAATTGGCATGGCTTGGGCTGAGAACATATTCCACACCCACTTTTTGTATAACCACACTAGTCAGCTTGTAGGATTCTCATATTCATTCCTAGCAAACTATGTTCTCAGAAAATGACCTACTAAAGCATTTTACATGAAGGTACAAATGACCGATTCAGCAAAGAAGCCTTGAACATTATATCGATTTTGCTATCAACCTGAAACAGATTCACTTAGCAAGCACTGATCTATGGGTTTCTGGGTAGCTTCTATCTGGCCTAGGCTGGAGTTATCCCATCCAGACTCACCCATATGTCTGCCAACCAGTAGTTAGCCAGGTAGCTCTGGAAGTGGGTATTGGCTGATTGTCAGTTTGGGAGGAATAGGCCACATATCTACATCCGGGCATTCTAACCTTCTCATGACATGTAGACAGTTCTAAGAGTAGAAGAATGTAAGTATTATAAGCTTAGAGCCCAGAATGAGTCCCTCATATTTCCACCTTACTCATTAGTCAGTCACAAGGGCAGCCTGGGAAAAAGACCTGCAGTTGGAAGGACCTGACAGGACTCATCATAAATACTAGAGGAAGAAAAGCTGAAGGTGCCCTGCCCCCTGCATCTGGATACCACAAATATCTGCTCTGTTATGTGCTCTGCCAGACCTGGCTAAGGATAGTTGAATTATTAAACCAAATGGTTTAATTTCATGTAGATAAGTAGTCTTAAGGCAAAAAGAAAGAAAAAGAAAAGAAAAAAAGAAGATAATTTAACCTATATTTGGGGTTAAGTAAAGGATCCCTAAGATCTCATCATAGCAAACATTGGAGTAGCAGAGCGGTCAGTGCATATAGAAGTTGGTAGCAGAAAATCCCAAGTTCCTTTATTGAGAAAACAGAGAGGTCACATAGGAATGAGCAAAGCTTAGAAGCCCAGCAGTCGATCTCTCCATCCCCACACCTTCCTCATTAAGGCAGATGGCAGGAGAAGCAATTCCATAGCCTATGAGTACCATGCATTTTCATTGTTTTGATATATATGTTCCCCTGCACCCCCGAGACAGGGTATCTCTGTGTAGCCCTGGCTGTCTTGGAACTCACTCTGTAAGCCAGATTGTCCTTGAACTTGAACTTACACAGGTCCACCTTCTTCTGCCTCCTGTGTGTTGGGATTAAAGGCCTGTGCTTCCACCTCCTGTCTTGATGTACTTTTTATTAAGTGGGTAGGGTTTTTGTTTTATTTATTTTTTATAATCTCTAAACCATCATAATCCCACTCTGCTTGTGGCAGATTTCAACATATAGTCACCTGTTACCTTTCACACGTCCTTCATTCAGTATGCGTTTTCAGAGCCTCTACTCTCTCATCTGGTTAGATCCGGCTTGCAGTCCAAGGTTCCTTTCCAATGGGACTCTCTGGTGTGTTTTCAGGATCGACATGTATGCGGATGGCACCCAGGACCTGATGATGATGATTGCCGGGGCTCCATTTAAACCCCCTCAGGAAAAAGAGGAGAGCTATGCTCTAATAGTGACGAAAGCTAAAACCCGTTACTTCCCAGCGTTTGAAAAGGTAAGCTTGGATACCTCCTGATGTGCAGAATAGTTAAGAATCAGATTGTTCAAAAAGATAAGCAAGGTGGGCACTGGTGGGTAAAGACACCTACTCTCAAGTCTGAGCACTTGATTTCAGATTTGAGGACTCCGATGGTGGAAGAAAAAAATCGACTCCTGCAAGTTGTCCTCTGGCCTCTTCACGCATGCCATGGCACATGCATCCCTCCATACATAGTTCCACAACATAAAACAAATGCAAATATAAGAAGACAGGCTGTATTATCAGAGCTTTCCCGCTATAGGGTCTGTGGTATTTTGAATGAGAATGGCCACCACAGGCTCATATATTTAAATACTCTTCTTTTTGAGTTTTGACCCTGTTTTAGTTACTTTTCGATTGCTATAATAAGACATCATGACTAAAGCAACTTATAGGAGGAAGAGTTTATTTGGGGCTCACAGTTTCAAAGGGTTAGAGTCTATGACTGTCATGGCAGGGGGCATAACAGCAGGCAGACAGGCAGGCAAGCATGGTGCTGGAGTGGTGGATGAGACCTTACATAGTAAGGTACAGTCATGAGATACAGAGAGCCTGCCCTAGTGACACACCTCCCCCAACAAGGCCACACCCTCTAATCCTTTCAAATAGTCTCACTCCCTGGTGACCAAGGAGTCAAATCTATGAGCCTCTGGGGCCATTGTCACTTGAATGACTACAATTCTTATTGTGTTTAATTTGTTTGAAGATATTATTCAAAAATGTAGACTGAAAACAGAAACTACAACCATTCATCGTCACAAAGAATTGCTTTCATGAATTTCCACCCAGTTTTTCTATATAAATCAAGGTATTTTCTTTTCATTTATAGATAATTGTGGTTATATTGAAGATATTTATACCACTATCTTATTACTTAGAAGATGTTCCAAAGCAGAATTTCTATGTAACTACTACTTGGCATTAACAAATGTCAATTCTACTACTTTCTAGCTTAAGATCTTTTTCTAATCATTAAATTTTTTTTTTTAGTTTAGATTTTTAAAAAAATTTATTTTATATGTATGAGTATTTTTCTTGCCTGAATGAATGCCTGTGTATCATGTGTGTATCTAGTAACCATGGAAACCAAAAGAACTGTCAGATCCCCTGGAACTGAAGTTACAGAAGGTGTATGTGCTGTGATTCACTGAGACATTTATCTAGATCCTTTCCCAAATTCTCATATATATTATCCCCTCTTTGTGGAATGAACCACTTTTATGTATTTACTACTCAAAGTTGACTCTGGTGTCTTTTTATATTTGCCTTCTACTGGGTATGGCCTTCTAATTCCACTGGTGACTTATTTTGTGTCACAGCAAGCCAGGCTCTCGATAGTTGTAGCTCCTGTGTCTCTGTCCTGGTGGGTACAGTTTTCCTTCACTTCCCCCATCCTTTTCAAAGATTGTCAGTACTTCGCCACTCAAGGGCCTTGATGATCACTGACCCTTTCCCAAAGAGAGTGTACCAGTTGGTGGTTCACATTTGAGGGTTGGCTTTGTCCTTTTTTTGTCAGGCCTGGAGATCACCAAAAAAAAAAAAAAAAAAAAAAAAAGACTTCAATGAACCTCTCAGTACAAGCATACAGATAGGCAAATCATCATTACTTCCATTAAAGTATGTTTTTTCTTTTCTGTAGATTTTAAAAGACCATGGAGAGGCTTTTCTTGTTGGCAACCAGCTGAGCTGGGCAGACATACAGCTGCTAGAAGTCATTTTAATGGTGGAAGAACTCCACGCTCCTGTGCTGTCTGACTTCCCTCTGCTGCAGGTAGGATGCTGGTCAGTGAGGACACACAGCCCAGTGAGATGCAGCCTGCAATAATACACGCCTCGAAGCTTAAGAGAAACCATCTCATAAAGCACTGTTACCCTCACTCTGGTCCTTTGTTCTCGCTTACACTGTAGGGTCTGTCAGGGAATGAAACTTTATATGATGGGAAAATGGAGGTTAGAGGTTCCAATATGAACGTTTAAACTGCTGGGGCACGGAGCTCCACAGGTAAAGCACGTGGCCAGCGTGCATGAGGTCTTAGTTCAGTCCCTGATAATTATGAAACTATCAGAATGTTCAGAGCTGTTTTTCAGTACTCTGAACACTTTTACTCACTGAAGCAAGAATATTATTCTTCTGTTCTTCCCTCCTGGCTCCCGTAAGATGGCGCTGTTCACCTTTAGTGGTCCTGATGCTGGGCCATCTTTTGGTTGCATCGCCCCAGCTTGTGGGGAAGAATCCCATCACTGCCACATTTACTTGGCTCTTGCTCCAGCTCCTCACATTTCTCTCAGAGAAAACCACTAGCCAGGCGGTGGTGGCGCACGCCTTTAATCCTAGCACTTGGGAGGCAGAGGCAGGTGGATTTCTGAGTTCGAGGCCAGCCTGGTCTACAGAGTGAGTTCCAGGACAGCCAGGGCTACACAGAGAAACCCTGTCTCGAAAAACCAAAAAAAAAAAAAAAAAAGAAAACCACTAGGTTTTGTCAGTTAAAAACAGTGTTTCTAACTAGTTTCTTCTAATTAGTCGCACTGGAAATACAAACCACATTTAAGAGCAGACTCCATGCCCAGCAATAGATGGCCAACACAAAACTCAATGGTAGTTTTTGAGTTTTGTTTTGGTCTCATACTGTTTTATGTGGGTCCCTTTATTGGTCTTTTGCCTATATATTATGTTTTTATGAATTTTGTTTGTGTGTGCGCATCTGTCTGCATGTATATGCGTTTCTCTTGCTATTTCTTAGTTTTTTTCTTTTGTTAGTTTGTTCTTTTTGTTTTATTTCTGTTTGTCTTTTATTTGCCTTTTGTTTTCTTGAGAGAGAAAGAGAGAGAGAGAGAATGGAGGTGGAGGTGTGGTGTTGAATGGGTGAGGATGTGAGAGGATCTGGGAGGAGAAAAATAAGGATGAAAAAGCATAGTCAGAATATCTTGTAGGGAAATCACCTCCTCTGAGGACAAAATCCTGATTCCCTAATGGTTGTGACAGCTACAGGGCCCCTCACTTCACTGTTTCTTGTTTCAGGCATTTAAGACAAGAATCAGCAACGTTCCTACAATTAAGAAGTTCCTACAACCCGGAAGTCAGAGGAAGCCTCCTCCAGATGACCACTATGTTGAGGTGGTCAGGACCGTCCTGAAGTTCTAGTGGCAGCATGCTTTAAGGTGACTACTGCAAGGTTCCAATTGCAGCGTCACCATAGGCCAGCTGCAGAGCTGTCCAGAAGCCAGGTATCGATCCCAGGAGTCAAGGTCTTCAAACAACACAACCACTCTGCCCACAATGACAAATACCAATTAAATACAGTGAAAAACTATTCTTGTTGGAGAGGTGTTTGCTTTGTTTTAAGCTTGTCGGCTGTGGATGACAGTCTACCACTGTCATGCAACCAGAGTTCCTTATGAAGAAGGTGGTAGACAGATAGACGTATTCAGGACATTGAGCTAAATGTCCTGAATTGAGGCACTATTCTTGGTGTCTGTGTAAAGGTTGGGAGTGGAACTAGGGGCAGTGGTGACTTTGGACTTGGGAGCAGAGGATCACTTCAATATCTACACTGGTTTCTGAGAATTTGCGATTGGAATTAAGGGCAAATAGTGCTGGAAATCACTGTGCTGTCTGGTTGCTTATGCTCAAGTAGGAGCAGAAGGAATGTCTGGGACACTGTTCTGAGATCCTATTAAAGAAAAACACGTTGCACGTCAGACAGCCCTCTTCCAGCAACAAGAACCATGGAAGTTCGGGATTTACTCTGCCTAGACAATCCTAGGGACTGGTGGGATCAACATAAAATCAGTGAATACCTTTTTTTTAAAGATTTATTTATTTATTTTATGTATATGAGTACACTGTAGCTGTACTGATGGTTGTGAGCCATCGTGTGGTTGCTGGGAATTTGAAACTATATCTAAGTACACTGCAGATATCTTCAGATGCACCAAGAGAGGGTGTCAGATTTCATTACAGATGGTTGTGAGGCACCATGTGGTTTCTGGGATTTGAACTCAGGACCTTTGGAAGAGCAGTCAGTGCTCTTAATCGCTGAGCCATCTCTCCAACCCCAGTGAATGCTTCCTTGTTTGAGCTGAACAGAAGCTTCCTCAGCCTTGATGTGCTTTCTTTAAGTGTTACTATTATTCTCCCAAGTCATATGTTAAAGCTGGACCCCACACAGGGTTTGTTTGATGGGAAAAGAAGAGGTGGGGATGTTACTGTGACTTTTGACGGCTTCTGGTCTAGAGAAAGCTCCTGCTGGAAGCTTTGGAAATGTGATTGCCAGCTCCAAACTCCTCCTAGGACAGCCCACCTGTTCTTAAAAGTTACATTTGTTTGTTTATTGTGTGTGTGTGTGTGTGTGCAGACACGTGCATATGCCTGCATGCATGCCTACAGGCATATGACATAGAGTGCCTATGGAAGTTGAGGACAACTTTCAGAAGTCACCCCGAGGGTTGAACTCTGGCTGTTGGGCTTGTGGGCAAGGATCTCAACCTGCTGGGTATCTTATCAACCCCCTCTCCTGTCAATTTCTGATGTGTATCATGCCTTTTCTTTTGAAATAACTTAATGATTTGGATTTTGTTCCATTTCCTTAGGGCTGCCAAGGAGCACAACTGCACTAATGTTACATACACCCCTGCTCCACTCATTCCTCCTCCTTTCTTCAGATGATGGGCTGATCAACAATTATGACAGTCAGGCCCCTCTACATGTGAACCTGGACCCCTTCCCCCAGTGTGGTATTCTGTAGTCATCAGCTTTGTTGTATGTAATGAGTACATAAAGCAATTACTTTACTGGGTTCGTATCCCTTTCATCATCTTGTCAATGATATACTTCCAGCCACTGTAAGCCAAAGACCACCTGCACCTCCTGCTTCTTCTTTTGTGGTTATCTTTGGCTCCACTGCCTGTATGTTGAGTGGAGCCTTACCCAAACTCTCAGGAGTTATTATTGGTCTCTAAGGAAGTGAACCTCAGAAAATCTAATAGCATTAGAAACCTCTGAGGCCCCACTTTCATTCCTCCACTGTTGGAGTCTGAGTTTTGGACAAAGAAGAATAGAGGCACTGGATTGACATGACCTTAGGGGTGGAGTTTGGAACAAGGAAGCCCTCAGTTCTATTTGAAGAGGTATAGGCATAGCAATTCTCTCACTACCATTGGTTGGTTTCTATCTACTTAGAATTGAAACAGGATGACCAAAAAGCAAGATGGGAGGAAGGATTTCTTTTATGCTTCCACATCCATAGTCTATCACTGAAGAAAATCGGGACAGGAACCTTAAGGCAGGAGCTGATGCAGAGGCCATGGAGGGGTGCTGCTTACTGGCTTGCTCCCATGGCTTGCTCAGTCTGCTTTCTTACAGAATGGACTACCAGCCCAGGAATGGGCTGGGCCCTTTCCAATCAATCACCAATTATAGCCTACAAGCCGGGCATGGTGGCACACGCCTTTAATCCCAGCACTTGGGAGGCAGAGGCAGGTGAATCTCTAAGTTTGGGGTGAGCCTGGTCTACAAAACGAGTTCCAGAACAGTCACAGATGTTACACAGAGAAACCCTGTCTCCAAAACAAAATAGGCCTACAGCTGGATCTTATAAAGGCATTAAGGCATTTTCTTTTTTTTTTCTTTTATTGGATATTTTCTTTATTTACATTTCAAATGTTATCCACTTTCCAGGTCTCCCCTCTGGAAACCCCCTATCCCATCCCCCCCACTGCCTCTATGAGGGTGCTCCCACACCCACCCATTCCAGTCTTCCTGCCCTGGCATTCCCCTACACTGGGGCATCAAACCCCTACAGGACCAAGGGCCGCTCTTCCCACTGATGTTCAACAAAGCCATCCTCTGACACATACATGGCCAGCGCCATGGGTCCCTCCATGTGTACTCTTCGGTTGGTGGTGCAGTCCCCGGAAGTTCCAGGGGGTCTGGCCAGTTGACACTGTTGGAGCAAGGGGTTGCAAACCCCCTCAGTTCCTTCTCCAACTCCTCCATTGGGGACCCCACACTCAGTCCAATGGTTGTCTGCAAGCATCTGCCTCTATTTGTCAGACTCTGGCAGAACCTCTCAGGAGACAGCCATATCAGACTCCTGTCAGCAAGCACTTCCCCAAATCCACAATAGTGTTTGGTTTGGCGACTGTATATGGGATGGATCCCCAAGTGGGGCAGTCTCTGGATGACCTTTCCTTCAGTCTCCGCTCCACACTTTGTCTCCATATTTCCTCCTGTGAGTATTTTGTTCCCCCTTCTAAGAGGGACTGACACATCCACACTTTGGTCTTCCTTCTTCTTGAGCTTCATATGGTTTGTGAATTGTATCTTGGGTGTTCCGAGCTTTTGGGCTAGGGCTGGAGAGATGGCTCAATGGTTAAGAGCACTCACTGCTCTTCCAGAGGTCCTGAGTTCAATTCCCAGCAACCACATGGTGGCTCATAACCATCTGTAATAGGATCTGATGCCCTCTTCTGGTGTGTCTGAAGGCATTTTCTTAATTGAATCTCCTTCTTCTCCAATGACCCTAACTTGCATCAAGTTAACACAAACCAGTCAACCCAGACCCTCAAATGAATAGGTAATCTTTTGGGGCAAATGTAAAATTCTGGTTTTTTCCTCCTGTGTTGATTTTCTCTGGTAGACAAGAATTACATGCAGAGCTGTCATCCTAACTGGGTTGTATCCAGAGGATCTGCCTAGAACCAGGCTAAGAAAACTCAGAGAATGCTCACCCCCAGCCCTGCTTTCTTCTCAGCTTGTAGTCATTCACATGCTATCTGATATATCTGGGAACAGTATTTATTTCCTGGACTCTTTGTTAAGGTAGAAGCTCCCCAGTCAGGTCTGGTAATTTCCACAGGGACAAAAGGGATAGAGAAATCTGAGTATTCACTAAGGACCACACCCCTGGGTGTTGCCTCTCAGGCGTCCTCCTGTGCAGCTCATCACCATGAATAGGTTGCATCTGAACAGCATCCCATGCTGTTCTTCAAGGCCTGGTGGGGCATACATCAGGTGGAAGAGTGGTGTGACCATTGCCTTCAGCTTTTTTCATTTAGCACTTATGACAAGTGACTTTCCCTGTGGCTTGGGAGGTTTGGAAGGGTACACAATGGGACTCCTACATAGCAACCACTCTCAGAAACACGTCTCTTGTATCTTGAGACTTATTTTAGGAACTTCCCACTTGAAATGACATCCAGCTGGAAGCCCTGCTGAAACCCCTCTCAATTTCTTTCCCCAAATACCCATGGAAGTAATCCGTGTAGACGTACACGAGGCTACTATGAATCTTAATGGGAAATAAAAATTTGAAATAGGATCAAGGCAGGGAGAGGGTGCAGGAAGGTTCAAAGTTAAAGGAAGCATTGCATTAAGCTAAAACAAAACTATTTCCATTGAAAGTTTTCTAGGGAATTATGTTAAGTCTCTTTTTCTGGTGCTGGGGACTGAACAATGAAGGGCCTCACATGTATTTGGCCAGTATTCTACCCCTGATCTAAGTCCACAGCACCAGAAACATCATTTTTCATCTCTAGTCATTTCAACAAGTATTTTGAAAGACTGGAACCCATAGACATTTCATTCATTTTCCCCCACCCCCAAAAGATGCGACATCTTTGTTTCAGTAAGAGTCCAAAGTAGAGGTTGGTAGTGTGAGGTTTGCACACATCAGAGTTCTTCTCAACCACATTCATACATGGTTAAAAAACTCCATGGGGACAATATGAAGGAGAATCATACACAATAAGGACCATGGCAGGGGGACCATGACCATTAGCAGGCTAGGAAAATGTTGCTTTTCTGCCATCTCTCCAGCCCCTTGCATTGTTGGATGTATGGCCTTCCACTGGACAGTGGTTATCTTAGTTAATTTTCTTTCTTTCTTTTTTTTTTTTTTTGTTTTCGAGACAGGGTTTCTCTGTATAGCCCTGGCTGTCCTGAATCTCGCGCTGTAGACCAGGCTGGCCTCGAACTCAGAAATCCTCCTGCCTCTGCCTCCCAAGTGCTGGGATTAAAGGCGTGCGCCACCACCACCCGGCTCTTAGTTAATTTTCTATTGCTGTGATAAGACACCATAACCAAAGCAACTTATCAATGTTTAATTTGGGACTTAGTTTCAAAAGGTTAGAGTCCATGACCATTCTGGTGGGGAGTATAGCAGCAGGCAGGCAGGCAGGCATGGCATTGGGGCAGTAGCTGAGAATTTATATCTTGAGACATAACCACAAAGCAGAGAAAGAGATACTAGAAATGGCATGAGTCTTTTGAAACCTCAAATCCCATTCCCGATGACACACCACCTGCAGCAAGGCCACGATTCCTAATCCTTCCCAAATAGTTTCACTAATTAGAAACCAAGCAGTCATACATAAGCCTATTAGGACTATTCTTATTCAAACCACTAGAGTGGTCCACTTAACCAGAGTTTACACTCTTGGAGACAACTGATTCTCTTTCTCAGTAGCCATCAATAGTCACTTAGCTGATGTGTGACTTTGTGTCTACTTTCCCTTTCTCTGCTGGGACTTGGTCTGCCTTGAGTTTGCACAGGTTTTGTGCATGTTGCTGTGTTCAGGAAACACATTTCCTTATAATCATCCACTCCCTCTGGCTATTACAGTCTTTTTGCTCCACTTCTGCAATGATCCCTGAGCCTTGGGGAGACTTTCCATTTGGGGCTGAGCATTCTGTGGTTTCTTATTCTTTGCACCCCTGTGTTATTTACCACCTACAGCAAATAGAATCTCCTCTATTGAGGGTTGAGAGTTATACCCATACTTATATATGGGTATAAGTCCTAGGAATGAGTTTAATACTATGTCCACTTAGCAATAGCAGAGTAGTAGGCTTCCCCCTTAGGGCCTATGACCTGTCTACCCACTAGTTCTTTTTTTTTTTTTTTTGGTTTTTCGAGACAGGGTTTCTCTGTGTATCCCTGGCTGTCCTGGAACTCACTTTGTAGACCAGGCTGGCCTCGAACTCAGAAATCCTCCTGCCTCTACCTCCCAAGTGCTGGGATTAAAGGCGTGCGCCACCACCGCCCGGCAACCCACTAGTTCTTGACACAGTAATGGTACCAGGGATGTTTCATCTTGTAAAATGGGACTTAAATCCTAAAAAGTGGTTGATTACTCTCATGTTCTTACCACTGTGGATGAGTGGGCCTGTCTTGCCAAGCCATTGTTGAGGTCTGGAGAATGGCTGGAGGTTTAAAGCACAGGGAATGACTGGAACACATAAGGAACACCTTTACTGTAAACCCAACAAGAAGAGCGTGGTACTATACAGGAAGCTTATGGTCTTCTAAAAATGGTTTCATATCAGATGGCCAAATAAATTTGAGAACAATCTGTTAAAATGGAGTTTTGGGCAAATAGCTAATAAAAATATCAGAAAATTCATTAATTATACATTTTTCAAGATGAAAATGTTACTTGCAATACTACCCTAAAATTATAGGCAGATTTTTTTTGTGTGTGTGTGGGGGCTCATATTGTCAACTAGATAGGATTGAGGTGACAAGCCTTTGTCCATGCCCATGTGGAATTATGCTAGTCAGTTAGTTCAGCTGGGTAACTATGGAACAGGTATTTTAAGAACAGCATACAGAATGTGTAGGGCTCCAGAGTCGGGTAGAGGAGCCCTGACTTTAAGTCAGGAGGAGGAACCCAATTGAATGTGGTCAAGTTTCCTTTTTGCTCTGAACATCAATGCCCTTCTCTGCTAATGAGATTCTATTAGCTACTGCCTAGGTTGTTTGTAGAAGGGAGAGTCACTGTTAGATATCACAGAGAATGATGAAAATAGGTGTGAGTCACAGCAAATAATCTAAACTCTTGGCTTCATTTGTGTTGTCTCAGCAAAATTTATGTCCACCTTTGTCCCAGTCTTGCCCTGGCCTCTGGAAGTCCCATATTTGCAACTGGGAAAAGTTACTTAATAGAAAGATAATCTTGATAATGTGTTTGTACAATCAAAGTTCATATCATATACTGTAACATGACCTTCGGTCAATGACTAAGGAATTTCAGTGTTCTGTAATCTGAGTTTTGTGTTCCTAATTACTCATGGATTACATATTAGTGTTAACTTTACTCTCCCTTTCTGTCTACTGAATTATAATGAAATTAATTCCCTGGTAACGTATGCAGACTCTTAAGATGGGTAGAGTATTCTTCTAAAAGATTTTTTACCATCTAACCTTGAAAATGCCAAATTAAATGTTTTGTTGTATGTATATATTTAGGGTCAGTAGGGAAGTATCTGTATATTTAGGATCAGAAGGGAACGTTCTTGCCATGCAAGTCCAATGACCTGGGTTTGAGTCCTAGAACCCAGGTAAAGATGGAGAGAACTAAGGCCACAAAATTGTCTCCTGACTACTATACGCACACCATGGCACACTCACATATACCAATACATAAGGTAAATAATTTAAAACATGGATATTTAAAATACTTTGAGAGTGATAGAGCAGCATACCTAAGCATACCTATGGCCTCTGCAGGAATACACACAGGTATGTGCACCCACACATTCATATGTTTAACCACACATATAAACACGTATGTGCACACACACACACAGGCTACACAAAAGAAAGCTATAAACTTCTCTACAAAGGCAACTATATCAGAGCTTTCAAAAGGAACACGAACATTCAGAAAAGCAAATGATATATTTCAAGCCCTGAAAGTATATAGCTATCCATCAAAAATTTTTATATACAGGAAAGACATCTTTTAAATTTGGTAGAGGGGGAAAAAATGACATTTTCAGAAGAGAAGGTGGTTCACAATTGCCGCAGCAACACTGCAGAAAACAGTGCATTCCACTTTTCTCCCCATCCACAACCCACAGTTCTTTCTTGTTCAATACCTCTTTACCCTTCCTTCTCATCTCCAATCCTTCCTATTTGCTTCTTCACTCCAACACTCTATAGTGTAATAATCTCTAAAGTGTCTGGATGCCAACACTCTTACACGTTCCCTCCCCAGTCACTTTGCACACTTTTTTTCTGAGTTGATCTAACATTGATCCCTATCTTTACACAGACTGCTTCCCCTCTACACCTAGTCTTAGTAACTAATATTCTATGCACCACACCATCCTGGCATTTATATTCCAACAGCTACTGAAGTTAAAGGGACCATTGTTTTCCACTGGGTAATACAACATTTGCATGGCGTACACAGCGGTTGCAGTTACTTGAACAATTGCTGCTCTACCCTGGGAGTAATACAGGGATCATACCAGGTTCCAGGGACACAGAGTGTCTTAGTCAGGGTTTCTATTCCTGCACAAACATCATGACCAAGAAGAAGTTGGGGAGGAAAGGGTTTATTGAGCTTACACTTCCACGCTGCTGTTCATCACTAAAGGAAGTCAGGACTGGAACTCAAGCAGGTCAGGAAGCAGGAGCTGATGCAGAGGCCATGGAGGGGTGTTTCTTACTGGCTTGCTTCCCCTGGCTTGCTCAGCCTGCTCTCTTATAGAACCCAAGACTACCAGCCCAGAGATGGTACCACCCACAATGGGCCCTCCCTCCTTGATCACTAATTGAGAAAATGCCCCACAGGTGGATCTCATGGAGGCACTTCCCAAACTGAAATTCCTTTCTCTGTGATAACTTCATTCTGTGTCAAGTTGACACACAAAACCAGCCAGTACACAGAGACTGAAGATCTAAATTCTGAACTCTGTACCTCATGTTTGCCACAATCTAGCCCCACTTAGGCATTTGAAAATCGTCAATTCATATGATAAATAGATAAAAAAAGAGAGTGCATATGATTTTAAAAAGACAAAACGATGAGAAATTTAAGCAACGACATAACCCTAGATGAGTAAATCCAATATAGTAAGAAACACGAACAATCAGAGAAGTACAATACCCCCCAAAATACCGTTTCCACATTAATTCTCCCAAAATGCAAATTAGCCAAAATTCAGGACAACAGATTTAAAGAATGATTATAAGGCTCTTGGTTGAGCTGCCATGCTCAGAGCATACTAAGTTTTGTTTGTTTGTTTGTTTGCTTGCTTGTTTTGTGCTTAAAGTGGGAGTAAAGGACTCTTTCCCTTCTTCATGCTTTTGTTGACTGCCTACAATGTTTCTACATGCAGGTAAAGGCCATTGCCACTAAGCCAGGTGACCTGAGTTCAATCCCTGCATCCCACATGGCAAGGAGAGAGCAAATGCTGATGACCTATACCTTGATTTTGACATGCATGCCATGCATTTGTGCACACAAATAATAAACTAACAAATTAATTAAGAGATATAATGAAAAGGTAACTATAAGAACGTTTACTGAAACCAGAGAATATATGATAAAATCCTAAGTGAAGTTAAAGACAATGCAAATAAATAACTGAATAAAATAATAAAGTCACCACAGGAAATGAAACAAGACTTCAATAAAGAGATTGAAATACTAAAAATAATCAAATTGAAAATTTATATATGTAAAGTTTAGTAAGTTTTTAAAAATACTCATTAAAACCTCATCAATAGAATAGATCATATAGAATGGATTATCAGGAACAAAAGACAGCATAGATAAAATAGAGTATAACCAAAAGAGAAAATATGAACATTTGGGTTCTGTAGTATAAACCATTAGAAGACAAAATTTGGATCAGGGAGATGATTCAGCAGGCAAAGGCCAGATTTACAAATTGTGAGTCTGGAAAAAGAAGAATAGGCTAATGGCATAAGCAGTATATTCAGTATAATCACATAGGAGAAAATTTCCCTAAACCCAGAGAAATAAATGCTAATCTAGACTCAAGAGACATAAAGAACACCAGATGGACAAACAAAGGAAAGAGTCTCCATGTTGCATTATGGTTAAAATACTAAACATACAGAACAAAGAAAAGTATTCAAAGTTGTATGAATAAAGTATTTAAGTCACATGCAATGACAAACACATGAGAACAACAACATATTTTTTTAACAGAAACCTTGCATGTAAGGAAATCACTGAATAATATATTCCAAGTGTTGAAAGACAATAATTGCTAACTCATATTACTATACCCAGCAAAACTATCTGTTATAATTGAAGGATAAACTCACCATGATAGAAACAAACAGGAGTCACAACACTGAAACAGCACTACATACTACTGGAATGAGCCTTTTAACTAAAAACAAAGATAAACACATCCATGAAGCTACAGGAAATAATAAACCATGCTAAAGAGTAGTTAAGGAACAGGAGTGGGAAGGTGGCAAACACTACAAAGTCAATACAAGCTAGAAATAAATGAATAAATGTAATAAAGTAATTATGTGATGATGCTGTCTTCTACAGACTCATTTAGATCATCTGTGTTACATTTCTGACCTGTATATTCCTCCACACCTTCTACCAGTGGTTACAAAATGACTTTTCAGCCATTGATTGCACTGTGACTGTTGACCTAGTTGCATACAAGTTTGCAAAGAAGGTGCTGGAAAGAAAAGTAATTTTGACAGAAAGCAACTTGTGCAGGGAGTCTTCTGCACTCCCTGTCATTTACAAGGACTGTGAAGACAAGCGGTGTCACCCAGGAACCCACTTCTCCATCGTGCCTTGGGGAGGAATGGCCTCTACTGGCTCTTGGTGCTTATACGGGCTTTTAGGCTAGATGTAGGAAACATACAGAAAGTACGCTGACACTAGAAAAGCACAACCCTTTTATTAAATTCCACATACAAGGGGTTCTTCATAATAGATGCAGTCCAAAGCAAGATGATACATAAATTTAAGACAAGGGACAGTGTGTTTGTAAAAGAATGACAGGACACACAGATCTCAAAGTTAAAAGAATAAATTCTGGGCGTGTTATAGGAGGGGCAGGGGGGAAAGGCTAGTGGAAGTTCAGGGTTACTCCCATTACAGCCTCTTCAGTGGTATCCTGTGATCATAGCTATGTCTGTCCTTCTCCCAAAGGATTGTCACAGGTCCCTGCATGTAGGAACAAACAGGTCAAGGAACCATTCCTGAAGCTACAGGCCAATGATTTCAAGCCTGAAATAGTTCGTGAACAATGGGCACTATGTTAAGATGGCACAAGATGGTGAGCATGCGCCTCAGAAGGCATTTGGGATCCTAGAGTGACCAGACCTGGAGATCCATCTTTACCAACCAGCAGATTACTAAGTAAATCTTTATCTTCCAAACTTCTGGCACTTTCTCTGCAAAATAAAAATAACAGGGCTAGAGAGATGGCTCAGTGGCTCAGCGCACACACACACACACGCACACACACACACACACACACACACATACACAGACACACACACACACAATGGCAGAATCACCTGCAATGGGCACTCAGCTCTCAACTGCAGATGTGGTTTGTGTAGTACACAAACACGCACACTCATGCACATGCATGCATACACCAACACAATCATACACAGGTATGCACACATACACACAAGCACTCATACATACAGACATACACTCTGTAACTCTTTTCTACGTTAGCATTTACAGCTGCTTTCATATTAGTTGTTTTCCCAAATACACACATGATTTTGGCCTTCCAACTAGAATGGTAACTTCTCTAGCTGTGCAATATTGTTACTTTCTATCGCTGCAGTGGTTATCACAGGAGCCCTCCTACATCTGCTTGTTCTGGTTTGCTTTTGAAGGTGATAGCATTTGTCATGTTCTTAATCCTTTGACCATGCTTTGTCTCTTCCTCCCACTGTGGGTGAGAGATCTGTGGAAACATGAGGCAGCCCTAGACTTTGGCCTCGGAAGCCTGGGAGATCCATCTTTACTGACCAGCAGATAACTAAGTAAGTCTTTATCTTCTGAACTTCTGGCACTTTCTCTGCAAAATGAAGATAACAGGGCTAGAGAGATGGCTCAGTGGTTAGGAGCAGTGACTGCTCTTCCGAAGGACCCAGGTTCAATTCTCAGCACCCACATGGCAGTTCACAAATGTCTGTAATTCCAGTTCCAGGGGATATGACACCCTCAGGCATGGAAGCAAAACACCAATGTACATAAAATTAAAAATAAGTAAATAAATAAATAAATAGCTCTCTTGACATCTTTTAGGTGGTGTCCACCCTGTGTGAGTTTGGTCAGATGACTGAGAGATGGGATCCGGGAAGGAGGAAGTCAACTGGCAGAACTCTTCATGGTCTAAGTTCCACCTGTGAGATGTGGTTGGTTCAAGAGCATCACGATCCACCTTGCACAGTGGTGCACTCTTTTAATCCTAGCACTTGGGAGGCAGAGGCAGACAGACCTCTATGAGTTTGAGGCCAGTCTGGTTTACATAGTGAGTTCCAGGACAGCCAGAGCTACATAGTGAGATCCTGACTCAAATAAATAAATAAACAAACAAACAAATGAGAGAGAGAGGGAGGGAGGGGGAGAGAGAGAGAGGGAGGGAGGGAGAGAAAGAGAGAGAGGGGGAGAGAAAGAGAGAACGAGAGAGAGAGGGAGAGAGAGAGAGAGAGAGAGAGAGAGAGAGAGAGAGAGAGAGAGAGAGAGAGAGAGAGAGAGAATACATTGTTTATTTGCTGGTCTTCAGTGTAGCCTAAATACCAGAAAGTGGCTTCAGTTAAGGAGCTTCTAGAAGAGGGAGCTACTCAAGAGGATCTTCCCTTCCTACCATTGATGTGATTTGTAAGGGCTGAAAAATCATGGTGTGGTAGAGGGTACAGCCCTGATGGAGACAGCAATGGAACTTGCAGGGTCCTTATACAAACACCACTGTTTTTGACAAGCCAGTCACCTCTGGAGATACTGCCAGGTCACTTTCTGAAATGTGACCCTTCTTTCTAAGACAGTCTGAATTTTCTATGACTTGCAACCGAAAGCATCTTAATCATAGAGAGGTGTACTCAGTCTGTAAATGTTGTTCAGTGGGGGCTGGAGAGATGGTTCAGCGGTTAAAAGCACTGACTGCTCTTCCAGTTCAAATCCCAGCAATCACACAATGGCTCATAACCATCTGCAATGGGGATCTGATGCCCTCCTCTGGTGTGTCTGAAGACAGCGACAGTGTATCCACATAAATCTTTTTCTTTTCTTTCTTTTTTTTTTCTCGAGACAGGGTTTCTCTGTGTAGCCCTGGCTGTCCTGGAACTCACTCTGTAGACCAGGCTGGCCGCGAACTCAGAAATCCGCCTGCCTCTGCCTCCCAAGTGCTGGGATTAAAGGCATGTGCCACCACTGCCTGGCGAAATAAATAAATCTTTTTTTTTTCTTTTAAATGTTGTTCAGCGACTTCTGCAGAGATCCCGGAACTGAGGGGGAACTCTGAGGGAAACAGAGACAGAGGACAGGGAAGAGGAAATGAGGTCCAAAACACTGCTGTGGGAGTAAGCATCCCCGAGGAAGACTCCAGCTCCCACTCAGCAACTCCAAGACCTTCCACAGAAACATCCCTGGTCAACCCTGTCTGTGGGTGGAGCCAGGGATGCTGGCAGGTTCACGTTCTAGGCTGCTGAGAGTTCTACAGACTGCTTGGAACAGTCACAGCCACTGCATCTGACTTTTGGTAACATTCAGTGACACTCAGCCCTTGATAAAGAGTGAAAGTCACACAGCCAAGACTGCATAGTAAGACCCTATCTCAAAAATGAACGTCACAAATGTGCAAAGATTCCCTAACTTGTTAGATGTGCTATAAAACAGCCAAGTTTCTATGCCCCCATTCAAGCAAACATCTAGTGTTTTCTACGACTGGCTTTAGCCTGTCCCTTTAAGGCCCCAACATTAACTTTGAACTTTGACCTCTTGCTTCCTGGCACTGACCTTCTCCACCTGGGCTTATCAAACTCAGATAACCTTAAATACAAATACATGAGATTTTGACTTTGTGACCTTTGTTCCTGAACCCAGTGTTTGCTTTGGGTTGCATTTCTAACTAATAAATATTTATCTAGACTCAACTATTTCTTTTTGGTGAATTTATGCCTCTGCCTGGAAGAGAGACCCTTCCAGAACTTTAAGGACTCCCTTGACCCCATGACCTGTTGACTCCCACTCTAGGGCCCCAGGAACTGAGATTCCTGCTTCTGTGGACTCGCCCAACTCCTCTCTGCCCATGCACATCATACACACTAAGGATCCTACCCATAGCTGCCTGGGGGACTTGTGTGCCCTGTTGCTCGCATTTACATCTCACACTAGCAGTGTTCTGAGCTCTACTTTACCTTGGAAACCCTGGGCTCAGAGATGAGGGAGTGAGCGAGAGTTAGTGAGCACTTGCGACAGTGAACTCAGAGTTCCAGGTTCTTCATGTACAGTTAGGAACTGTAGCAGCAGGAGACACCGAGGCGGTTGAATTGGTGCACAGCAAAGCTAATCCTGCTTCGTGCTGGCTGTTCATTTCATTTGATTTTGTGGTACAGGGAGACGAAATCATCGTCTCACACAGCTCTGTCACTAGACTGTATCCCCAGCCCTCTGTTTCAACCTTAGCTTATTATTATTATTATTATTTGTGTGTGTGTGTGTGCATGTACCTTTCTGGGGGGCAGGTGCTCACAGAGAAATTAGCATTGGAACCTCTGGAGCTAGACATAGAGGGAGTGGTTACTACCTTATACGGATACTGGAAAACAATCTCCAGTCCTCTAAAAGAGCAATTGACCTCTGGACCATTTCTTCAACCTCTGTCTTAAGTATCCTGAGGAGACAAGGCTTTACTATGTCACCTTGGCCAGCTGGGAATTCCCTATGTAGCTCAGGTTAGCCATGGCATTACCTTTCCTGCTTCCACCTGAGAAGTACTAGGATTACAGGCATGTGACACCATTTTCCATTTTCTTGTGACCTGGGGTCTTGCTGATTTGTCCAGGTTAGACTTCATTTAGCTTGTCATCCATTTCAGTACCCCAGGTAGCTTGGATTACAGCTTGTGCCCTAGAATGGTCACTCAAGCTGACCATTCTGATTCCTGTATTATGAAGGGCTACCTGCACCGAGGAACACAGCATCCTACAGGGCTGGACTGTGCTGCAACACTGGGCAGTGGCCAACTGAACAGGCCTTCTGCTTCCTGCTTCTTCCTTTCTGCCCTGCTCCCTGACTTTGCTAACATAGGAAGGTCCATTTGCTTCATGACTCTTTTCCTAATATTGACTTGTATGGGCAAAATGATGGTATTATATTAAAATTCTAGTATATTTTAAAAGAAAAATAATTTGCCAACACTTTCCCAATTCTAATGCCCACTGCTTTATGTTCCTTTCAATATTTGTGTGTATATTTTCTTATATTCATATAATTGGATAGAAAAGTTGCATACACTGGTTCTTTTCGTTAAAAGCTCATTACAAATATTACACTACCCTATTCCCTGACTTTCAGTGACAGCATAAAATTAATGCACAGAACTGATGAAAAAGACAAAATATACAGAGACATTTATTTATAAGCATACATACACTCACACATAGTATCTAACTATACAACCCTAAGAAAAACAATTCATTGTTACTCACCAAAATGTATATGAGCATATTTTTTCCCGTGTTTACAATCAAATCAGATTAAAGGTTGCTGTGTAGGAAACAAGAATAGATATGCTATGACTAACACTCAGTCCCTGACCACTTTAGTTCCCACAATAACCTTATAAAGTACACGTTACCATCTTCCCTTTCCACGGATGGGAAACTGATACCAGCAAGACAGCGCAGACTTGCCGGGCAGTGGTGGCGCACGCCTTTAATCCCAGCACTTGGGAGGCAGAGGCAGGCGGATTTCTGAGTCCGACAGCCAGGGCTACACAGAGAAACACTGTCTCGAAAAACCAAAAAAAAAAAAAAAAAAAAAAAAAGCGCCAGTGCCATAATTTCAATTCAAGCTGCTTAAAAGCAAAGGCGTGGCTTACAAATAGTACACCCATTGTCTGTCCCAGGAACTTGCAGGGAGTGACAAGTTCCTTGAGCGCCAGGTAACCGGAAGCGGGAAGTGTTGCAAGAGAGCGCCAACACTACAGGGTTTTCGAGCCTTTGGGTGGGGGTGGGGGTCAGGGGGGCGGGGGGAGAGGCGAATGGAGATCTGTCTAGAAGGAAGAGTGGCTGAGATGAGGAAGGCTTGGAGTGACTGCAGGCTTCACAAACTGCTGGGACTCGCCTTGAAGGGAACGATGACTCACTGGAAGGTTTAGTGGCACAAAGATACAGAGTCTTTAGGGCAGAATGCTGGCAAAATCCATAATACAAGAGAGCCGGCTCTGAGTAAAGCAATTGGCCAGAGAGCCCAAGAACACAGTGGGGAGATGTGTGAGGAGACTGGGGTACTTGAATCAAGGCAAGTTTCCAGCCTAGTCACCAGCAGGCAGATCATGTGTCTCTGAGATTGAAAACCTGATCTTGGATTAAGATGTGAGTCACTGAGGTGTCAGGTAGCACCCAGAAAGCAGATGGACAGGCTCCAAGTATCCAGAATAAAGGTCTGGTGCTTCTCAGAATCTGTTAAGTTGCTGAAATCACCAGCTCTTGTGGTCTGAGAGAGTTGGTGTGCTGCACTGTAGGCAATTCTTTTTCAAGACAGGGTTTCTCTGTGTAGCCCTGACTGTCCTGGTATTCCCTCTGTAGACCAGGCTGGCCTGCAACTCAAAGATCTACCTCTTCACCCTCACCCCTTGACCTCAAAGATACACACATACACACCCAACTCCAAAATGCTGGGGTGGGGAGGATGGCCAAAATGTGCATCCAAACACTATCAAAACGAAACAAAGCCAAACGAAGTTCTTTATGAACTTAGGGTGGAAATTCTGTGACCTTGGTGCAAATAGTAACTGAAGCACAAAAGCATGTTGTCCTTGTTAGAGAAGGGGGTGCCATGAGGGAGCACACAGGTAAACATCAGAAAGAGGGAAAAGCCAGAAATCAATGGCATTGGGAGTCATCAAGTATAGGGCAGGCCAAACCCACGGGGCTGGGACCATGGCTGTGGTGAAAAGCAGGAGCCGGGGTTCTCCAAAGATACAACTCTGGGTGACTCTGACTGTTTGGGCCTTGGTAAAATGTTGTGTAACAGGAAATGGTGATTAATCAAAAGCAAACAGGGGTGCCACAGTACAAGACAAAACGACCAACAGCCTTCCAAACAAACACCAACCCTCCCTCCACAGGGAGTTAGGGCAGACCTTCAAAACCCTTAGGAAGCAGCCTTCTAAACAGAGAGTAGCCAGTTCACAACAAAAACAAACAAAACAACAATACTTTACAGATATCTCATTAGTCTGTTATATCTCCCTCCCTGCACTAATAATAATCACATGTTTTATGCCTATTGGGAGTGAAGACATGCATTTACACATATTGAGATAGGTTTGTCGCCCATCAGAGACAGAGTTGCATTAATAATTGATGAAATATGTTAGATTGAGAAGCTAATATTGGTATGAACTTATCATTCTAAATCACTCAGGTACAAATAAATTAAGAAATGCAGGGAGAACCGTACACACGTGTCTTAGTTACTCTTCTGTTGCTGTGATAAGACATCTTGACCAAGGCAACTTAAGACAAGTTTTTTGAGGGCTTTCAGGTTCAGGCAGTAAGATCATGAACATCACAGTGGTGAACAAGGCACTAGGCCGGTAGGCATGGTGTTGGGGCAGTAAGCTGAGAGCTCACACCTTGATCAACAAACACCAGGTAGAGAGCTAACTAGGAATGGTGTGGGCTTTTAAAACATAAACCTACCCCATCTCCCATGATATACCTTCTCTAATAAGGTAAGGCCACACTCCCTAATCCTTCCAGACAGTTCTAAAATTGGGGACCATGTATTCAAATATATGAGCCTATGGGAACCATTCTCATTCAAACCACCACAGCATGGTGGTTATAACACACCCTATGATCATTGTCTGTAGATGTGCATGTATAGGTGGGTCAATCACACATACTAGGATCACTGCACATAGAACTGTATGTATTCAGGGGTAAAGCACACATGCTAAGATCATGTATAAGCGGGTTAAACACACATTTGGGATCACTGTAAATAGAATTATATATATGGGAAGGCTAATCATACAGTCTAGGATCATTGCATATAGAACTGTGGATAGAGGTGGGTTAGACACACTCCTTAGTATCAATACATGTGTATCTCATACACTTGTATGTGTGAGTGGGTTAAACCCACATGCTAGGATCATGGCACATAGAATAGTGTATATGGTACAGATAAACACATACAATAGGGTTATTGCACATAGAACTGTATGTCTGGGTGGCTTAAACACACATACTAGGACCATGAAGGCCTCAGAATCAATGAGTACACACAGAGGACAGTTCCTCATTTTAAATACTATTTTCAACAAATAAAAACCCATGGGGAAATGACTGGGTTCAGGGGAACAGGAAGTGCTGACTAAAAAAAAAAATCAAAGAGGGTCAACGTAGACTAGAGACAAGATGAAGACAGAGAAGGACTCAAGGAAGCACTGACTAATAAGAAGGAAAGAGGGTGCCAAAGTAGACTAGGAAGACGGTGACGATATCCCTATACACAGTCTACAAAGGCTCACCCCCTATGTGACGAACGTGACAGTGTATGGGAGTCACACACAGACAAGAGCACCAAATATGTGATAGTTTGCAAAAAATACAGCACTAAATCAAATTATCAAAAAATCCCATGTAAGCCCAAGGCACAAAAATATCTAGTACTCCTCAACATATCCAACTCCTGAAGAAAGGCAAAGACTGACATAGAGTAAGGTGACAACACAGAGGTGGCATCTAAATTAACTGTCACACACTTCTAGATTAACTGTCACACGCTTCTAGATTAACTGACTCCTTAGAACTTAGAACTTTACCTTAGAACTTTTCCATGATGGGCTCTACACCAGGCTCTTGGGAGCCTGGCAGAACAAGCTAAACCACCAAGGGGCACTCCCAGTCCTGAGAAACTTTTCTAGAGCCCATGTTATTTTAAAGAACACATTTGAAGGGCACATTAAGTTTTTATTGCAGATAAAGTCCAGGAGTTGCACCAAAGAGCTCGGACATTTGTTAGTTTGGTGGGGCAGCACATGACAAATCACCAGACTGTCCTTTCTAGACCCTCACACAGGAACACATCTCTAACACTAAAGGGCAGTTGGTCAATGTCCATCATGGCCTCTCTCTGTACGCACACTTGGCCAGCCATGGGGATTTGGAACCAAGCCCTGGGGAACACGGGGATCACACCGTGTGGACAGGGACCTGATGGGGTCAGTGCATCATGCCCAGAGGATGGAGAGGAGTAGACTGAAGAGGATGGAGAGGATGGAGAGGAAAAGGCTGAAGAGGGTGGAGAGAAGGAGGTCCAGCTGAAGAAACATGGGTGCAGAGCCTGGACTGCAGAGAAAGGCTACAGTGCAGCCAGGCTTGAAGAACTGGGACTCAACATGACCACAGGCAAATGGCACAGGCAGGGCAGGCAGCCGAGTGCTTCCTTCCTTTCCAGGCTGGGACAATGCACTCAGCTCTAAGGCAGCAGCAGTCCTCAGCAGGACTCCTGACTCAGCCCTTGCTGTGCACTTTAGATCTCCCAGTTCTCTCTGCTGGGTCCTGACCTTGCTCTCCTGGGACGCCCTCCTGTCACTGAGGCTCTCCTGTCACTGCGGGTTTAGTTCCTTCCTCTGCCATAAGCTCTCAGGCTGTGACATGGACTCTTTCACCAGCGGTGCTCAAACACAATGCATCCCTGTGACTGAGGTCCTGTGCTGGTGCACATGTGTGTCACCCTGACATGTAGAATGGCTAGGCTGTCATCTGTTTTTAGCAAAGTCAAGAGCCCTTGAAGAGTGAAGTTCTATAGCTGAAGAGAAATTAGCAGTGGACATCAAGATAAAAAGAGGCCAGCCCTGCTCACTGGTAGGGTATACAGTCTCAGGCTTGTGATGGGCGTCCCGGAGGCCAGTCAGATCATCAGGTGATGATTAATGAACCAAGACCCATGAACCAACAATTGTAACTGAATCATGAATCATGAAATCATGAAATCATGTGGGTGTGTGAGTGAAATCAGCAGTGATGATCTTGTTGTGGATAAGAGCTATGTGTGTGAACCTGGCAGGAAGGATCAGTAATTCTCACTAGCTTGGAAATGGCATTGCTAATGGTGACAAAGCAATTTTCCTACAGGAGTAACTGCAGGGACTTACAGGCTGCCTTGAGATCTAGAGCAGGCTGGACAGAGTGTGGTTGGCCATCCAGATAAAGTTAACTGTGAGTTGTAAAATTCCTTTCTGCCCTTGGGTTCTTGATTTTTTTAATCAAAACAGGACAAAGATTAAGACAGATATCGTGCTATTGCAGGATATTAGTTTGCTTCATCAGATAAAATAAGCAGGGGCAGTGTAACCTGTGTGTTCAACTTCGCCTTGAATTTGAGACAATGCATTAATTCTGTAATTTAGGGCTACTTAACAAGCCACCCCTCAAATCCAATAGTTTAATGTCACATTGTTACATAGCTGAGGGTTCCAAGGGGTACTATTTGTGCTACTAGTGCAGATTTCCCTTCTTCCTTTCTTCCCTTCTTAACCGAGATCTCTTTAGGGATACTCATGGGAGCATGGACAGGTGATTTAGAAGCACATAAGCATTAAACCAAGAGATACGTGAGTGGATCTAGATCTTCAGGGAAAGGTGGTGGCTTCTCAGCCTCTCCCCCTGATATGTCACTTTTCTAGTCTATCATGAAACTCTGGAATCTTGGACTCTATGCGTCCCTATGGGAGGGGCTGTTCCCTATTGGTCCCCACACCCTGGGTAAGTATTGTCACTTTATTAAAGTAGCGTGCACACTCTGGAGCTGGAGTTGGGAGCTGAGTGGAGAAGAAGCCAGGACTCTCACTAGGTCAGTACTGCCTTTTGTAGTCTGCGTAACCTGTCTTAGGTCTGCATCACTGCAAAATAGTTTTTCAGTGTTTTATTTAGTTAGCATGCACTGATTGTATAAAGTAACTGCATTTATTATGTAATTTTCACTCCTGTATATAATAGACTTTGACCATGTCCAATGCCCATTACCATTGATTTACCTGCATTTGGTTCTGGTTTATATGAATTGCTTTGAGACTGAACATCCAGTAGCAACCTATTGCTCCTCCTCCCTCCTTCCCCCTCTTTCCCCTCCCCCTCCTTCCCTCCCTCCTCCCATCTTTATCCCTTCCTCCTCTCCTGTCCTTTCTTCCCTTCTTTTCTTCTTCTCTTCCTCTTCTGTTCCTCTTTTTCCTCCTTCTACCTCTCTGTCTGTCCCCTCCTCCCTGATCCTCCTTCAGAGTCACTGAGTTAAAGGGTGTGGTTTAACATATTTGCAAGGGGATCTAAGTGCATGGGATTTAGGATAGTGAGGAGTGGATCTGGCTTGTCCTCTCAGGAAAAATGAAGATCAATAATGTTCTTCTCTTGAACTGAATTCCCAAACCCACAGAGACCTTGCAGCTTCCTCTCACTTAAGAACTTAAATTCACCCCAGACTCTCTCCCAAGCCACCTTCCCAAAGCACATTCCCAGTTTGGCTTTCTAGATCATTTGTTTCTGTCATGCGGATTCCCATAGCTGTTTTTTATTTATTTTTTTGTTTTTTGTTTTATTTTTTTAAGATTTGTTTATTATTATATATACTGTAGCTGTCTTCAGACAAGCCAGAAGAGGGCATCCGATCTCATTACGGATTGTTGTGAGTCACCATGTGGTTGCTGGGATTTGAACTCTGAACTGTCAGAAGAACAGTCAGTGCTCTAATGGCTGAGCCATCTCTCCAGCCCAGATTCCATTGTTTTGATAATTCTGTTGAAAGACTAGCAGGTTCCATATGTAGAATTTGTTAATTTATGACTAGTTTATTATTTAAATATCCAACACGACCTGTGTGTTTAAATGGTGAGCCTGAGAAAGCAAGAGGGGGAAAAAGTGTGAATCTTGAACCATTGAGTCCTGGGATATTTGGGGACTGTGGCCTGAACATGCCACCATGTACCATATATCACACAGATATAAGATCATTCTATATGATCACAGAGGTGCGTATAAGGGAATCAATGGGAGACAAGAAAATGGTAATCTTTGGAAACTGTAAAAGTTCTGCAAAAGATTACAGCTGGGAGAAATCAGTCTGTGGAAGAACAATGTTGAATACAAGCAATGACACTAAGCAGTTATGTGGCCAGTCCTGGGCTGAGGCTCAAGGAACCCACAAATATGGAGACGGCTAGAGGACTCTTCGGTAGCATGCATCTCTAAATCTGGGCGGTTAAAGAGAGCCACACAATTCAGCATGGATGTCATGTATAAGGCACATGTCACCAAGAAGGCTGCAGGGCAATAGTCTGATCAATGCTGTGCAATGTCTGCAGCATGAGGAGGATGGCGTGAAGGACTTCCCTGAGAGCCTCAGCATTTCAGAGTCCCTGTGATGTCCCCCAGACTGTAGCTGTCCAAGGCAAATAGTGCTCATGGGGGAAAACAAAGATAAACAGAAAGACAGAAAGAGCAGAGCTTTATGACGTGCTCGGGCAGCTGTTAGGGGACCACAAGGAGCAGCTGTAAGTTGATGGCCAGGAGGCCAACATCTGATGGGTAACAATGCTACTGAGGACTGGAGATGGTGACCTAGCAGGCAGAGGCCACCACTCTAGAGCATCTGATGGCTTCTAGTCTTTACAGCCACTGCGATGTGGAGGCGGCTACTTCCCTTGTGACGTGGAGCTGACACACCAGCTACTCTCCTTCTGCACCAGGAAACTCTGTTGTTCAGACTCACAGTGGGAAATAGGACACCAACAAGAGATGACCCTTCTCCTGCAGGGAGAATTGGGCATTGGCACAGCCAGGGTGGCATAAAGCCACTGGAACCTTCGGAACGGAGTAGTCCAGCATCCAAAGAACCAGGAAGGGACTGTGCCTCATCTCCTCTGGGATGGCTCTGCACTGCAAGGCTCAACAGGCTCCCAGGTTTTAGTCACTGTAGGATCCGGGCAGCTCTTCTTACGTGCTCCAGGTGAAGGCCTGTGGCCAGCTGAGGCTGGTTCGGTGCCACTGCAGGTTGGTGGTCACCAGTGGGTGAGAAATTAAGTTACAAAGCTCTCCCTAGGCTCCCTCAAGCCAGCCATGGCGGAGGCAGATGCCCTTCTCCAGTGTGCATTCCTAAACACACCCACAGCACAGGCTCCAGGGCTGATCTCTCTTCATTTCACTCCTAGACCCACAGCACAGGCTCCAGGGCTGATCTCTCTGCATTTCACTCCTAGACCCACAGCACAGGCTCCAGGGCTGATCTCTCTGCATTTCACTCCTAGACCGTGAAGCCCAGTTGCTGCTATGGCCGGGAAGCCCGTGCTACACTACTTCAATGCCCGGGGCAGGATGGAGTGCATCAGGTGGCTGCTGGCTGCAGCAGGGGTGGAGGTAGGTTGTGCAGTGTTCTGCAGCTGGACCTCAGATCCAGTTCACAATTCTTCTCTAAGCCTAGAGACACCACGGCACAGGAGAAGCATGGGATGTTTGCCTTCAGTGGTAACTGTCGTGGACTAAAAAGGAGATGGATGGATTTGACATAGTGAAATTTTATTGTGCTTTCTATGAAGAATGCATTCATATTTAAAAGACCTTTTCAGGAGAAACAAAATCAAATGCTTGATTAATTGATTATTTGAGATTAATCAAATTACATAATGAAACATGGAAACTGGAACTTGAATAATGGTTATTAGGCGATACTAATTGTTACAGATTTGTGGTATGATATTGTGATTTTAGGAATGCCACTGTTCTTTCAAAATGAGTACATATGTCTGGAGTACATATGTTACATGAGGTGTTTGTGGTGGGGATGAGTGACACCACAGGTTTATGTGACATTACAGTTGGTCTCAGAGAAGATGGGCACAGAGATGAACAGGGTGGACTGCAGCTGGGGTTATTGGAGCTGGGGCTTGACAGATGGAGATATTTGTATCTTGTAGTTTTACAACAGAGAACCTGACAATTCCACGATAAAAATGGTTTAAAGGGACGGGGACTGAAGTGAGGGCTCAGTGGTTAAAATACCAGACTGTTCCTGCAGAGGACCGGTACAGGCTTCTCACAAACACCTGTCACTCTAACCCCAGAGGGTTCCTTCCCACGCCTTTGACCATCGTGGGCAATTGAGCAGATAAGTGCATGCGTTGAGAGAGAGATCTTTCCACATATAGAATAAAAAGCATTAAAATGGATAAACTATACCAGAAAAGCTAAGTAGAGTTAAATTTAAAACGCCCACCACAAATGAGAGGCCTGACATCAAAGGTTGTAAGAAACGGCCTGTTGAAACAGAGTAATACTCAGTAATCAGTTTCTCATGACTATCAAATACCAGGCACAGGGCTGTCGGGAGTGGTGAATAAGAAAGAGCTCACATCCTCAGGCGGCCTCCATGTCTATGAGCTTCAGCTCTCAGTGTGAGTGGCCCAAGGGAGGAGTGACAGCAGCATTCAGCAGTTAAATTCAAGCTTCTGAGCAGAAAATGGTGGTAGATTTTAGTGCTGCCCTCTAGAGGCGCCAGTGAGGGAAAACACCTCCCTGGTGACACCAGGAGAGTTCAGCACTTGTTGAGCTCAGATTTCTTGGAGAGAAGTCTCGGACCTAGTTAGAGAGGACCTTGTTCTCAGATAGGAGCAGAATGGGAGACTTAAAGGATGAAGTGGCATCCTATGAAGGACGCTGGTGTCCTCCCTCAGTGTCATGGCAACGTGTTTACTTCAGCTGTGGAATCGCACCTTCTCCATTCCTAAAGGAACAGGGCTTCGGCTGGATCCTTTCTGAATGGAGAGCATAAGAACTGAGACACTTCAGTGCCATCCCTGGGGAAGAATGCTTGAAATAAACACATAAATGGGTTCCTGAGTCTATATGCTAGCTTTGTGGCTCAAGGATATGTGCTAAGCCACTGGTCTGTTGACTTCAGCAGGAGAGGAAAGTGTGTATGTGTGTGTATGTGTGTGTGTGTGTGTGTGTGTGTGTGTGTGTGTGTGTGTGTGTGTGTATTATGTGTGTGGTGCAGTCTCGACAGAAGCCTTCCTCTTCTGAGTCCCACAGTGCCTGAGAAGGCAGTGGGTGGGGCTGTTAGAAACCCTGGCTCAAACCTTGCAGATGAGATGTGCCTGCAGGTCGGCCATTGACATCAGTCTCATCACCCCCACCAACCCATCACAATTCAGCCACACACCCCTGCCCCCCTCCTCCACCACTGCCCCCGCCCCCGGAGGCTGTGCAAGTTGCTGACACTTATCATTAGGTTGCCTATCAATCCAATCCTGTGGTGTTATAGAATCATCAGCAAACTGTCTTGCCAAGTAATGTTGAAGCTGGGAAGCCGGGTTTTCCACCTTGTAAGGCTAAAATGTCCTTTTGAATGATGGAACAAAAGGAAAGGAGTGAGTTAAGCTCAAGATGGCTCAGAGGCAAGGCAAAGCCACAGGACCCAGTTTGGAGCCTAGGTACCCATGTGGAAACACAGTTTGTCTTTTAATGTGCCCAGCATGTTCTGGTGTGTGTGTGTGTGTGTGTGTGTGGGCGTGTGTGTGTGTGTGTGTGTGTGTGTGTGTGCACATGCACACATGCTCACACACACTTGACTCCACACAGAAAACATGTACATATACATACACAAATATAAATGAATATTGAAAAAATAAACAGAAGCTGGGTAGTGGTTGGGCATGTCTCAGGACTTGGGAGGCAAGGGCAGGAGGATCTCTGTGATTTTGAGGCCAGGCTGGTCTACAGAGTATGTTCTGAGACAGCTAACGCTACATAGAGAGACTCTGGCTTGAAAAGCCAAACCAAACCAAATCAAACCAAACCAAATCAAACCAAACCAAATAAAACAAAACAAAAACTCCAAACAAAACAGAATTCCCATGCTGTAGGAAGCTTAGATGAGAGGCTAGACGTATGGCTCAGTATTTTAGAGTACTTACTTGCTTTTGCAGAGAACTCAGATTTGGTTTCCAGCACCTATGTATGCTCACTCAGAATTGCCTTTACCTGTATAGTTCTAGGAGGAACTGTAGTCCCTGGACTCTGTTGCCTCTGTCCTCTGTGGATTCTGTTCTAATTTTCACAAACACACACACACATTTAAAGATAATACAAATAAGGAGTTTGGATCTGGCTTGAACACCAAGCAACCACAAAGTTCCCAGGAGAGCTTTGGGCATGTCTTACCCATCCCTCAATCCAAACCTGTCAACACCAAGGACCTGCACATCTATTTTGAAACATCAGAGGGAAGGAGTTGATCAAATTATTTAAGAATTATTTGTAGGTATTGTTCCAACCAAGACAGGGTTTCTCTATGTAGCCCTGGCTATCCTGGAACTCACTCTGTAGACCAGGATGGCCTTGAACTTATAGAGATCCACATGCCCCTGACTCGTGAGTGCTGGGATTAAAGGCATGCACTACCACTCCTCTACTCAAAAATGGTTCTTAAATTAAGGATTCAATTTTGGTCAGATAATTCATACCAGTTATATAAAGGACATTGCAAGAATTAGTCTACTGCAATCCCTGATGTTTCCATGATGCTTTACGTCCTCATTATTTATAGCTGAGAAGTACTGAAATCGATCTCTACCTTTTGTGGGGGGGGTATGGTTTTTTTTATTGTATTGTTTTTAACACAGGGTTTGTCTTTGTAGCTCTGGTTATCTGGAACTCCTCTTTATTAATAAAATATTATAAAAATAATAAAATAAATCTTGAAATTAAGAAATTCAGATGATGGGGCTGGAGAAATAGCTCAGCAGTCAAGAGCCCTGACTGTTCTTCCAGGGGTCCTGAGTTCAATTCCCAGCAACCACATGGTGGCTCACAACCATCTGTAATGAGATCTGATGCTGCCTTCTGGTGTGTCTGAAGACAGCTACAGTGTGCTCATATAAATAAAATAAATAAATAAATCTTTAAAAAAGTTTTTTAGATGACCACAAGCCCAAGCCTTGTGCTTTGAAGGAGACACAGAAACTCCTATCCTGTTCTCACTGGAGTTAACAGGCTTTCCTGAGAGCACAAAACCTAGACAGTTCAAATCCCAGTGCTCCCCAGCCAGTGAGATCACGCCGTTCTTGGGATCTAAGTATGGAGTCAGGGTGGAAGAAAACTGCTAGAATGAGCCGCTTTGTTGTTCTCAACGCCCTTCTGTTGATGGATCTGTTCTGAACTTCCAAGTAGCTGTGAATAAACTCCTTTGTATCTTCTGGAGGTTTTAACTTCTGCAGATGAAGTATTGACAGGGACCACTGAAGTTCAAAGGTCTACACTAACACAGAATGAGCTAACGAGCACACTTTTATTTTCCTGCTTTCAGTTTGAAGAGAAGTTTATACAGAGTCCAGAAGATTTGGAAAAGCTAAGAAAAGGTAACACCGAGTATCTGTGCGACCTCAGTGAGCCGCCTCGGGGAAGGCCTGACTGAGGGGATGTTGGTGGGCAGTGGTTGGGAATGGTCAGGATGGCAGAGTGGTATGATATAGATGGCAAGGTTCCCTTAGTGGCCTGAAATGGGAACAGTGGGAATGGGGGAGGGTCAGATGTCTCCAAGGATTTGTCAGGTGACTTGTGAATGTTTTCTCATTGTTTCTCCATCAGAGTGAGCAGTTCCCTCATGCTCACTCAATTCCTGTTTTACACCCCCCCCACCCTCCCACCCCAGCTGCTCATCAACCACACAGTCACATGACCAGGGGTTAAATCATGGATGGAGAAACAGCTGGGACTGCTTTCTTGAGCATTTTTACTATAGCTACCGATCGATGAGTTACTATCCCCTGACAGATACAGGCTGGAGGACCACAGGTGGCTCACTGCATAGGAAACTGTCTTACACCCTAATGCCATGAACAGAATGAGACTGTCACACTCCCTGCTTAGTTCTGTTGCATGGTGGCCCTTGGCTGTCCCTCCTCACCTCCTGAATGTACCCAGGGACATGACCATAAAAACCTGCATGAGAGAAATAACATGTATCTGGATAGGAAATAAAGATGAGTGAGAGATGGGTGAGACAGAGAGGAAACAGGGGCTGAAACGAACAAGATTCCACTTGAAAGATGGGTGGCCACTCCTTACCTTTCCTCCGCATGTTCAGACACATCAATACTTTTCTGCTCCAGAGAATGAGACTTGCACACTTGACAAACCTCTTCCCTTTATCCTTTCACAGATGGGAATTTGATGTTTGAGCAAGTGCCCATGGTGGAGATTGACGGGATGAAGCTGGTACAGACCAGAGCCATTCTCAACTACATTGCCACCAAATATGACCTCTATGGGAAGGACATGAAGGAGAGAGCCCTGTATGTCGTATTTCCTGTTATTTCCCCAGTGGGAAACAAGGGAAGGATTTGGGATCCTCTTTCAGGGAGCAAGAGAGTGGCAGGGTTTGTGTCTAGGAGCAGGCTGGTTCTGGGCATAAACACTTAGGTCAAGTATGGCAGAGCCTTTGGAAGGAGAGAAGAGCAGATGGGCAGGGTTCAGAAGAGTGTGATGCAGCAGAGGATGATGCCACAGCACAGGCACCCAGCTGCAAAGATGAGGGGCCATGGCTGTTGAACATGGTGGAATGATGACTTCAGGTGCTCAAGTTTCAGTGACAGGTCCAGGGTCACCTGAGGCTTTTACTTCAAGACTAAAGTAGCCAAGCTATTGTAGCACCTACACTGGGACTTACTCTGCTCTGGCAGAATCCTTCATTCATAAAACATGTGTGGGAGTATCACAGTTGCTTCAAGAGCTAATGTGGCATTAGCCAGCAACACTAAAGGGGGGACATGTCTAAGGGAAATAGAGACTTGGCTTTAACAGTGCGTGTATAGAAATATTTCTAGCAGAGTTATTTATAATTTTCTACTGGTGGAATCAGTCAAGGTATTCAGTAATAGATGAAAGAGGAGCACAGGTTACGATTTAGCCATGAAAATAGATGGTGGGTGAGCAAAGCAGAAGAAGATAAAGATAGAGCATTGCATTATGTGAAGGAAGCAGACACTGGTCACATGGTCCATGGTTCATTTCATGGGAGATGTTCCTGTCCTTAGCATTGAGAAGAAGGAAGAGGAGGGGAAAGGGGATCAACCTCTTCTAACATTGCAGTATGGTAGCATAGTTAGACTGCTACAGATGTACTGAACTGCAGAATACCATCTTTCTTTTTTTTTTTTTTTTTTTTTGGTTTTTTTTTTTTCGAGACAGGGTTTCTCTGTGTAGCCCTGGCTGTCCTGGAACTCACTCTGTAGACCAGGCTAGCCTCGAACTCAGAAATCCGCCTGCCTCTGCCTCCCAAGCGCTGAGATTAAAGGCGTGCGCCACCACCGCCCGGCTGAATACCATCTTTCAAGGGGGCAAAAATGCTATGGTGTGAAAATGTGTCAACGACTTTTTTCCAAAAAAGAATTGTCTAAAATACAGTTTAGAACAAGGGAAAACATATGTCCAGTGATATGCTATGGATTAATAGAATAAAGAAATAGACAAACTGCCACTTGGCAGTGGGATGACCACCTTGAATCCAAGACATACACTCAGGAGGCAGAGGCAAGCAGAGGTCTATGAGTTCAAGGCTAGCCTGATGTATAGAATGAGTTCCAGTACTACCAGGGCTACATAGTGAAACCCTGACATTAAAACAAACAAACAAACAGACAAGTCTTGACAAATGTTAACAAGTCCAGAATCTGGCAGCAGCATGTGAGGTTATACAGATGTGCTTCATGAGAAATAGATGGAGAACTTCTAACACTGACCAAGAATGACTCTGGGCTGTGCAGCACAATGAGAGATGAGCAGAGACACTTCTAGAGGCTGAACCAGAGGCTCTGTTTGAGTTTACAGTGACTGTAGCTTGTTAGCTCGGAGAATCTCCGCATGCTTGGGGAGAGAGAGAAAGAGAGAGAGAGAGAGAGAGAGAGAGCCCACTGTAGAGTTGCTGGTTATCTTCTGAGATGCCACCAAGTAGCTCATGACTGCCTATCCATAGGGGTCAGTGATACTTTGTGTTTCAGTTCGACCATATGTGTGTAACAATTTTTTTTAACTGGGAGGAGTGGAGGGAGGAAGGGAAACAGTGGACTATATATAATATATGAGAGAAGACCTTTAAAAAAATTCTAAAAGTGTATCAGGACCCATAGTATGTCCAAGGGGGAAATTAATATATCTGTTAAATAATAGAGATGATGACCCACTAGAGGTAAATAACTTTGCAACCTCCTTTCAGTGTAAATTTCTCAGATTTTCACATTCAAATGTAAAACAGGGAACCATTGAAAACCCTTGACAATTTGGATAATCTTGTCTTTTAGGATTGACATGTATTCAGAAGGTATTTATGATCTGAGTGAAATGATCTTGCAACTGGTAGTATGTCCCCCTGACCAAAGAGAAGCCAAGACTTCTTTGGCAAAAGACAGGACCAAAAACCGATACTTGCCTGCCTTTGAGAAGGTAAGTAGGCTCTTTGAAGTCTGGGGACCTTGAGTTTCAAGGACAAGAGAAAGGCAGAGGGTGGAGACAAAGGCTACTTCACCACCGGCCTTCACTTCCATGAGCCTGCTGTGCAGCTCCTGCCCCACAGGACACTGTGTAAAATGTCCTGGGAAGGAACACTGCATGCTCATGCTAATCTAGCATCCAGGATTCAACAGGGCTCATGGCTACAACCAGCACTGGGCCTGTGGAAGGTTGAGCCACCCCAGAGAAGGACCTGGATCCTACAGAACACAGTAGGCTTCCCTTCCAGAGAAACATGCAGAAAAAAACAGATGGGGAAACATTCTGTCAAGTTACACAGGGAGGCCTGAGAACAGATGCCTCTCAGGAGAATAAGACAGGGCTTCAAAGACAGAGGGGAAATATTTGAACAAGGACAGTGATGGAGGGTGGAGAGGAGGAGGCTGATGAAGAGATGTTAAGGAAAATTGACCTGCAGGACTTGGGGTTTCATCTTAAGAGAAAACGCTCACCCACTCAGCAAATGAAGGTCAATGCACATGTAATGTACATATATCTCACAGTCTGGGCTTCTCTTTGGAGGTAAACCAAGAACACTGCACAAGTACTTAAACTTCTGCCAAGTAAGAGATAACAGCCAAAACTATGATCCTAGAGGATAAGGGCATCTTACAAATTCCTGAGAGACCTTGTTGTCTGGTCTAGAGGAGGTGGGATCTAAGAGAATGGAGTCCATGAATGAGGAGAACTAAAGTCTCATGCAATAGACAACTTTATTCAGAGCGTCAGACAATTTTTACTCTGAGGGTTAAGATGAGTCACATGAGCATACAATCACAAGAGTCAACACATGTACTAGCCAAGTTCCAAGTGACGAAAACATATTTATTCGTATGGGCAAATAAATAAATAAATAACAATAGCCAGTTGTAATGAATACTCTGAGTTAAACTCACTTTTATCCACTACAGTTGGGAGGGGCAGAAGAGCATAATCCAAGAATAATTCCATATTTTTGAAGGAACTGAGGTCACAAGACTCCTGTCTTGGTTTCTTAGAGTTTTTCCCATAAGCACTCAGAAATCTCCTCACATGACTTCATCCTTGGACTGAGACCCAACAGAACCTGACTTGGAAACCCATTTTATAAAGAATCATCTTATTTTCATTTATCACTTAAAGTTCACTCACTGCTACCTCTGCTCTGTGAAAGCAGGGAAGGCTTTAGGAGCCATTGGGTCCTCACACAGTCCCCTGAAGTCTATGGTGCTGACAATCAAGAGCCTGTCTCCTAGGATCTGACTGAATCACGGCTGAATTTGTCTCTGAGATTCATGAAGTCCATGTGCGCTGTGAGCCATGTGCTGAAGAACACTTGATGCTTCCATTTGTTTTTGAACGTGGTCATTATAATTATTTTCTCTGTGTACATGGACAATGTAAAAGTCTTTCAATGGATCTTCAGTTGAAGCTGAGTAGAGACAGTGTAGCTTTGAGAGACTGGGGAGAGGGAGTGCCCCAGCTTCATTTGTGTTCATAATCGGTCTCTTTTAATTTTTCAGGTATTGAAGAGCCACGGACAAGACTACCTTGTAGGCAACAGGCTGACCAGGGTGGACATCCACCTGCTGGAACTTCTCCTCTATGTTGAAGAGCTTGATGCCAGCCTCCTGACCTCTTTCCCTCTACTGAAGGTGAGACCACCTGAGAGAGGCAACCACACATGCCTCTGACAATACAATGGTGGGCCCGTGGGCTGAGGTCCCAGCCTCTGGCCTCCAAACTGAACTACTAGACCCTCAGGTTGAGACTTGAAAATAGTCTTTTTCTGTGTGGAGGTTTGAGGATGGTATTCCAGGAAGAATATTTGGCCTATTGTAATGAGAAAGATGTCTGACCCCAATGTTCTCTCCTTGACCCCTGTTCCTGGCAGGATGCTTCTGCCCTCTCTATTATCTACAGTTGTTTGTGTTTTTGTGTCTTGTCTTTGCTCACTGAATGTCGGAGCAGGCCTCTGTCATGTGATCCCTTCCCTCAGCTCTGTCTCCTGCTCTCTGTGCTTTCTGCTCCACAATCTGCACCAGGCTATCCCCACCCCCACCTCCATGACCCCATCCTGTCACCCATTGTGGAAACTGGGCAAGTTGCTTCTGGTTAGACTTGGACATTTCCTGTCTCCATTTGCAACTCAGTTTTTCATGTCTTCCTTTTTCTTTCATTCTCTTTCCTTTCACATGTGTGAGACAGTGTCACAGAGACAGATCTAGGGTGTGTCTAGAGGAGATGGTACTTGGATGTCAATGCAAGTCTTAGGACAACTGATGCTGAGCTCTGGTTTTTGGCTCAAGGTTTTTCATGTTTCTCGTGTCTACACACGAGCTGTTGCAAGGATGCAGTTGTTGGTCTTTTGGGAGGTGCTCAAATTCCTGGGTTGTGCACAGGAGGACTACCAACTCTCCAACTGTGGTTTCTGGATTACAGGCCTTCAAGAGCAGAATCAGCAACCTCCCCAATGTGAAGAAGTTCCTACAGCCTGGCAGCCAGAGAAAGCCTCCCATGGATGCAAAACAAATCGAAGAAGCAAGAAAGCTCTTCAAGACTTCGTGAAGCTGTATTGATCGAGCCACAGACTCTGATCTCTAATGGTTTTCTTTTTTTTTTTTTTGGTTTTTCGAGACAGGGTTTCTCTGTGTAGCCCTGGCTGTCCTGGAACTCACTTTGTAGACCAGGCTGGCCTCGAACTCAGAAATCCTCCTGCCTCTGCCTCCCAAGTGCTGGGATTAAAGGCGTGCGCCACCACCCGCCCGGCAATGGTTTTCAATAATGAAACGCAATTGTTGATCCTGGCTATTTTGCAATAATAAAAAATGAACGAATGGTATATGTTCCTCATATGTTCTATGTATGAGCCCAGAATGTTAGCATCACATGCAAAGAGGAAGGCAAACAATAATCATTTCAAGGAAAAGTGAAGCTTGTAGAGGAATGAGGAGAGATCAACAATAGTCACACACACACACACACACACACACACACACACACACACACACACGGACAAAAGAGAAAGTGTAACTAACTCTCATCGATGTAGAACAACCAAAGTGGTTAAAAGCAAAATTAATTTACAAGAAGAGGGAGTCAAAAGAAAAAGAGAAAAAAAAATTAAAAATGGGAAAAATTTTAAGATAAAAATGTTGGAGGAAGCAGGCATTAGGCAGCTAGTGAAAGAAGTTTTAAAAGAGGAAAAAACAACAAAGAAAAGAGGAAACAAAATTAAATATTGAAAGGGCAGGAGGATCTGGAGCTCTTGCACAGATGGAAAGAGCATTGTCTGCTCTTGCAGAGGACCCATGTTAACTCCCTAGCATCTACACAACATCTCACAACTATCTCTCACTACACCTCCATAGTACGCAATGTCCTCTTCTGACCTCTACAGGCACTGGACACTCATTATACACATACACGCACACCTCTCAACACATAAAGTAAAATATATATATATATATTTAATGCAAAAAATAAAATATACAGGAAAATATGCATCCAGGCAAAATAACAATAACAGAAATTATCTTTGAATTGTATCTCTCTGTAGCTATATATGATAGTACATCCTGTAAATCCCAGCACTTGGGAGGGAGAGCTACATGGATCTCTGAATTTGATGCTAGCCTGATCTACATAGTGAGTTTCAGGATAACCAGAGCTATAGAATAGATTTGCCTTGTCTCAAAAAAAGGAAAGTTAAAAAAAAAACAAAACAAAAACAAAAACAAAATTCTGTCCTTGTCCCCCGTGGAATCCTCTGACTTCATCCTTTCTGTGCAACATCAAACTCCCAGACACAGGCCTACCCTGCATATCTTGTGTTGAGGTCTAGTCTGGTGGGCATACCTAATCCTACTAATATCCTGCCCCCCTTCCTCAGGTCTAGCCTGGGCTCAACATCCTTGCCCTTGTATATTCTGATGAGCTCCACTTACATTGTTATCAACCTCCAGCTCAGACCAGGGTGCACGTCTTACACACAAGTCCAGCCTCTCCCCACAACGTGGGGGGGGGGAGGCAGAGAGGTCCTTGTGCTCACAGATAGCACAAGGAATCAGGAACGGGGCTGTCCCTTCAAAAAGAGAGATATGTAACCTGTTTTCCACCTAGAAGGCTGGGAGTGAACATAGTTGAATAGTTTGGAGATTTTGATCTGTGTAGCCAAGATCACACTGGATGTTCCTCCAGACCTTTATTAGGAGCTTATCAATCTATGGAACCCATCACTGTGGAAGGTGTCATATGGACCTTACAAAGAGTTTGGGTGTCTTATTGTTTCCATGTCTTTTTTAAAAAAGATTTATTTATTTGTTATTTATATAAGTACACTGTAGCTGTCTTCAGACACACCCGAAGAGGGCATCAGATCCCATTACAGATGGTTGTGAGCCACCATGTGGATGCTGGGAATTGAATTCAGGACTTCTAGAAGAACAGTCAATGTTCTTAAATGCTGAGCTATGTCTCCAGTCCCCTTTCAGATTATTATAATCCCATTGCTCATTTTATTTATATGAGTTCACTGCAGCCGTCTTCAGACAAAAAAGAAGAGGGCATCAGACCCATTACAGATGGTTACAACCCACCATGTGGGCGCTGGGAATTGAACTCAGGACCTCTGGAAGAGCAGTCAGTGCTCTTAACCACTGAGCCATCTCTCAACCCCCTTGTTGTCTTAAACTTTATAGTGCACATGGGACTGAGCTAATTATCACCAGGAAAAATTTCACCAAATTCTGCTGTGCTCAAATAGGACTAAAATAAACTACTGATGGTCAGACAACCTTCCTGCCTTTCTGTTTGTCTGTTTGTATGCATACGTAATAACAGTTAAAGAAAAGGAGGCTGAGAATTTGGGAGAGATGTCAGGAGGGATGGACACCGAAAGTTTAGGAAGGAGGAAACAGAGTAGAGAATGGTATTATTATATTTTAATTTAATCTTAAAAGAAAAAAAAATCACAACAAATACCAATGAAGGTATCACAAGATGACGCAGTGGGTAAAGGTACTGTCTGCCATGACTAACCACCTAAATATACCTCCCTGATTCCACACAGCCAAAGGAGAAAATCAACTGAATAAGTTATCCTCTGACCTTTATACATGCACTGTGACACACATACATGTATACACACTTACATGTAAATAAGTATAAAATATGGCCTGTGATGATGTGAGGGAAGAGGAATACTTATTGACTGCTGGTAGTTTGTAAACTTATATAGACACTGTGAAAAGCAGTGTAGCTGTTCATCAAAACACAGAAAATAATACCACCATCTGACCCAGTTAAACCATTCCTGGGTATCTACCCAAAGACTCCAGGTCTACCACCTGAGACAGCTGTGTCTCCATGATTCACAGTGGCAGGTAATGGAAATAGCCTGGATAAAGATCTATGGTGTGCACACACAGGGGAATTTTATGCAATAATAAACAAAAAAATGGAATGATGGCATTTTTATGAAAATAGAAGGAAGTGGAAGTCATTACATTAGGTGAAATAAGCCAGACTCAGGGTGCCTTAGCTTTCCTCTCATATAAAGAAACAGTGCTCAAGTGTGTGTGAGTGTGTATGTATAAGTGTGTGTACCTGTATGTGAGTGTATATGTGTGTATGAGCATTCATGTGAGAGTGTGCGTGTGTGAGAACATGTGTACGTGTGACTTTATGTGAGATTGAGTTGTATATGTGTACATGCATTTGAGAGTGTGTGTGATGTGTGAGAGTGTATATGTGTGCATGTGAATGTGGGTGTGAGAGTATGTGTGTGTTCATGTATGTGTGTGAGTGTGTGTGTGTGCTTTTATGTTTGTAGGTCACAAAACAGGATTGTGAGAACAGAGGAAGAGATTTCAGAGGCGAGAGGGAATATGTAATGGAATCAAGGTGAGAGGGGAGCAGAACTGCCAGTGTAAGCTAGGAAAGGAAGGGGTTTCCCAGCTGAACAGGAGAGCATGAGGGGTGACAAGAGGCATGTATAATGTATGCATGCTACACACATGTGCTTGAAGAGAGACAGCCTCATGAAACCCACTATCTACCTGTGATAACCTAAAGATTTGTAATAAGTTCCATCTGCGGTTTAAAAATAAAGAAATAAAAAGTTGTGACATTAACAGTTTTGCACCTGTTAATAAAAATCATCACCTATTTTGTGTTCACTGTGATAAAAAGCAAGAACGTGAGAGTGAGCTTTGTTTGCCCCTCCCTGGGAGCTGGCAGTGGAGAAGGGAGAAGGTGTATAGTGTCTACTGTATGCGAAGACAAAGAAATGATCAGAGAACCAGTGTCGTGGAGGTTGTTTAGAATGTTGAATCAGAAAAGCAAGCTCCCAAATGGTACCAAAACCACTCTGAAAATGGCTAGCTACTTAAATTTTTTAAAGAGATTATACCATAATTTTATCATTTCCCCTTCTGACTCCTCTCTCCACATTCTGCAATACACCCCTCCTTGTTCTCTAATTCCTAGACTTTTCTCACCAACTTGTGGCAGCATATGTGTATGACTATACACATCTATATCGAGATACTGTTCACAACTACTTCATCATTTTGGTTTCTGTTTGAAAGCAGGATCATCCTATGTAACTCAGGCTAGCTGAGAGTTCAAGGTCTTCCTGACTTTTCCCTCCAGGTGCGGGTATTGTAGTCATGAGCTAAGATCTTTCCATTTAAGAGAGTGTAAACTGGGACCTGGAGAGATGGCTCAGCAGGTATAGGGCACTGACTGCTCTTCCAAAGATCCTGAGTTCAAATCCCAGACGGCATGGTGGCTCACAACTATATGTAATGAGATCTGACATCCTCTTCTGTAGTATCTGAAGACAGCTACAGTGTACTCACATATAATAAATCAATCTTTTTTTTTTAAGAGAGAGTGTAATCTGTTCAGGATTTAATTTTTTCTTGAAGTAAAAATAGTAAGCCTCTGTCTCAAACATAAAAAGTCAGCCATTGGTCAGGCAATGGTGGAACAAACCTTTAACCCTGGAATTCAGGAGGCAGAGGCAGAGGCAGAGGCAGAAGGATCTCTATGAGTAAGAAGCCAGCCTGGTCTACAGAGCAAGGTCTAGGAGAGCCAATGCTACACAGAGAAACCCTGTCTTGAAAAACCAAAGAAAAAACAAGCAAGCAAGCAAGCCTGACAGCCAGCCACTGTGGTACCTACACATTGTGCCACCTGGAGAGCCTAGAAGCAGGACAGTAAACTCCATGCTTGGCTGGTTTACACTGAAAGCCCTAGTGCCAAATATCTACATCTACCATCTACCATCTAAATCTAAATCTATGTATATGATTATTAATTATGAAACTAAACTACATCTATAATTACTAGGCACATTTTACTCTTGAAATGCTAGGTCCCACATTAAGTACCTCCAGACCACAGGGATGAGAGAGGATGTTTGAACACAGTCACTCTATCTTCCTTCATTGGCCTCTGGTCTCAGCACCTGTCAAGACTGCTCACTATACCCGGACTCTGGATTTTTACCTTCTCTGGATGTCATTAGTCTTGAAGGCATCAGTTATCTCCATATGCACCTGGACTGTGAGATTTCACATCCCACTGCTGCTTTCTCAGAAGCATTACTCCCTCAGACCTCTCTCCTCGGTTTCCACACCCACCCTTAGCTCAAAAAACAAACAAAAACATTCTATTACTGGTGGGGAAGGTTCCACAATTACCTTCATTTAAATTCTTCACCTCAATCTAACCCAGCTGCTGAAAGGCTCAGGTGGAAACTTCACTCCTGTCAGAGCCTGCAGTGAGCCCTAGGATACACAGCCCACATGTGGTTGTTCTCACCATTACCCTGCTGCCAGCGGCTCCTTTCCGCTCCCCCAGCTACCCCCATGACCCTCTGCTCTGATGCAGACCCAGGGAAGGCCCAGGTCTCCCACAGTGGGCACAGGGGACTGACTACTCCAGAAACAAACTCACACATAACCCTAAACTCCACAAGGAGACCAAAGGACAAGATGAAGATCTGTTTTACCTCTTCCTCTTACCTGATAAAGAATATTTGTGTTTTAGAAAGGAAAAACTAAAAAGTCAGAAGAGAAACCCATAAAACAAACCAACAGGTCAGATCCTCCTCATGTAAGTCAAACACATGGTTCTTTCTCCCAGCTGCACATTTTATTTATTATAAAACCGTTAAAACCCCACTTAAAAGCTGGACATAGAAATCATGAAAACCACAGTACAGTTAAGAACACTGGTAAAAACCCCACCCCTCCCCACCTGTCTTGGCACAAACAGATATGGAACTTGGCAGTGTCGTCAAGCCGGCTTTTCCACAGGCAAGGCTGTCCCTATGTTGACGTTATGGCTAAGGACATCTGAACACTGGGTTCTGGACAGCCATCCTCCTTAAATGAAGTACCTCCGGGACCACCACACAGGGCTTTGCAGGCCTCTGGCCCAGGCTCTGGCTAAAGAGAAATCAGCTGGTCAGGTACATGCTTGCAGAGGTGATTTTCCAGGAACGATTCTGAACTTGGGCCTGTATCTTCTGCAGGGCTTTTTTAAAACACAGGCTGCTATGCCTGGCCTCTGCAGTTTCTGCTTCTGTGGCAATGGAGTGGGTACCTGAGTAGGTAAGAGTTTTTACCCAGTTCCCCAGGTGACCTTGAAGCTTCTGGTCCTCAGACTCAGAGCTGACATGCACAATTGCACATTCGGAGACCTAAGTGATGGGCTACGAATTGATTTGCTAGAATCCATTCCTCTAGAGAGGCGCTCCCTAGGGACTCAGTGCCACACCTGGAAAGCACGAGCAGACCAGACCTTGCCCACTGAGTCAAAGGCACCTTTCCCAGATGCATCTTGTTGGTCTTCCTGTGAAGGCAGAGCCCACACCTAGGAGTTGTTAGATTGGGTAATAGTTTTCAGAACTCTCTGTGCTGGGCCTTAGGCAATGCAACTAATTGCAGAGAGCCCAAATGGTAAGGAAAGCCAGCTTTTCAGATCCCTCCCAGGAAATAAAATACCCTGTACCAAAGTACACGAAGTCGTTTACCTTGATTTCGTTTGATCCGGAGCCTGCAAGCTAGTGACACAATCACAAACATTGCAAAAGTCCTTAAATCTCTCAACCCATAAATTTTCAGGGCAGCACCATCTAAGTCAATTAAAGGTGCAATATAAACGTATATATATGTAAATTCCTCCAATAGTTCAGTGCTCAAACCTGGAAAGGGAAAAAGATGCTTAGCTGGAAGCAGCAGCAATTCCCAGAAAGAAAGCAGTTACGATAGGAGAGGCAATTTCAGGCCTTGAAGAAAAAAAGGGCACTTGTGTGGGGTCCACCTAGCCTGAGCTGATGTCTCATCCACCATTCTAAGAGATGCTGCATTAATGACCCTCTGGGAGTTTGGGAGCAATTACCAGACCATGTTCAACCAGCTTACTCTTGATGGGTCTCAGCCCTCACCATGATCATCAAACAATCCTCTGAAGACCCAAAACTCCAGATGCACAATCAGAAAGTCCCGAGGATCAAGGAAAGGTGGAAGGTGAGTGTGGGTCTCACAAAACAGCCCAGAATTCAGTTCAAGTTGAGAGGTGATTACCGTGGCCCTGCAAGAGATCTTCAGATCAATCAGCCCCACCTTCTTCTAAATGCTGCCTTCTGTGTGCTTTCCTGTCTCTCCACCCCAAGCACCACCCCTAAGGCACCCTAGGGTTCCAGGCTCACTGGCCTATTAGGCAGTGCTCCATTTCTTCTCTGTCAATCATCTGCATTCATTCCTGCCAGCTAAGATCTGGACAGTTACTCAAGGCTCCAAAGTTTGGACATTGGCAGGGAGCTTCTGCCAGTGAACTACCCATGTAGGGCTGTCTCTGACCAAGGGTGAACCATGCCAAGGAGAAAAAAATCACGAGTCAGGGGAGGCTGCTGTCAATAAGACCCACACCTCCACTGAGGATTCTCTTATCCCCAAAGAATCCATAGCTTGATAACCACCCATTTCCACCTCCCTTATGCCCTGCGTTGCAACCTCAACACTACACTTAACCTCTGGCATCTTACATTGTAGATTCCAGGCACAGACTTCAGGTTCCCTCCAGGCATTTGGCTACTTATTGGCTGAAGTCAGAACTGCCTAGGAGGAACCCAATGTCCCAAACCCTGAAATAAAGGAGCCTCAACTTGGTCAGACCCAAGGTCTGAGTAGAGATGAGAATGCAGGATTCTCTCTACTTGGGGATTATAAATTCCCTAAGACAGCAGACACCTGGAGGAAGCCAGTCTGCTAGCTCACAGGTGGATATCCCCCTGACCTCCTGCTCTTAGCCCAGCACACTCTTCCTGTTCCCAGGCTGTTCCTATGTTGTGTCTTCCCACCCACTGCTGCCCTAGACTCTCTTGTGTCTCTGACCACACCTACTCATGGTTGGTAGTCTTTCAGAGCAGGAGAGGGTCTACAAGGGATGGGGAGCCAGACGGAAACCCGATGCTTTCATATCACCCTCCCTTGTAGGCTTCTCCAGGCTGCCCAGCCTCACTACCATGCCGAAGGGAGTAAATACATTGTCACACCTGTGACTGTCTGTATTGTGCCCAAGAGCCTGAGGTACAAACACTGGGGGACATTGCAGCCCCTGACAGGACTGTGGATCCTGACACCATCAAAAAAGACTATTTGAGTAATGACAGGATTCTTTAGAGCTGGAGGCAATCAGGGAGGTAGAACACAGAATCCTGTCTTGGGCATGGTCCTTGTTTGGCCAAGTACATGTGTGATCTTGAGCAATTACTTTAATAAACATGATTTTTTTTTGAGATAGAAAATGAAAATAAGAATGAGTGTGAGGGGCTGGAGAGATGGCTTAGTGGTTAATAGCACTGACTGCTCTCCCAAAGGTCCTGAGTTCAAATCCCAGCAACCACATGGTAGCTCAACCATCCATAATGAGATCTGATGCCCCCTTCTAGGGTGTCTGAAGACAGCTACAGTGTACACATATATGTAATAAATAAATAAATCTTAAAAAGAAAAAGAATTAGGGTGAGAAAGGAAGCTCAAATGTTGGAGGGTTGCTAGGCCTGATCCACTACTGGATTTTTTTTTTTTGAGACAGGGTTTCTCTGTAGCTCTGGCTGTAGACCAAGCTGGCCTCGAACTCAGAGATCCACCTGCCTCTGCCTCCCAAGTGCTGGGATTTAAGGCGTGTGCCACCACTTCCCGGTGGATTCTTTTTTTTTGTAGGTGTCTCTGCAGACAGTGCTTCCTCTTTGACCCAGGCAAACTCTAGCCAGTAAGGAGACAGGTGGCTACAGCCACTCTTCTGTTTTAATGTTTTCCTTTCATCATAATTGTTAATTCATTAATAGGGCATGTGAGTGTCTGTGTGTGTGTGTGTCTGCACACGCGCTGTTTGTATGTGCCTGCAATGTAACCTAGTGAGAAACAATCCTTCATGGTTTCTGCTTTAGTTTCTGCCTCAAGTGTCCTGCCTTTGCTTTCCTTAGAGACGGACTGTGAGCCAGTCATGTACTTCATATAATTCCTTCTTCCATACATTAGCATAGTGCTCCATCTCAGTAATAAAAAAAGCAAAGACAGAAGTCACTATGGGTCCCACACTAGCCCCAGCATCCTCAAAGAATCTGCTGCACATGGCCCATCATTCTAAGTTAGCAACAGCAACTCACAAACTTGCAGATGCCCCTAACCTGGAGCAGACTTCCTCTAGTGAGGCCTTGCAAGCAGGAGGCTGCAACAGGTTACTACAACAACAGGTGGCCTGGATGGGCACAGTGATGGATGAAGTCAGGCCCAGAAGCCAGTGCCACCTGGCTTCCTGTCCTTTCAATCAATCTCAATTCAGAACCTTCCTAAGAATACTGCCAGCCGGGCGATGGTGGCGCACGCCTTTAATCCCAGCACTTGGGAGGCAGAGGCAGGAGGATTTCTGAGTTCGAGGCCAGCCTGGTCTACAGAGTGAGTTCCAGGCCAGCCAGGGCTACACAGAGAAACCCTGTCTCGAAAAACCAAAAAAAAAAAAAAAAAAAAAAAAGAATACTGCCAACCCCACAAAAGAGGCTGCCTGGGCCCCACACAGGTGGCCAGCACACCTCAGAGTCTGTAGTAATGATCAGCATAGAGCACAGACAGCCACAGGGAGGCCTTGGAGACTGAGCAGGGAACTGCAGCTACATGGACAGGGCCCACGTTCAGTTACCATTTCACCGAGGATTATTCCAGAGTCCCTAAAGCATCTTGTGGATCTGGATAAATGCCCCTAAACCACAACCACCATCCCTTAAGGTCGCACAGCAGAGCCAGTTGAGGGAGCAACAGTTTTGTTTCCATGGTGCCAAGAGTTCCCCACAGGTAGAAAATTCTTACTGTTAGCCCACCCTGCCTCAGCAAAGGCAAAGGTTGGGATTGGAACCTCGGTATAACAACATCTAGTAGCCTGTAATAAGGGACAACCTATAGGACAACCACTCCCCAACTCTTTTTTCATGCCTGCTGGGCCACATGACCAGCCTCGCAGGGTTAATGACAAGCTTATCCCCAGAGGTGAAGACCAATGTCCCACATTGTAGTATAAGAGGACAGGGCTGGTGATAAGAACAGAGGAAGACATTCGGAGGCTCTGAGATGCACCTGTCTGACCCTGAGAGTATGCCAGACCCTACTCCTCACGTGCTGGTGGGAAACTTTGGAAGTCATATTGCTTGGTGCCAGGTGGGTACACTCTGGCCTTACTTGTAGAGATCCAGAAATGACACATTTGGCTCCAGACTTGGGCTGTAAGCACTTGTTAGCTCAGGGACCCTTGTAGAGTATTCTCTTACTCTTTGGCTAATTAAACCATGTGCCTAGAAACACAGTTCACTGCCAGGAAGAAGTACAGATACTCACGTTGTGTTCCAAACTAAATACTTTGTGGCATGACCCTGTCCCTCATGTTGTCCCCAGACCCAAATTCCACGTGACCAATAACCCTGGGAAAGTTCATATTAGCCTGAGGTTTCATTGTAAGCTCATAAGGCTTCCTGGAAGGATCTCCCATCTAACTCCCCACTGCCTGCCTACCAAGGTCTTAAAAATTGTCATTTCACCCTGAATAAAAATTTCTGTGAGGCAAGGACTCTACCGCTGAGCTATGTCTCCTGTCCTGCAAATATAGAGTAAAAGACATACTGTTGTACAACAATGTGGTGGTTTGAATATGCTTGGCCACAGGGAATGGTCTTGGCATTATTGGAAGGTGTGGCCTTGTTGGAGGAAGTGTGTTACTGTGGAGGTGGAGTTTCAGGTCCTATGTTTAAGCTCCACCCAGTCCTCTCCTGGCTGCCTTTGGATCAAGATACTGAACTCTCATCTCTTCCAGCACCATGCCTGCCTGGACACTGCCATGCTTTCTACTATGATGATAATGGACTGAACCTCTGAACCTGTAAGAAAACTCCAATTAAGTGTCCTTTGTAAGAGTTGTCTTGGTCATGGTGTCTCTTCACAGCCATGGAAATCCTAACACAATTTCCTCAGAATTGAAACATCTCTTCTGTATTAAACAGGGTGTTCTAACTGATTGATTGATTGATTGATTGTGTTTGTGTGTGTGTGTGTGTGTGTCCATAAGTGCGTGTTCAAAGGAATTTTAATAGACTGGCTGACAGGATGTGGTCTAGCTATTCCAGCAATGATTGTCTCATACTCAGAGGATAGAATCCAGTAGAAGTTCAGTCCACAGATCTGGATATTTTAACAATCTCAGTCTGGTACTGGTAGCATACAGAATTCCTAGGGAGCTACTTGCCTTCAGTTTGTGTTGGAATCCCAGTGCAGTTGGTCTTGATAGCCGTGAAGGGATACCACAGCATAGAGCAGATGAACTTGCCAACAAACCTGAGTCAAAGCAGTCAAGAAAGCAAGTTTCCTTCTTCAGTGTCCTTCTCTCTGGGCTGTTACCAACAGGTGTCACCTACATTTAGGGTGGCCATTCCCTCAAAGAATATCATCAAGGGAGGGGTTGGAGATATGGCTTTCCTGTAAAGAATGATTTGATTCTTGGCTCCCATGGTGACTCAAAATCTGTGACTCCAGTTCTTGGGGATGCGACACCTCCATTCCACTGGAGGATGCAGACTCCCTCCATTCCTTAGGAGATAAAGCTTTGTCAGTCTTGCTGGCAGGACTCCCTAGGGCTTCTCCAGCCCCAAACTCAGCACTTACATGTCTGTGTGGCTCTCCTGAGGGTCACCTTCAACAGGCAGAAGGGAAGGGTGCAGGTGGATTAATCCAGATACCAATGGCAGGCAGCATGCAAAGGACCACACGGCAGTGGTGTCAGTCAGCCAAGCAGCCGTGCTGTCCTCTGATTCTGCCTCTGAACTCCATTACCATCTCCATCTCTTTCTGGCCTGTCCTGTGGCAGCAGAGATGCTGGGGATCCTATTAGAGCATCAGCCATGGAAGGCATGGTGTTTTACAGAGACAGAGGGACAGCTGAATGGTCATTGCCACCTACTGTATCTCACCTAGCCCAGCAGGGACTATGTCACTCAACTTATGGAGAAAAACCGAGGGTCCACTGGATAGAAGCTCCGCCCCCACCCTAGAAGGATTCAAGCTGATCTCAAAAAACAGCAATCAGTGTGAGCTGAGCGTATCTAGGGAGAAAGGAGTGCATGGAAAGGAGCATGGTGAGACGTTCCATAGAAACAGCATGAGAAGGATGGTGGGGGCGGGGGAATCAGCAGTCAGAGAGGAGAGAGCAGGTGTTCTTAATGGAAGCTCTGTCCCTGCAAAGATCAGGAGTCTGAAAGCTCTCTTGTGGATCAAGACCTTCAGGGAGTGGCAGAGGTGATACAGGGCCACCCAGTGCCTAGAATACTCATGAAATCCAAAGCCTAGCCAGTCACTCAGCAGAGGCTGGTGGCTCTTAACAGCTGAGGAGTGACCTACAATTTGGGAGTGGGCCGCCTTCTTCTCTGGTGACCACCACTCTGCCTGCCTCCTTCCAAGGCTCCCCCAGGACTGGCTCTGCCTCTCCCTCCCTACCCCTGGCACTCCAGCCCATTCTCCACTACTGCACCATGTGTTTGCTGTTAGAGAAGACATCCTGTAGTTCTCTCTCTCTCTCTCTCTCTCTCTCTCTCTGAAATCAGCCACACATACACCCTTTAGTCTTTTTTCTGGATAGAGTGGTGATAAAGTTTGGCATGCATTGGTGTGTTTGTTGTCTCCCCATCCCTTGCAGAATGGAGCAAGCCCAGTGCCCTTGGTACCTAGATCAAGATCAACATCGTAATGGCATAGTGAAGGTTGTCCACTTGACTACGTCTGGAATGAACTAAAATCCAAGGGGAGGGGTACCCCTGTGAGAGGTTTTTTTTTTCTTAATTAAATCATTTGAAGTGGAAAAGCCAACTTTAAATTCAGATCTCCTGAGGTGGGGAGATCTACCTTTAATGTGGGTCACAGCTTCTGCTGGCTGCCTATATAGAGGCCATTACAGAAAGAAGCTTGCTCTCTTTGTCTGCTTGTTCTCCTCTTGCTAGCAAGTCCATTCCTTCAAGCATACACTGAAGATCAGCTGAGATAGCTATCCTCCTTCACTCAGCACTGGATTCTTGGACATCGCTAGGAAACAGCCATTGTCAGACTACCTGGATCATAGCTTGTGAGCCATTTGATAGATATGTAGATAGATAGATAGATAGATAGATAGATAGATAGATAGATAGTAAATATAGAAATAGATAATTAGATTCAATCTATAAGTTCCATTCCTCTAGAGAACCTTGACTAATAAAGCCATAAACTAGAACCTTTAGGCCTTTTATCAGAGCCTTGAGACCTAGGCTTAATAGAAGGTCACATGGTTTGGAGCCTGACCACATGATCTGGAAACCTAGAGAGTCAGAAACTACCTTTGTGCTATTTAATACATGGGGTCTGCATCCCTTCAGGGTCTCATCATGGCTGCATATGGCCAGCTTTCGAGAGTGCCACAGCCAGTCTGGGGAAGGGCCAGATCTGACCAGTCCTTGGACATTGACGTGGTCCCCAGTGGTTGCTCTGACGATGGATGACCAGGGACATCTCCATGTTCTCTAGTGATAATAGGAGCCATGCACCCCAGACAGACCCCTGCAGCTGCTGCATAGCCAAGGAACCAGATGTGGCCCTCAGTGACAGCTCAGGCTGGGACCTCACTGGGACCCCAAGTGACAGGGCTGGCCACTCCCAACAGACTAGACTCCACCCTGGAGTCTCAATGTCCATCTCTCTTCATAATACTCAAGCTTCTCCACTTCTCTTTCTCATCTGTCCACCACATACCTGCACATTGTGACAGATGCCACTGCAGTCTGGCCATGCGGCTGGCGGTCTGCACTGCAGGGCAGGTCTGTGGGTGGCATGGCAGTCCACAGGTCTCTGTCTAGCTTCCTCCTCCTGTGCTCCACATGGTAGTAGTAGGCAGCACTCTGTGTGTCTACAGCCGACCTGTGTCATGGGGTGGAGAGCGGTCTATGGGCTTCTTCCCCCACTCCCGACCCCGAAGGCACTGAGTGGCAAGGCAGAATGCAAATCTCCATCTGCCTTCCTCCTCCAATACTGCTTTGTGTGGATTTGATTTGATTTGACTTTGATGTGTCCTAGGCATGATACAGCTTTGGCCACCAAGCCAGGCATCAAGCCAGGATGGACAAAGGACTGCCATCTGCTCTGCCCTCACTGATATCAGAGCAATACCAACAGTATGTCTCTTTGCCCATTGCCAGGGGAAAGTAGATCCATTCAATTGATCTGTGTCTTTTGATTGGGTGGGTTTTGGGGGTGGGGCGTGTTTTGGGGTTATTTATTTTGTTGGTTGTTTGGTTTTTGCTTTTGTTTTTGCTGCTGTTGTGTGCTTGTGTCTTTCTCCTATTTTGAAATTTCAATTCTTATAGCTTTTTTTGCTTTTCCCCTATGGTCTGTTTGCTAAGCTTACTTTTCTCTTCTCTCTGAAATTGTCCCAGGATTCTCTGTGAGCCTGATCTGCTGGACAGGAACTCTATTTTCTTCAACATTTATTGTATTATTATTTGAGAATTTCATACATGAGTACTGTATTTGTGTTATTTTCTCTCACTCTTTCCCTGCCTATAATTCCATACATGCCTTACAATCTTCTCTCAAATTCATGACCTCTTCCTATTTAATTGGACATGAATCCCATTAAGCCTGCTTATATTATGGATTTTTTTCTTTCTCCCTAGCCATGGCAGACAGTTTAGCTGGGTAAAGTATTAATCTGGGTTGGTATCTCCTGTCTCTTAGGATATGGAGTATACTAGGTCAAGCTCATCCAGTTTTTGAGATTCCCGCTGAGATGCCAGTGTTACTCTGCTGGGTTTGCCCTGAAATATGTATTTGTGACTTTTCTCGTGCATCTTTCAATACCCTTTGTTTTTATCTATTTGGTGTTTAACTGTAGTATGAAATAGGGAGTTTTCTTTCTGTGTCTGTCTACTTGGTGTTCTGCATTCCTCTTGTAGCTGCATGGGCATGTTTTTCCTTTGTTTGGGGAAATTTTCTTCTATGGTCTTGTTGAAGATCTGGTCTATGCCACTGACCTTGGATTCTTCTTCTTCTTTTTTTTTTATTTTCTATATTCTTTATCTACATTCCAAATGATTTCCCCTTTCCCGGTTTCCCCCCTCCCCGAAAGTCCCATAAGCCTTCTTCCCTCCCCCTGTTCCCCATTTACCTAAGAATTTCATGAATTCATTGTTTTTAATTGCTGAGTAGTATTCCATTGTGTAAATATACATGGAAAATATCTCTGATAAAATTGAAGAAATATATAGAAAAACACGTTAAGATTGACTATTTCGTGGAAAAATTATACAGATAAAATGATAGGCATGAAAATATTCCTAAGTTGATTGAAAGTGGAATTATAAACATTTTCTGATAAAATTGAAAATCTACAAGGAAAATCTTTCTGATAAAACTCAAGAAATATATAGAAAAACACTCTAAGATTGAGTATTTCATGGAAAAATTATACAGATAAGATGGTAGCATAAAAATATTCCTAAATTGATTGAGAGTAGAAGTAAAAACAAACATTTTCTGATAAAATTGAAGATTTACATGGAAAATATTTCTGATAAAATTGAAAAAAATATATGGAAAAACATTAAAATTGAAGATTATCATAGAAAATTATACAGATAAAATGGTAGGCATAAAAATATTTCTAAGTTGATTGAAAGTGAAATTATAAACCTTTTCTGATAAAATTGAAGATTTACATGGAAAATATCTCTGATAAAATTGAAGAAATATATAAAAAAACACTCTAAGATTGAGTATTTCATGGAAAAATTATACAGATAAAATGGTAGGCATAAAAATATTCCTAAGTTTTTTGCAAGTGGAATCATAAACATTTTCTGATAAAATTGAAGATCTATAAGGAAAATATTTGATAAAATTCAAGAAATGTATAGAAAAACATGTTAAAACTGACTATTTCATGGAAAATTATACAGATAAAATGGAAGGTATAAAAATGTTCCTACGTTGATTGAAAGTAAAATTATAGACATTGTCCGATAAAATTGAAGATTTACATGGAAAATATTTCTGATAAAATTGAAGAAAAATATAGAAAAACATTAAAATTGAAGATTATCATGGACAATTATACCGATAAAATGGTAGGCATAAAAATATTCCTAAATTGGTTGAAAATTGAATTATAAACATTTTCTGACCAAATTGAAGATTTACATGGAAAATATTCCTGATAAAATTGAAGAAATATATAGAAAAAATGCTAAAATTAAAGATTATTATGGAAAATACTACAGTTAAAATGGTAGACATAAAAAATATTACTAAATTGAAAGAGGACTCACAAACATTTTCTGATAAAATTGAAGATTTACATGAAAAATATTTCTGTTAAACTATGTTTTTTGTTGGGGAATTGAGTCCATTGATGTTATAAGATATTAAGGAATAGTGATTGTTGCTTCCTGTTATTTTTGATGTTCTTTTTATGTTTGTGTGGATACTTTCTTTTGGGTTTGTTGGAAAAAGATTACTTTCTTGCTTTTTCTAGGGTGCAGTTTCCCTCCTCGTGTTGGCGTTTTCCATTTATTATCCTATGTAGGGCTGGATTTGTGGAAAGATATTGTGTAAATTTGGTTTTATCATGGAATATCTTGGTTTCTCCATCTATGGTAATTGAGAGATTTACTGAGTATAGATAGTAGTTTAGGCTGGCATTTGTGTTCTCTTAGGGTCTGTATGAGATCTGCCGGATCTTCTAGTTTTCCTTGTCTTAGGTGAGAAGTCTTGTGTAATTCTGATAGGCCTGCCTTTATAGGTTACTTGACTGTTTCCCTTACTGCTTTTAATATTCTTCCTTTGTTTAGTGCATTTGGTGTTTTGATTATTATGTGCCGGGAGGACTTTCTGGTCTGGTCCAGTCTGTTGGGAGTTCTGTAGGCTTCTTGTATGTTCATGGACATCTCTTTCTTTAGGTTAGGGAAGTTTTCTTCTATAATTTTGCTGAAGATATTTACTGGCCCTTTAAGCTGGAAATCTTCACTCTTTTCTATACCTATCATCCTTAGGTTTGGTCTTCTCATTGTGTCCTGGATTTCCTGGATGTTTTGGCTCAGGAGCTTTTTGCATTTTGCATTTTCTTTAACTGTTGAGTCAATGTTTTCTATGGTATCTTCAGCCCCTGAGATTCTTTCTTCTATCTCTTGTATTCTGTTGTTGATGCTTGCATCTATGACTCCTGATTTCTTTCCAAGGTTTTCTATCTCCAGCGATGTCTCACTTTGTGATGTCTTTATTGTTTCTACTTCCATTTTTAGATTCTGGATGGTTTTGTTCATCTCCTTCACTTGTTTGCTTGTGTTCTCCTATAATTCTTTAAGGGATTTTTGTGTTTCCTCTTTAAGGGCCTCTACCTGTTCACCCATGATCTCCTGTATTTCTTTTTTATTTTTTATTTATTTATTTATTTATTTATTTATCTATTTATTTATTTTGGTTTTTCAAGACAGGGGTCTTGATACCAGCAAGACAGCGCAGACTTGCCGGGCAGTGGTGGCGCACGCCTTTAATCCCAGCACTTGGGAGGCAGAGGCAGGCAGATTTCTGAGTTCGAGGCCAGCCTGGTCTACAAAGTGAGTTCCAGGATAGCCAAGGCTACACAGAGAAACCCTGTCTTGAAAAACCAAAAAAAAAAAAAAAAAAGAAAGAAAAAAAAAACTAGTGCAGAAGCGCCTGTAGCTGTGCCTCCCACAAAAGCATATGGAGTCACTAGTTCCCAATCCTTGGTAATTAATTTCTCTATTGATAGTGAAATTTCCTCCAGTAGGCATATCCATCAACTTAGTGTTGTTTATCATTACCACAACTTCTAGGCCTTCTCATACTGTTGAATGTAAAAAAGAGGTGGATCAGGGACATAGGCCCAATCAATACAACTTCCTATCATCATTGTCAGGACACTCTGCAAACTCACAATCAGCATCATTCTTTGTCCCAGGATCAGCATATCTCATTAACCACTCTGGTAGGTAGCATGCTCCTTCAGCATCCTATAGAAAAAACACAAACATGCCCTCTTCCCAACACTTAGTTCCCAGGCATCAAAATTTTAAAATTTTTGTGGTTTATGGGAATATGATTCCCTCTTTTTGACTTTATAAAAATATTGTTTTAAAGTCCCATGAACCTGTTTCACAATATCTTGTCCTTGAGCATCATAAGGAATTTTAGTAATATGACTAATATTAAATTGTTAACAAAACATCTTAAATGTCTGATTGTAATAGCCAGTTTCATTATCTGTCTTAATCTAATTTGGAACACCCAGTATAGGAAAACAACATAGGCAATGACGAATTTTATTTTTAGTTGCTTCTCCTGTTAAAGCAGTTGTAACTTGAAAGCCTGAAAAGCTGTCAGTAGTCATATGTATATTTTTTATTTTTTTAAATCAGAAATATGAGTAACATCCATTTGTCATAATTGATTAAGTATGAGTCCTCAAGGATTAACATCATTCTGTGATACATGAAAAATTGAAGACACTGAGGACAAGTCTTTATAATTTGACTTGTATATTTTCTAGAAATACCAAATTATTGTCTTAAGCTATTACTATTTTGATGATGTAAAGAATGAGATTGTTTGGCTAACTGTTCCTGTGTAAAGCCAATAATCTGCCTGGTACATAAACTTGTTGTAGCATTGCCCTCATTAAAGGATTCAGGAAGTACAGTATGAGCTCTTAAATGTCCTAAAAAGTAAGGAACTATACAATTCTCCTAAATTGAGTTGTATTTGTATAAATATTTGTAAAATGTAAAAATTAGCAATATCTAAACAAAGTACAATTTCAAGCAATTGTAAGCTATGAACTATATATTTTGATTATTAGTCTACAAATTAAAAGGTTGACTATTCAATGTTTCAAAAACAGTGGCCATCGCACATAATTTAATTATTTGTGAAGCAGTGTTCTTGGTTTACCTCCAAAGAGAAGCCCAGACTGTGAGATATATGTACATTACATGTGCATTGACCTTCATTTACTGAGTGGGTGTGGCTTTTCTCTTAAGAAGAAACCCCAAGTCATACAGGTCAGTTTTCCTTAACATCTCTTCATCAGCCTCTTCCTCTCCACCCTCCATCACTGTCCTTGTTCAAATATTTCCCCTCTGTCTTTGAAGCCCTGTCATACTCTCCTGAGAGGCATCTTCTCTCAGGCCTCCCTGTGTAACTTGACAGAATGCTTTCCCATCTGTTGTTTTCTGCATGTTTCTCTGGAAGGGAAGCCCACTGTGTTCTGTAGGATCCAGGTCCTTCTCTGGGGTGGCTCAACCTTCCACAGGCCCAGTGCTGGTTGTAGCCAATGAGCCCTGTTGAGCCCTGGATGCTAGATTAGCATGAGCATGCGGTGTTCCTTCCCAGGCCATTTTACACATTGTCCTGTGGGGCAGGAGCTGCACAGCAGGCTCATGGAAGTGAAGGCCAGTGGTGCAGTAGCCTTTGTCTCCACCCTCTGCCTTTCTCTTGTCCCTGAAACTCAAGGTCCCCAGACTTCAAGGAGTCTACTTACTTTCTCAAAGGCAGGCATGTATTGGTTTTTTGTCCTGTCTGTCTGTCTATCTACCTACCTACCTACCTCTCTTTGACATAGTTTGTTCTCAACTTCTTTTGCCAAAGAAGTCTTGGCTTCTCTTTGGTCATGGGGACAGAGTATCAGTTGCAAAATCATTTCAGTCAGATCTAAAATACTTTCTGTATATATGTCAATCCTAAAAGACAAAATTATCCAAATTGTCAAGAGCTTCCTATTTTGCATTTGAATGTGAAAAACTGAGAAATTTGCACTGAAAAGTGGTTGCAAAGTTATTTGCCTCTAGTGGGTCATTATCTCTTATGTTTAACAGATATAACTTCCCCCTTGGACATTCTGTTGGTCCTGATGCATTATTAGAATTTTAAAAAATTCTTCTCTTATACATTATATCTAGACCACCATTCCCCTCCTCCACTCCTTCCTATTTTTTTCTTTCTGTTTGATTTTTTGTAACACATATATGGCCAACCCAAGCACAAAAAAATAATCTCTGGCCAATATAGAGATGCAATCATAATTGATGGCATCTAAGAAGATAACCATCAACTCTACAGCAGGCTTATACTATGTCTGTCTGTCTGTCTGTCTCCCTACCTACCCACCTCTATTTGACATAGTTTGTTCTCAACAAGCATGCTGAGATTCTCAGGGCTAACAAGCTGAAGCCCCTGTAAGCTCAAAACAGAGCCTATGGTTCAACTTCCAAAAGTATCTCTGCTCATCTCTCATTGGGCTGCACAGCCCAGAGTCATTCTTGGTCAGTGTTAGAAGTTCTCCACCTACTGCTCATGAAGCACATCTGTATAACCTCACATCCTGCTGCCAGATTCTGAGCTTGTTAGCATGTGTCAAGAAGTCTCTCTTTCTTCAGTTAAACCACAGCACATCACATGACACATGTGTGCCCTCATTCCAAACTGCACTTTTATTGTTCCTTTGGGAAAAGAGATTCATCATCGCATATTCAAACACCATCATGGTCATCCCCATAAAATAGAGTATTCTAATTTAGTACTTTTGCAGAATTCTGAAAATATAACATTCTCCAATCTTAGAAGATTTGGACACTCCCATCCCTGAATCCTGCTTCTGTAGCAGTTGCTCCAGGAAGGACTGATCCACTTCCTTCTTATCCATGCTAAGGACAGGAACATCTCCCATGAAATGAACCATGAGCCATGTGGCCAGTGTCTGCTTCCTTTACATAATACAATGCTTGCTCTTTATCTCTTCAGCCCTCACCACACCATCTATTTTCATGGCTAAATTGGAACCTGGGCTCTTCTTTCATCTATTACTGAATATCTTGACTGATTCGCCAGTAGAAAATTATAAATAATGCTGCTGGGAATATTTCTATACATGCACTGTTAAAGCCAAGTCTCTATTTCATGGACATGTCTTTAGCATTAGTGTTCTTTTTAGCTCTTGAAGCAACTGTGATACTCCCACACAGGTTTTATGAATGAAGGATTCTGCCCCATCAGAGTGGGTCCCAGTGTGGGTGCTATCATCAGCCTGGCTGCTTTAGTCCTGAATCAAAAGCTTCAAGTGAACCTGGACCTAAGTGTTTATGCCCAGAACCAGCCAGCTCCTAGACACAAACCCTGCCACTCTCTTGCTCCCTGAAAGAGGATCCCAAATCTTTCCCTTGTTTCCCACTGGGGAAATAACAGGAAATACGTCATACAGGGCTCTCTCCTTCATGCCATTCCCATAGAGGTCATATTTGGTGGCAATGTAGTTGAGAATGGCTCTGGTCTGTACCAGCTTCATCCTGTCAATCTCCACCATGGGCACTTGGTCAAGCATCAAATTCCTATCTGTGAAAGGATAAAGGGAAGAGGTCTGTCAAGTGTCCAAGTTTCACTTCTCTGTAGCAGAAAAGTATTGATGTGTCTGAACATGCAGAGGAAAGGTAAGGAGTGGCTGCCTGTCTTTCAAGTGGAATCTCATTTGTTTCAGCCCCTGTATCCTCCTGTCTCACCCATCTCATCCTCTTTTGAGCATCTCTCACTCATCTTTATTTCCTATCCAGATACATGTTATTTCTCTCATGCAGGTTTTTATGTTCATGTCCCTGGGCACATTCAGGAGGTGAGGAGGGACAGCCGAGGGCCACCATGCAACAGAGCTAAGCAGGGAGTGTGACAGTCTCATTCTGTTCATGGAATTAGGGTGTAAGACAGTTTCCTATGGAGTGAGCCACCTGTGGTCCTCCAGCCTGTATCTGTCAGGGGATAGTAACTCATCGGTAGCTATAGTAAAAATGCTCAAGAAAACAGTCCCAGATATTTCTCCATCCGTGATTTAATGCCTGGTCACATGTCTGTGTGGTTGATGAGCGGGGGTGGGGATGGGGGTGGGGTGTGTGGGGGTGTGGCGGGGGAGGGGAGTGAGTGAGCATGAGGGAACCAGCTCATTCTGATGGAGAAACAATGAGAAAACATTCACAAGTCACCAGACAAATCCTTGGAGACATCTTACCCTGTCCCCACTTCCACTGTTCCCATTTCAGGCCACTCAGGGAGCCTCACCACCTACTTCATACCATGTATATGTAATAACAGTTAAAGAATAGGAGTCCATCAATGTGGGAGAGATGACAGGAGGGATGGACACTGAAAGGCTAGGAAGGTGCAAACAGTAGAGAATACTGTAATTATATTTTAATTCAATCTTAAAAGAAAAAAATCACAACAAAAACCAATGAATATATCACAAGATGACTCAGTGGGTAAAGGCACCGTCTGCCATGATTAACCACCTAAATATACCTCCCTGATTCCACACAGCCAAAGGAGAAAATCAACTAAAGTAAGTTGTCCTCTGGCCTTTATACATGCACTGTGACACACATACATGTATACACACTTACATGTAAATAAGTATAAAATAAGGACTGTGATGATGTGAGGGAAGAGGAACACTTATTGACTGCTGGTAGTGTGTAAACTTGTATAGACACTGTGAAAAGCAATGTAGCTGTTCTTCAAAACACAGAAAATAATATCACCATCTGGTCCAGCTAAACCATTCCTGGGTATCTACCCAAAGACTCCAGGTCTACCACCTGAGACAGCTGTGTCTCCATGATTCACAGTGGCAGGTAATGGAAATAGCCTGGATAAAGATCTATGGTGTGCACACACAGGGGAATTTTATGCAATAATAAAGAAAAAATGAAATGATGGCATTTTTATGAATATAGAAGAAAGTGGAAATCATTACATTAGGTGAAATAAGTCAGATTCAGTGTGTCTTACCTTTCCTCTCATATAAAGAAACAGTGCTCATGTGTGTGTGAGTGTGTATGCATAAGTGTGAGTATGTGTACATGCATGTGAGTGTATATGAGAGTGTAAGTATGTGAGTCTAAGTGTGTATGTGTGCATATTCATATGAGAGTTTGTTAGTGTGAGAATGTGTGTGCATGTGAGTGTTTGTGAGAGTGAGTGTGTGTGAGAGTGTGTGTGTGTGTGTGTGTGTGCGCATGTATGTGAGAGTGTTTGTAGTGTGAGTGTGAGAGTGTATATGTGGATGTGTGAATGTGCATGGAAGAGTATGTGAGTGTGTGTTCATGTGATTATATGTGTGTGTGTGATCATATTTGTAGGTCACAAAACAGGACTGTGAGAACAGAGGAAGAGATTGGGGTGGCCAAGAGGAACTATGTAATGGAATCAAGGTGAGAGGGGAGCAGAACTGCCAAAGTAAATTGGGAAGGGAAGGGCTTCCCCAGCTGAACGGGAGAGTGTGAGGGTGACAGGAGGCATGCATAATGTATGCATGCTACACACATGTGCTTGAAGAGAGACAGCCTCATGAAACCCACTATCTACCTGTGATAACCTAAAGATTTATAATAAGTTCCATCTGCGGTTTAAAAAGTAATAAAGAAATAAAAAGTTGTGACATTAACAGTTTTGCACCTGTTAATAAAAATCATCACCTATTTTGTGTTCACTGTGATAAAAAGCAAGAACGTGAGAGCGAGCTTCATTTGCCCCTCCCTGGGAGCTGGCAGTGGAGAAGGGAAAAGGTGTATAGTGTTTACTGTATGTGAAGACAAAGAAATGATCAGAGAACCAGTGTCGTGGAGATTGATTAGAATGTTGAAAATCAGAAAAGCAAGCTCCCAAATCGTACCAAAACCACTCTGAAAACTTCTAGCTACTTAAGCTTTTTCTTTTATTTTTGAGATTATACCATAACTATAATATCATTTCCCCTTCTGGCTCCTCTCTCCACATTCTGCAATACACCCCTCCTTGTTCTCTAATTCCTAGACTTTTCTCACCAACTTGTGGCAGCATATGTGTATGAGTATACACATCTATATCTAGCTACTGTTCACAACTATTTTATCATTTTGGTTTGTATTTGAAAGCAGGATCCTCCAATGTTGACCAGGCTGGCTGAGGGTTCAAGGTCTTTTGCCTTCTCTCTCCAGGTGCGGGGATTGTAGCCATGAGCTTAGATTTTCCATTTAAGAGAGTGTAATTTGGGGCCTGGAGAGATGGCTCAGCAGTTAAGAGCACTGACTGCTCTTACGAAGGTCCCGAGTTCCAATCCCAGCAAATATATGGTAGCTCACAACCTTCAATAATGAGATCTGACTCCTTCTTCTGGAGTGTCTGAAGACAGCTACAAGTGTACTAACATATAATAAATAAATCTTTTTTTTAAAGATAGTATAATCTGTTCATGATTTAATTTTTTCTTGAAGTTAAATTAGTAAGCCTCAGTCTCAGATATAAAAAGCCAGCCATTGGCCAGACAATGGTGGAACAAACCTTTAACCTCAGCACTCAGGTGGTGGAGGCAGAAGGATCTCTATGAGTATGAGGTCAGCCTGGGCTACAGAGCAAGGTCTAGGAGAGCCAATGCTACACAGAGAAACCCTGTCTTGAAAAATAAAAGAAAAAGCAAGCAAGCAAGCCTGACAGCCAGCCACTGTGGTACCTACACATCGTGCCACCTGAAGAGCCTAGAAGCGGGACAGTAAACTCCATGACTGGCTGGTTTACACTGAAAGCCCTAGTGCCAAATATATACATACAAATATATATATGTATATGTATATATGTGTGTGTCTGCTTATTCATTATGAAACTGAACTAGATCTATAATTACTGGTGACATTTTACTCTAGAAATGCTAGGTCCCGCATTATGTACATCCAGACCACACAGGGATGAAAGAAGATATTTGGACATAGTCACTCTCTATTTTCCATCATTGGCCTGTGGTCTCAGCACCTTTCAAGATTGCTAGCTCCACCTGGGCTCTGGATTTTTACCTTCTCTGGATGTCATTAGTCTTGAAGGCATCAGTTATCTCCATGTGCACCTGGACTGTGGGATTTCACATCCCACAGCCGCTTTCTCAGAAGCATTACTCCCTCAGACCTCCCTCCTTAGTTTCCAGCCCCAGTCCCAACTCAAACAAACAAACAAACAAACAAAAAACCAAAAACAAACCTTCTACTTACTGGTGGGGAAAATCCCCACAATGTCCACCAGTACCTTCATTTAAATTCTTCACCTCAATCTAACCCAGCTGCTGAAAGGCTCAGGTGGAAACTTCACTCCTGTCAGAGCCTGCAGTGAGCCCTAGGATACACAGCCCACATGTGGTTGTTCTCACCATTACCCTGCTGCCAGCGGCTCCTTTCCGCTCCCCCAGCTACCCCCATGACCCTCTGCTCTGATGCAGACCCAGGGAAGGCCCAGGTCTCCCACAGTGGGCACAGGGGACTGACTACTCCAGAAACAAACTCACACATAAGCCAGGCGGTGGTGGCGCATGCCTTTAATCCCAGCACTTGGGAGGCAGAGGCAGGAGGATTTCTGAGTTCGAGGCCAGCCTGGTCTACAGAGTGAGTTCTAGGACAGCCAGGGCTACACAGAGAAACCCTGTCTCGAAAAACAAAAAACAAAAAAAAAAAAAAAACAAGAAAACAAAAACAAACTCACACATAACCCTAAACTCCACAAGGAGACCAAAGGACAAGATGAAGATCTGTTTTACTTCTTCCTCTTACCTGATAAAGAATATTTGTGTTTTAGAAAGGAAAAACTAAAAAGTCAGAAGAGAAACCCATAAAACAAACCAACAGGTCAGATCCTCCTCATGTAAGTCAAACACATGGTTCTTTCTCCCAGCTGCACATTTTATTATAAAACCGTTAAAACCCCACTTAAAAGCTGGACATAGAAATCATGAAAACCACAGTACAGTTAAGAACACTGGTAAAAACCCCACCCCTCCCCACCTGTCCTGGCACAAACAGATCTGGAACTTGGCAGCGTCATCAAGCCGGCTTTTCCACAGGCAAGGCTGTCCCTATGTTGACGTTATGGCTAAGGACATCTGAACACTGGGTTCTGGACAGCCATTCTCCTTAAATGAAGTACCTCCGGGACCACCACACAGGGCTTTGCAGGCCTCTGGCCCAGGCTCTGGCTAAAGAGAAATCAGCTGGTCAGGTACATGCTTGCAGAGGTGATTTTCCAGGAACGATTCTGAACTTGGGCCTGTATCAGGATCTTCTGCAGGGCTTTTTTAAAACACAGGCTGCTATGCCTGGCCTCTGCAGTTTCTGCTTCTGTGGCAATGGAGTGGGTACCTGAGTAGGTAAGAGTTTTTACCCAGTTCCCCAGGTGACCTTGAAGCTTCTGGTCCTCAGACTCAGAGCTGACATGCACAATTGCACATTCGGAGACCTAAGTGATGGGCTAGGAATTGATTTGCTAGAATCCATTCCTCTAGAGAGGCGCTCCCTAGGGACTCAGTGCCACACCTGGAAAGCACGAGCAGACCAGACCTTGCCCACTGAGTCAAAGGCACCTTTCCCAGATGCGTCTTGTTGATCTTCCTGTGAAGGCAGAGCCCACACCTAGGAGTTGTTAGATTGGGTAATAGTTTTCAGAACTCTCTGCGCTGGGCCTTAGGCAATGCAACTAACTATGGGGAGCACAAATGGTAAACAAACAAACAAACAAACAAAAACAAAAACAAAAAAAACAGCCGGGCGGTGGTGGTGCACGCCTTTAATCCCAGCACTTGGGAGGCAGAGGCAGGTGGATTTCTGAGTTCGAGGCCAGCCTGGTCTACAGAGTGAGCTCCAGGACAGCCAGGGCTACACAGAGAAACCCTGCCTCAAAAAAAACCGAAAAAAAAAAAACCAAAAAAAAAAAAAACAAAAAAACAACTTTTCAGATCCCTCCCAGGAAATAAAATACCCTGTACCAAGGCACACGAAGTCATTTACCTTGATTTCGTTTGATCCGGAGCCTGCAAGCTAGTGACACAATCGCAATCATTGCAAAAGTCCTATAAGCTTTCAATCCATAAATGTGCAGGTCAACACCATCTAAAAAGACTGCACGTGTTATATATACATAGGTATCCAGAAAGTCCAACAGTTGTACCGGCCTCAAACCTGGGAAGGGAAGAAGATGCTTAACCAGCAGCAGGAACAACACCCAGAAGAAAGCAGTTACGATAGGAGAGGCAATTGCAGGCCTTGAAGAAAAAAGGACACTTGTGTGGGGTCCACCTAGCCTGACTGATGTCTCATCCACCTTTGTAAGAGATACTGCATTAAGGACCCTCTGGAAGCTTGGGAGCAATTACCAGACCATGTTCGACCGGCTTACTCTCGAAAGGTCTCAGCTCACCATGATCATCAAACAATCCTCGGAAGACCCACAACTCCAGATGCACAATCAGAAAATCCAGAGATTCAAGGTAAGTTGGAGGGTAAGCTGCAAGCTCAGAAAAGAGGTCAGTAAACATGTGAAGTTCAGACATGATCACCCTTGCCCTGCAAGAGATCTTCAGATCAGTCAGCCCCACCTTCTTCTAAATGCTGCCTTCTGTGTGCTTTCCTGTCTCTCCACCCCAAGCGCCGCCCCTAAGGCACCCTAGGGTTCCAGGTTCACTGGCCTATTAGGCAGTGCTCCATTTCTTCTCTGTCAATCATCTGCATTCATTCCTGCCAGCTAAGATCTGGACAGTTACTCAAGGCTCCAAAGCTTGGACATTGGCAGAGAGCTTCTGTAAGGCTCTCTCTGACCAAGGGTGACACATGCCAAGGAGAAAAAAATCTACAGTCAGGGGAAGTTGCTGTCAATGAGGTCCACACCTCCACTGAGGATTCTTTTATCCCCAAAGAATCCATGGATTCATAGCCTCTCATTTCCACTTCCCATATGCCCTTTCTTGCAGCCTCAACACTACACTTAACCTCCAGAGTCTTCTATTGTAGACTCCTGGCACAGACTTCAGGTTCCCTCCAGGCATTTGTCTACTTATTGGCTGAAGTCAGAACTGCTTAGCAGGAACCGGATGCCCCAAACCCTGAGGTAAAGGAACCTCAACTTCGTTGGGCCCAAGGTCTGAGTAGAGATGAGAATGCAGGATTCTCTCTACTTGGGGATTCTAAATTCCCTAAGACAGCAGACACCTGGAGGAAGCCAGTCTGCTAGCTCACAGGTGGATATCCCCCTGACCTCCTGCTCTTAGCCCAGCACACTCTTCCTGTTCCCAGGCTGTTCCTATGTTGTGTCTTCCCACTCACTACTGCCCTGGTCTCTCTTGTGTCTCTGACCACACCTACTCATGGTTGGTAGTCTTTCAGAGCAGGAGAGGGTCTACAAGGGATGGGGAGCCAGACGGAAACCCGATGCTTTCATATCACCCTCCCTTGTAGGCTTCTCCAGGCTGCCCAGCCTCACTACCATGCCGAAGGGAGTAAATACATTGTCACACCTGTGACTGTCTGTATTGTGCCCAAGAGCCTGAGGTACAAACACTGGGGGACATTGCAGCCCCTGACAGGACTGTGGATCCTGACACCATCAGAAAAGACTATTTGAGCTCTGATAGGATTCTTTAGAGCTGGAGGCAATCAGGGAGGTAGAACACAGAATCCTGTCTTGGGCATGGTCCTTATTTGGCTAAGTACACGTGTGATCTTGGGCAATCACTTTAATAAACATGATTTTTTTGAGATAGAAAATGTAAATAAGAATTAGCACGAGGGGCTGGAAAATGGATCAGTGGTTAAGAGCTCTGACTGCTCTCCCAAATGTCCTGAGTTCAAATCCCAGCAACCACGTGGTATCTCACAGCCATCCATAATGAGATCTGATGCCCTCTTCTATGGTGTCTGAAGACTGCTACAGTGTACACATACATGAAATAAATAAATAAATAAATCTTAAAAAGACAAAGAAATAGAATTAGGGTGAGAAAGGAAGCTCAAATGTTGGAGGGTTGCTAGGCCTGATCTACTACTGGATTCTTTTTTTTTTTGCAGGTGTCTCTGCAGACAGTGCTTCCTCTTTGTCCCAAGCAAACTCTAGCCAGTAAGGGAGGAGACAGGTGGCTACAGCCGCTCTTCTGTTTTAATGTTTTCCTTTCATCATAATTGCTAATCAGTTAATAGTATGCATGTGTATGTGTACGTGCTGTGTGCATGCATGCTCATTGCAGTCTAATAAGCTGCATTCCATCATGGTTTCTGCCTTAATTTCTGCCTCAAGTTTCCTGCCTTGGCTTTCCTTAGAGATGGACTGTGAGCAGGTCATGTAATTCATATGATACCTTCTTCCATAAGTTACCATGGTGTTCCATTACAGCAATAGAAAACCAAAGACAGAAGTCTCTATGGGTCCCACACTGGCCCCTGCATCCTTGAAGAATCTGCTGCACGTGACCCAGCATTCTAAGTTAGCAACAGCAACTCACAAACTTGCAGATGCCCCTAACCTGGAGCAGACTTCCTCTAGTGAGGCCTTGCAAGCAGGAGGCCGCAGCAGGTTACTACAACAACAGGTGGCCTGGATGGGCACAGTGATGGATGAAGTCAGGCCCAGAAGCCAGTGCCACCTGGCTTCCTGTCCTCCTTTCAATCAATCTCAATCCAGAACCCTCCTAAAGAATACTGCCAACCCCACAAAAGAGGCTGCCTGGGCCCCACACAGACATTCCTGGGGTGGCCAGCGCGCCTCAGAGTCTGTGGTAATGATCAGCTTAGAGCACAGACGGCCACAGGGAGGCCTTGGAGACTGAGCAGGGAGTTGCAGCCACATGAACAAGGCCCAGGTTAATCCACCTGCACCCTTCTTTGAATTTTTCAATTCCATTTCAGTTTAGTTAACTTCTGTACTTCTATCTCCTTATTAATTTCAACTATCAAGTCCTGAATTACCTTCAGTTTTTCATTCAATAATTTGTAATCTGTTGGCGTCTAATTATGAGTTTATTTCTATCTCTTTTAAGCTCATTAGAATGTTGACCTTTGTCCTCTCTGAACTTCTAAAATTCTTCGAACATATTTCTAATTTCTCTTTGAAATTCTGTGTCCTAAGATTAATCTAAATAATTCCCAATAGAGGACGTTTTCGTAGAATTGGTGGTCTTTAGAGAGGTGATGTGTTGTATTGGTATGGCATAATTTTTTGTAGCTTTCTTTTTTTTTTTTATTTTCTAAGTTTTTTTTTTATTTACATTCCAAATCATTTCCCCTTTCCCGTTTCCTCCCTCCCCGAAAGTCCCATGAGCCCCCTTCCCTCCCTCTTTTCTCCATTCAACCCCCTCTCGTTTCTCTGTCCTGGCGTTCCCCTACATCCAGTCTTTCCAGGACCAGGGGTCTCTCCTTCCATCTTCTTAGAAATCTATTGATATGCGAATTCTGTCTAGGGTATTCCGAGATTCTGGGTTAATATCCCCTTATCAGTGACTGCATACCATGTGTGTTCTTTTGTGATTGGGTTACCTCACTAAGGATGATATTTTCAAGTTCTGACCATTTGCCTAGGAACTTCGTGAATTCATTGTTTTTAATTGCAGAGTAGTATTCCATTGTGTAGATATACCACATCTTCTGAATCCATTCCTCCGTTGAGGAACATCTGGGTTCTTTCCAGCTTCTGGCTATTATAAATAAGGCTGCTATGAACATAGTGGAGCATGTGTCCTTATTGCATGCAGGTAAATCCTCTGGGTATATGCCCAGGAGTGATATAGCCGGATCCTCCGGGAGTGTCATGCCCAGTTTTCTGAGGAACCGCCAGACTGTTGGCGAGGATGTGGAGAAAGAGGAACACTCCCCCACTGCTGGTGGAATTTTTGTAGCTTTCTAAAGGAACCTGGGTCTATAGATTACTTTGTTGGTTTGGTTTTGACTATGAGATTTGATCCTGACTATATGGATTGAAAGTATGGTTCTGCTTTTGCTGTTGCCCAGGCTTGCTTAATTTCAGGTGAGGTGGGAGTAAACAGGTCATTTCTTTAAATAGTCAGTGTTGGTTACTGGAGAGACTTGTTCATCTCAGGTCACTAGTTACCAGTGTGACATGGGAATCTTCATGGTAATGTGAGACTGCATGAGTTAAGTCCAGGAAAGTCTCCTAGTGTGGCTTCCATGGGAGTGGATGTGGAAATGCCACGCAGAAAAGGGGATTAAGCAGACTTGTTGAAAAGCAGCTCACTAGGCTCTCAGCCATGCCTGGGCTGCAATGGAGGAGCAGCATGGAAGGAAGAGACTGAGTCGGACTCACCAAGAGAGCTCAGGACTATTGTGCATCTAGGCATGAAGGAGGCATATGGAGGGGAGGCTCAGGGTCCTTGACACTGATCAACATAGCAAGATGCTGCTGCTCTGACCTGGGACTGAAGGGGCAAAGTTAGGTGAGGGTCCCAGGTCAGACCCAGCAAAAGAGTGAGCTGATGGTACTCATGCCAGGGCCTGGGCCACAGGGGCATTGTGGATTGAAGAAACTGAACCACACACACCAAAAGAGATCATGAACCTGTCTTCAGCCTGGGCTGAAGGGGCAGCATGGAGAGGCAACTCAATGCTAGAGGGTCAAACAAGGCAAGGCAATTCAAGCATATAGCTCCCACATGGGCCTGAGCACTGGGCTAGAGGAATAGCCCAGCTGGGTGAAAAGGGTGAGATTCTGGATAGAATCAGGAGGAGACTGTGTAGAATTAATTCCTCTCTGGTTGACCTAGAGGAAATATTGAAGGAGGGAGAGAAATTAATGTGAGTTACCAAGACAGTTCTTAGATACAGGATCTTCAAAGATGAACAGGCAGTACCGCTTAAAATCAAAAGTTGGATTGTGAGCATAATGCCAGTTTGAGGCTCTGTCCTGGATCTGAGCCTGAAGGAGCACCCTTGCTGGAGGCCTTGGATGGTGTTACTGCTCAGATTAGCTTGCTTTTCCTTGAAGGGATTTCAGTTTGCCCTCCTCTTTAGATGAAACATCAGGATTCCCACATCACAACTCAAATAACATTTACATCGAGTATTTCTTCATGTTTATTATTTCAAAATGCCCAGGATCAACAATTGCTTCTCATTTTTACAAAGCATCAGAGACTGGAATACAAGGACGTGGTCACTGCAGCTTCACTAAAACTTGAAAATCCTCCTGACTTCTTTGACTTGCTTTGCATCCATGGGAGTCTTTCTCTGGCTGCCTGGCTGTAGGAACTTCTTCACATTGGGGAGGCTCCTGACTCTGCTCTTGAAGGCCTGTAATCCAGAAACCATGGCTTGAGAGTCAGAACTGCTCCTGTGCACAGCCCAGAAAGTCTAAACCCCTCCCAGAACATCACCAACTGTGTCTGTGCACCAGCTCCAGTGTAGACATGAGAAGCTTGAAAAACCATGAGCTACAAACCAGAGCTCAGCATCAGTTGTCTTAAGACCTGCATTGAGATCCAATTACCATCTCCTCTAGACACACCCTGTAGATCTGTCTCTGTGGCACTGTCTCTCAGGTTTGAAAAGAAAGAAAACCAAAGAAAAAGGAAGACATGAAAAACTGATTTGCAAATGGAGACAGGAAATGTCCAAATCTATCCAGAAACAACTTGGCCAAGTTTCACACTGGGAGACAAAGATGGGGTCACGGGGTGGAGGTGGGGATAGCTTGGTGCAGATTGTGGAGAAGAAGCAGAGTGTAGAAGACAGAGCTGAGGGCAGGGAATCACATGACAGAGGCCTGCTCAGACACTGAGTGACCAAAGTCAAGACACAAAATCACACATGATTGTAGATAAAAGAGAGGTCAGAAGCATCCTGCCAGGAACAGGGTCCAAGGAGATAGCTTCAGGGCCATGCATTTTTTCTCATTACAAAAGGCAAAACATCCTTCCTGGGATACCATCCTCAAACCTCCACACAGAAAAAGATTATTTTCAAGTCTCAACCTGAGGGTCTAGTAGCTCAGTTTGGAAGCCAAAGGCTGGGACCTCAGCCCACGGGCCCACCATTGCATTGTCAGAGGCATGTGTGGATGCCTCTCTCAGGTGGTCTCACCTTCAGCAGAGGGAAAGAGTTCAGGAGGCTGGCATCAAGTTCTTCAACACAGAGGAGAAGTTCCAGCAGGTGGATATCCACCCTGGTCAGCCTGTTGCCTACAAGGTAGTCTTATTCATGGCTCTTCAAAACCTGTACAATATAAGGAAACTGATTATGAACACAAAGTGTTGGGCTGGGGCACTCACTCTCTCCAGTCTCTCAAAGCTATATTGCCTCTACTCAGCTTCAAATAAAGATCCATTGAAAGATTACATTGTCCATGTATACCGAGAAAATAATTATAATGACCACATTTAAAAACAAAAGGAAGCATTAAGTGTTCTTCAGTACTTGGTTCACTGCGTATATGGGCTTCGTGAATCTCACAGAGAGGAATTCATCCGTGATAGCCGAACAGAGTGTCCTAGGAGACAGGCTCTTGACTGTCAGCACCACAGGCTTCAGAGGACTATGTGAGGACCACATGGCTCCTAAAGCCTTCCCTGCTTCCACAGAGTAGAGCCAGCAGTAAGTGATCTTTCAGTGAATAAATGAAAAATAAGGTAATAATTTATGAAATGTGTGGGGAGCCCCTTAAACCTCTTGAAGGATATTGGCAAGAAGATTTACATTGGGCTAGGAGGACAAGGGAGCAGGTTCAGGAAAGAATATTTACATTGGACTAATTAATACAAGGCTCAAGATAAATACAGCCAAGGAATGTATTGTATTCCTTTTGTCTTGGTTATCCTGATAAACCCCTAGATACACAGTGGCCACAGGACTTTGTTTAATGCCTGGGTTCACTACCTTGTCTATGCTTTGTTTGTTCCTTGACTACTCCGCCTTTGATCTAGAATTGACCCTATCCTTTGCATGTATCTAGAATGGTATAAAAGCAGAGTGGGAAAAATAAACCTGCCTCAGCCTCAGCACTGACTGGAGTCATGTTATATATAATGTTGTCTTATTGTTCTTTCTTTCTTTCTTTTCTTTTCTTTCTTCCTTCCTTCCTTTCTTTTGTTCTTTCTTTTTCTCTTCTTCACTCCTGCCCTTGAGACCCTGTTGACTTAGTGATCTGGCTTGGTCAGAAATGGGTTTTCATGTCAGGTCATATCAAAATACTACCCAAGAATGGAGTCATGTAAGGAGACTTCTGAGTGATTGTAAGAAAACTGCAAGAAACCAACACAAGAGTCTTGTGACCTCAGTTACTTCAAAAACATCAAATTGTTCTTGGATTATGCTTTTGCACCCCTCTTCCCTGTAATGGGTAAGAGTGAGTTTAACTGAGATTATTCATAACAACTGGCTATTATTATATATTTATACTAAATGAAAAAACACATTTTTGTCACCTGCAACTTGGCTAGTACATGAGGCTGGCTTGAATGATTGGATACTTTGCTCATGGGACTCATCTTAACCCTCAGAGTAAAAATTGTCTGATGCTCTGAATAATGTTATCTATTGCATGAGACTTTATTTAGTTCACCTCATTCACAGACTCAATTCTCTTAGGTCCCACCTTCTTGAGAGCAGAAAACAAGGTCTCTCCTGAATTTGTAAGATGCCCTCATCCAGTAGGGTCATAATTTTGCCTCTTATCTTTTATTTAGCAGAAGGTTAAGTACTTCTAAATTGTTCTTGGTTTACCTCCAAGGAGAAGCCAAGACTGTGAGACTACATGTGCACTGACCTTCATTTACTGAGTGGGCAGGGCTTTACTCTTAAGATGAAACCCTGAGGCCTACATGTCAGTTTTCCTTAACATCTCTTCATCAGACTCCTCCTCTCCACCCTCCATCACTGTTCTTGTTCAGATAGTTCCCCACTGTCTTTGAAGCCCTATCATATTCTCCTGACAGGCAGTTGCTCTCAGGCACATGGTGGCTCACAACTATAAGTAATGAGATCTGACGTCCACTTCTGGAGTGTCTGAAGACAGCTACATTGTACTCACATATAATAAATAAATCTATTTATTTTAAAGAGTGAGTGTAATCTGTTCATGATTTATTTTTTCCTTGAAGTTAAAATAGTAAGCCTCTGTCTCAGACACAAAAAGCCAGCCATTGGCCAGGTCATGGTGGAACCCCCATCACTCAGGAGGCGGAGGCAGAAGGATCTATGAGTATGAGGCAAGCCTGGTCTCCAGAGCAAGGTCTAGGAGAGCCAATGCTACACAGAGAAACCTTGTCTTGAAAAACCAAAGAAAAAACAAGTAAGCAAGCCTGACAGCCAGCCACTGTGGTACCTACACATCGTGCCACTTGAAGAGCCTAGAAGCAAGACAGTAAACTCCATGGCTGGCTGCTTTACACCAAGAGCCCTAGTGCCAAATACATACATACATACATATACATACATACATAAATATATACAAACATACAATATACAAACATACATGTGTGTGTGTATGTGTGTGTGTGTTTATTAATTATGAAACTAGACTAGATCTATAATTACTAGGGACATTTTTCTCTCGAAATGCTAGGTCCCACATTAAGTACCTCCAGACCACAGGGATGAGAGAGGATGTTTGAACACAGTCACTCTATCTTCCTTCATTGGCCTCTGGTCTCAGCACCTGTCAAGACTGCTCGCTATACCCGGACTCTGGATTTTTACCTTCTCTGGATGTCATTAGTCTTGAAGGCATCAGTTATCTCCATATGCACCTGGACTGTGAGATTTCACATCCCACTGCTGCTTTCTCAGAAGCATTACTCCCTCAGACCTCTCTCCTCGGTTTCCACACCCACCCTTAGCTCAAAAAACAAACAAAAACATTCTATTACTGGTGGGGAAGGTTCCACAATTACCTTCATTTAAATTCTTCACCTCAATCTAACCCAGCTGCTGAAAGGCTCAGGTGGAAACTTCACTCCTGTCAGAGCCTGCAGTGAGCCCTAGGATACACAGCCCACATGTGGTTGTTCTCACCATTACCCTGCTGCCAGCGGCTCCTTTCCGCTCCCCCAGCTACCCCCATGACCCTCTGCTCTGATGCAGACCCAGGGAAGGCCCAGGTCTCCCACAGTGGGCACAGGGGACTGACTACTCCAGAAACAAACTCACACATAAGCCAGGCGGTGGTGGCGCATGCCTTTAATCCCAGCACTTGGGAGGCAGAGGCAGGAGGATTTCTGAGTTCGAGGCCAGCCTGGTCTACAGAGTGAGTTCTAGGACAGCCAGGGCTACACAGAGAAACCCTGTCTCGAAAAACAAAAAAAAAAAAAAACAAGAAAACAAAAACAAACTCACACATAACCCTAAACTCCACAAGGAGACCAAAGGACAAGATGAAGATCTGTTTTACTTCTTCCTCTTACCTGATAAAGAATATTTGTGTTTTAGAAAGGAAAAACTAAAAAGTCAGAAGAGAAACCCATAAAACAAACCAACAGGTCAGATCCTCCTCATGTAAGTCAAACACATGGTTCTTTCTCCCAGCTGCACATTTTATTATAAAACCGTTAAAACCCCACTTAAAAGCTGGACATAGAAATCATGAAAACCACAGTACAGTTAAGAACACTGGTAAAAACCCCACCCCTCCCCACCTGTCCTGGCACAAACAGATCTGGAACTTGGCAGCGTCATCAAGCCGGCTTTTCCACAGGCAAGGCTGTCCCTATGTTGACGTTATGGCTAAGGACATCTGAACACTGGGTTCTGGACAGCCATCCTCCTTAAATGAAGTACCTCCGGGACCACCACACAGGGCTTTGCAGGCCTCTGGCCCAGGCTCTGGCTAAAGAGAAATCAGCTGGTCAGGTACATGCTTGCAGAGGTGATTTTCCAGGAACGATTCTGAACTTGGGCCTGTATCAGGATCTTCTGCAGGGCTTTTTTAAAACACAGGCTGCTATGCCTGGCCTCTGCAGTTTCTGCTTCTGTGGCAATGGAGTGGGTACCTGAGTAGGTAAGAGTTTTTACCCAGTTCCCCAGGTGACCTTGAAGCTTCTGGTCCTCAGACTCAGAGCTGACATGCACAATTGCACATTTGGGGACCTAAGTGATGGGCTAGGAATTGATTTGCTAGAATCCATTCCTCTAGAGAGGCGCTCCCTAGGGACTCAGTGCCACACCTGGAAAGCACGAGCAGACCAGACCTTGCCCACTGAGTCAAAGGCACCTTTCCCAGATGCATCTTGTTGGTCTTCCTGTGAAGGCAGAGCCCACACCTAGGAGTTGTTAGATTGGGTAATAGTTTTCAGAACTCTCTGCGCTGGGCCTTAGGCAATGCAACTAACTAGGGGGAGCACAAATGGTAAACAAACAAACAAACAAAAAAAACATCTTTTCAGATCCCTCCCAGGAAATAAAATACCTGGTACCAAGGCACATGAAGTCATTTACCTCGATTTCGTTTGATCCGAGATTGTAAGCTAGTGACACAATCACAAACATTACAAAAGTCCTATATGCTTTCAATCCATGAATATACAGGACAATGCCATCTAATTCAATTACAGGTGTAATATAAACGTGGTTATCCACAAAGTCCCAAAATAGTTCAGGCCTCAAACCTGGGAAGGGAAAATGATGCTTAGCCAGCAGCAGCAGCAGCAGCGATCCCCAAGAAGAAAGTAGTTATGATAGGAGAGGCAATTGTAGGCCTTGAGGAAAAATGGGCACTTTTGTGGGGTTCACCTAACCTGAGCTGATGTCTCATACACCTTTCTAAGAGATGCTGCATTAAGGACCCTCTGGGTGTTTGTGAGCAATTACCAGACCATGTTCAGCCAGCTTACTCTCCAAGGGTCTCAGCTCTCACCTTTCTCAACGTACAATGCTTTGAAGACCCACTTCTCCAGATATACTTTGATAAAATCCAGATAATCAAGGAAAGCTGGAGGGCGAATGTGGGACTCACAAAAGAGCCCAGAAGACAGGTGAAGTTGAGACATGATCACCCTTGCCCTGCAAGAGATCTTCAGATCAATCAGCCCCACCTTCTTTTAAATGCTGCCTTCTATGTGCCTTCCAGTCTCTCTACCCCAAGCACCGCCCCAAGGCACTGTAGGGTTCCAGGCTCACTGGTCTATTAGCCAGTGCTCCATTTCTTCTCTGTCAATCATCTGCATTCATTCCTGCCAGCTAAGATCTGGACAGTTACTCAAGGCTCCAAAGTTTAGACATTGGCAGAGAGCTTCTGTAGGGCTCTCTCTGACCAAGGGTGACACATGCCAAGGAGAAAAAATCAGGAGTCAGGGGAGGCTGCTGTCAATGAGGTCCACACCTCCACTGAGGATTCTCTTATCCCCAAAGAATCCATGGATTCATAGCCACCCATCTCCACCTCCCATATGCCCTTTCTTGCAGCCTCAACACTACACTTAACCTCCAGGGTCTTACAGTTTAGACTCCATGCACAGACTTCAGGTTCACTCCAGTCATTTGTCTACTTATTGGCTGAAGTCAGAACTGCTTAGCAGGAACCGGATGCCCCAAACCCTGAGGTAAAGGAACCTTAACTTCGTTGGGCCCAAGGTCTGAGTAGAGATGAGAATGCAGGATTCTCTCTACTTGGGGATTCTAAATTCCCTAAGACAGCAGACACCTGGAGGAAGCCAGTCTGCTAGCTCACAGGTGGATATCCCCCTGACCTCCTGCTCTTAGCCCAGCACACTCTTCCTGTTCCCAGGCTGTTCCTATGTTGTGTCTTCCAACTCACTACTGCCCTAGTCTCTCTTGTGTCACTGACCACACCTACTCATGGTTGGTAGTCTTTCAGAGCAGGAGAGGGTCTACAAGGGATGGGGAGCCAGACGGAAACCCAATGCTTTCACATCACCCTCCCTTGTAGGCTTCTCCAGGCTGCCCAGCCTCACTACCATGCCGAAGGGAGTAAATACATTGTCACACCTGTGACTGTCTGTATTGTGCCCAAGAGCCTGAGGTACAAACACTGGGGGACATTGACTGTGGATCCTGACACCATCAGAAAAGACTATTTGAGCTCTGATAGGATTCTTCAGAGCTGGAGGCAATCAGGGAGGTAGAACACAGAATCCTGTCTTGGGCATGGTTCTTGTTTGGTCAAGTCCATATGGGATCTTCAGCAATTAGTTTAATAAACATGATTTTTTTTGAGATAGAAAATGAAAATAAGAATTAGGGTGAGGGGCTGGAGAGATGGCTCAGTGGTTAGGAGCACTGACTGCTCTCTCAAAGGTCCTGAGTTCAAATCCCCGCAACCACATTGTGACTCACAACCATCCATAATGACATCTGATGCCCACTTCTGTGGTGATTGAAGACAGCTACAGTGTACCCACATACATAAAATAAACAAATAAATCTTTAAAAAAAATAGAACTAGGGTGAGAAAGGAAGCTCAAATGTTGGAGGGTTGCTAGGCCTGATCCACTACTGGATTCTTTTTTTGTTTTGTTTTGTTTTGCAGGTGTCTCTGCAGACAGTGGTTCCTCTTTGTCCCAGGCAAACTCTAGCCAGTAAGGGAGGAGACAGGAGACTATAGCCATGCTTCTGTTTTAATGCTTTGCTTTCATCATAATTGTTAATCAGTTAATAGTGTGCATGTGTATGTATATGTATGTGCTGTGTGCATGCATGCTCATTGCAACCTAGTGAGCAGCATTCCATCATGGCTTCTGCTTTAATTTCTGCCTCAAGTTTCCTGCTTTGGCTTTCCTTAGAGACAGACTGTGAGCAGGTCATGTAATTCATATAATCCCTTCTTCCATATCTTGCCATGGTGTTCCATCACAGCAATAGAAAACCAAAGACAGAAGTCTCTATGGGTTCCACACTGGCCCCTGCATCCTTGTAGAATCTGGTGCACATGTCCCATCCTTGTGAGTTAGCAAAAGCAACTCACAAACTTGCAGATGCCCCTAACCTGGAGCAGACTTCCTCTAGTGAGGCCTTGAAAGCAGGAGGCCGCAGCAGGTTACTGCTGCAACGGGTGGCCTGGATGGGCACAGTGATGGATGAAGTCAGGCCCAGAAGCCAGTGCCACCTGGCTTCCTATCCTCCTTTCAATCAATCTCAATCCAAAACCCTCCTAAGAATATTGCCAACTCCCACAAAAGAGGCTGCCTGGGCCCCACACAGACATTCCTGGGGTGGCCAGCGCACCTCAGAGTCTGTGGTAATGATCAGCTTAGAGCACAGACAGCCACAGGGAGGCCTTGGAGACTGAGCAGGGAACTGCAGCTACATGGACAGGGCCCACGTTCAGTTACCATTTCACCGAGGATTATTCCAGAGTCCCTAAAGCAGCTTGTGGACCGGGATAAATGCCACTAAAACACAACCACTGTCTCTTGAGGTCGCATAGCAGAGCCAGTTGAAGGAGCAACAGTTTTGTTTCCATGCTGCCAAGAGTTCCCCACAGGTAGAAAATTTTTACTGTTGGCCTCTCCAGCCTCAGCAAGGGCAACAGTTGAGATTGGACCCTGGGTATGACAATATCTAGTAGCCCGTAAGAAGTGACAACCTATAGGACAACCACTCCCCAACTCTTTTTTTCATGCCTGCTGGGCCACATGACCAGCCTCGCAGGGTTAATGACAAGCTTATCCCCAGAGGTGAAGACCAATGTCCCACATTGTAGTGTAAGACGACAGAGCTGATGGTAAGGACAGAGGAAATCATTCGGAGGCTCTGAGATGCACCTGTCTGACCCTGAGAGTATACCAGACCCTACTCCTCACATGCTGGTGGGAAACTTTGGAAGTCATATTGCTTGGTGACAGGTGGGCACACTCTGTCCTCACTTGTTGTAGAGATCCAGCGATGATACATTTGGTTCCAGATTTGGGCTCTAAGCCCTTGAAAACCCAGAGGGACCCTTGTAGAGCATTCTCTTATTCTTTGGCTATTTCCTTCTTCAGTGTCCTTCTCTCTGGGCTGTTACCAACAGGTGTCACCTACATTTATGGTGGCTATTCCCTCAAAGTATCTTATCAAGGAAGGGGCTGGAGAGATGGCTTTCCTGTTAAGAACGATTTGATTCCTGGCTCCCATGGTGGCTCACAATCTGTGACTCGAGTTCTAGGGCATGTGACGCCCTATTCTGGCCTCCATGGGCACCAGACACACATATGAAAGTCATGCATGTGCCTGCAAAACACTCATACATATACAAGGAAATATTAAGAAGAAAAGAGAAAGTCCCTCACAGGAGTGCCCAGCAGTTCCAGTTTTAGTTGACTCCAGGAGCAGCCAAGTTGACAGCGAAGACTAAGCAACCAGGCCACCTGGAGGAGAAGGGGCCCCTTCCTCAGGGAGCCGAGGAATTTCACAAGGTACCTCACTTTCTCAAGGATTCTTGGGCTGTTCAGGCTGCAGTTGCTGGGGAGCAGGTTCCTGTTGTGGCTCTGAGTGCAGGTCAGAGTAGAGAGCTCCACAATTGCACCTCCCCCGCATGCTGGTGGGTCTTTTCAGTAGTTGAGACCCGGCTTAGAAGCTGTCATGTCCTGCTCCCATTAGAAACTCCCACAAACACAAACTAGTTCACCAACTAGTTACAGGGAATTTTTTTTTTTTGTCATCAATGCCCAACCTGGGGTGAGAGTCATGTGACAAGCACATTACATAAATAATTATTTAATAATAATAATAATAATAAATAAAAAATAAGCAAATAATAAAAGTTAAAACATATGATTACTCTCTATGTATTATCTGTTCTCCCTCCAAGTTCCTGCTGGTTTTTATGGGAAGACTTTGACTCTTTCATGAATGAAAGTACATTTTTGTTCTGTTTTCCCCCTTGCATCTATTAATTTATATTTTTAAACTAGTACCAAATATGTGACATGATGACATTGTTATAGCTTTACAACGTGGACTTCATTGATCTTGTTCACAGTGGGAGGGACTTACATGCAGACTCCCTCCATTCCTTAGGAGATAAAGCTTTGTCAGCCTTGCTGGCAGGATATCCTGGGGGTTCTCCAGCCCCAAACTCAGCACTCACATGTCTCTGTGGCCCTCCTGAGGGCCACCTTCCAGAGGCAGAAGTGAAGGGTGCAGGTGGATTAGTCCAGATACCAATAGCAGGCAGCATGCAAAAGACCACGCTGCATTTGTGCCAGTCAGCCAAGCAGCCAGATCGTCCTCTGATTCTGCCTCTGAACTCCATTACCATCGCTATCTATTTCTGGCCTGACCTGTGGCAGCTGTGATGCTGGGGGTCCTATTATACCATCAGCACTGGCAGACATGGTGTTTTTACAGAGACAGAGGGACAGTTGTGAGGCCGTTGCCACCCTACTATCTCACCTAGCCCAGCAGGGACTATGTCACTCAACTTATGGAGAGAAACTGAGGGTCCACTGGATAGAGGCTCCACCCCCACCTCACAAGGAGTCAAGCTGATCTCAAAAACAGCAATCAGTAAGCTGAGGGTATCAAGGGACGAGGGAGTGCATGGAAAGGAGCATGGAGAGACATTCCATAGAAACAGCATGAGAAGGATGGGGGGTGTGGGGTGGGGGGGAGTCAGCAGCCAGAGAGGAGAGAGCAGGTATCCTTAATGGAAGCTCTGTCAGTGCAAAGGTCCGGAGTCTGAAAGCTCTCTTGTGGATCAAGACCATGGAGTGGCAGAGGTGATACAGGGCCACCCAGTGCCTAGAATACTCATGAAATCCAAAGCCTAGCCAGTCAGCAGAGGCTGGTGGATCCTAACAGCCTAACAAGGCTGGAGTGCTTGGCCTTCTTCTCTGGTGACCACCACTCTGCCTGCCTCCTTCCAGGCTTCCCAACTGTCTCTGGCTCACTCTGTTACCCGTGGCACTCAAGGCCTCAAGCCTGTTCTCTACTACTGCACCATGTATTTAGTGTTAGGGCAGACATCACTTAGTTCTCTGTCTCTCTCTGTCTCTCTGTCTCTATCTCTCTGTCTTTCTCTGTCTCTCTGTCTGTCTCTCTCTCTCTCCCCCCCCCCCTCAGAAATCAGCCACACCCCTTCAGCCATTCTTTCTGGATAGAGCAGGGATAAAGTTTGCTATGCTGTGGTGTGTCTGTTGTCTCCTGATCCCCAGCATCAAGAAGCAAGCCCAGCCCCCTTGGTAACTAGATCAAGATCAACATTGTGATGGCATAGTGAAGGTTGTCCCCTTGATTATGTCTGAGATGAACTAAAACCTTAAGGGGAGGGGTACCCCTGTGAAAGTTTTTTTTTCTTAATTAAATCATTTGAAGTGGAAAAGCCAACTTTAAATTCAGATCTCCTGAGGTGGGGAGATCTACCTTTAATGTGGGCCACAGCTTCTGCTGGCTGCCTATATAGAGGCCATTACAGAAAGAAGCTTGCTCTCTTTGTCTGCTTGTTCTCCTCTTGCTAGCAAGTCCATTCCTTCAAGTATACACTGAAGATCAGCTGAGATAACTATCCTCCTTCACTCAGCACTGGATTCTTGGACATCGCTAGGAAACAGCCATTGTTGGACTAGCTGGATCATAGCCTGTGAGCCATTTTCTCTCTAGATAGATAGATCGAGAGAGAGAGAGAGAGAGAGAGAGAGAGAGAAATAGATAAAGGCAGAAATAGTTAAGTAATTACATAGATTTAATCTATAAGTTCTGTTCCTCTAGAGAACCCTGACTAAAACAACCATGAAATAGAACCTTAAGGCCTTTTATCAGAGCCTTGACTCCTAGGCTGCATAGATGGTCACATGCTCTGGAAAGCTAGAGAGTCAGAAACTACCTTTGTGCTATTTAACACATAGGGTCTGCATCCCTTCAGGGTCTCATCATGGCTACATCTGGCCATGATAATATCTCCCTAATGGAACAGTCTCAGGATGGAGTCTATGAGAATTCTGAGCACTTGTGAGAAAACTCCAAGAACACCAGATAAGAATATTGAGATCTCAGTTTCTCCAAAGACACTAAATTGTTCTTGGAATGTGCTTTCGTGGCCGTCCCAGGTATAGTGGACAGGAGTGGGTTTACTTCAGCTGTTGTTATTCACATACCAGCTTTCGAGAGTGCCACAGCCAGTGTGGGGAAGGGCAGGATCTGCACAGCCAGTGGACATCCATGTGGTCCCCAGCAGCTGCTCTGACCATGGATGACCAGGGACATCTCCATGCTCTCTAGTGATAATAGGAGCCACACACACCAGACAGACCCCTGCAGCTGCTGCATAGCCAAGGACCCAGACATGGCCCTCAGTGACAGCTCAGGCTGGGACCTCACCATGACCCCAAGTGACAGGGCTGGCCACTCCCAACAGACTAGACTTCACCCTGGTCTCAATGTTCATCTCTCTTCATAAAACTCAAGCTGCTCCACTTCTCTTTCTCTCCCATCTGATCACCACATACCTGCACATTGTGACAGATGCCACTGCAGTCTGGCCATGAGGCTGGCGGTCCTCACTGCAGGGCAGGTCTGTGGGTGCCATAGCAGTCCACAGGTCTCTGTCTATCTTCCTCCTCCTGTGCTCCACATGGTAGTAGTAGGCAGCACTCTGTGTGTCTATGGCCTGCCTGTGTCATGGGGATGGAGCGTGGTTTATGGACATCTTTTTCCTTCTGTATGTACCGAGTGCCAAAGCAGAATGCAAATCTCTGTCTGCTTCCATACTGTGTTGTCTGAATTTTATTTGATTTGGTTTTGATGTGTCCTAGGCTAGAAACAGCTTTGGCCACCAAGCCAGACATCAATCTAGGATGGACAAAGGACTGCCATCTGCTCTGCCCATCACTAATATCAGAGCAATAACAACAGTATGTCTCTTTGATCATTGCCAGGGGAAAGTTGATCCATTCAACTGATCTGTGTCTTTTGATTGGGTGGGTTTTTTTTGCGGGGGGAACGGTGTTTCTAGTTTCTTTGGTTTTTTTGGATTTTTTGGTTGTTTGGTTGGTTTTGGTTTTTGTTTTTGTTTTTGCTGCTGCTGTTTGCTTTTCTTTTTGTCCTTTTATTGAATTTCAATTTTTACAGCTTTGTTTCTTTGTTTTCCCCTATGGTCTGTTTGCTAAGCTTACTTTTCTCTTCTATCTGGAATTGGTCCAGAACTCTCTAAGAGCCTGGTTTGTTGGATATGAACTCTATTTTCTTTTTTAAAAAAGAAATTTATTTTATTATTATTTGAGAATTTCATACATGAGTACTGTATTTACATCATTTTGCATTCACTCTCTCCCACCTCCAACTCCTTCGATGCCTCAAAATCTTCTCTCAAACTCATGACCTCTTCCTATTTAATTGGACATGATTCTGTCTCCTAGGATTATGAGCATACGACGTCAAACTCATCCAGTTTTTAGGGTTCCCCCTGAGAAGCCAGTGTCACACTGCTGGGTTTGCCCTAAAACGTGTATTTGTGTCTTTTCTCTTGCAGCTTTCAATACCCCTTGTTTTTATCTGTTTGGTGTTTAACTGTAGTATGAAATAGGGAGTTTTCTTTCTGTCTACTTGGTGTTCTGCATACCTCTTGTACCTACATGGGCATGTTTTTCCGTTGTTTGAGGAAATTTTCTTCTATGATCTTGTTGAAGATCTGGTCTATGCCATTGACCTTGGTTCTTCTATTCTTCTTTTTCTATGCGTATAATTTACAGATTTGGTCTTTTCATGGTATCCCAAAGTTCCTTGGTATTCTCTCTCTCTCTCTCTCTCTCTCTCTCTGTGTGTGTGTGTGTGTGTGTGTGTGTGTGTGTGTGTTTGTCAATTTCTTTCTTTCACTGAATTGTCAAATTCCTCTACTCTGTCTTTAGGTTCATATTCTATTTTCTTCTTGATCCACTTTACCGGTAACACTTTCTCCTGAAGTTTTGAATTTCTCAAGGTCTTTGAATTTTTTAATTCCGTTTCAGTTAGTTATCTTCTGTATTTCTATCTCCTTATTTATTTTAATTATCAAGTCCTGAATTAGCTTCAATTTTTCATTCAGTCATTTGTAATCTGTTGGAGTCTACTTGTGAGGTTATTTCTGTCTCTTTTAAGTTCATTTGGATGTTGACCTATGTCCTCTCTGAACTTCTAAAATTCTTTGAACATATTTCTAATTTCTCTTTGAAACTCTGTTTCCTAAGCTTCATCGAAATAATTCCCATTGGAGAACATTTTTGCAGAACTGGTGGTCTTTACAGAGGAGGTGTGTTGTATTGGTGTGGCATAATTTTTTGTAGTTTTTTAATGAGACCTAGGTATATGGATTTACTTTTGTTGGTTTGGTTTTGACTATGAGATTTGATCCTGACTATATGGATTGAAAGTATGGTTCTGCTTTTGCTGTTGTCCAGGCTTGCTTAATTTCAGGTGAGGTGGGAGTAAACAGGTCATTTCTTTAAATAGTCAGTGTTGGTTGCTGGAGAGACTTGTTCATCTCAGGTCACTAGTTACCAGTGTGACATGGGAATCTTCATGGTAATGTGAGACTGCATGAGTTAAGTTCATGAAAGTCTCCTAGTTTGACTTCCAATGGGAGTTGTTATGGAAATGCCACACAGAATAAGGGATGGAACAGACTTGTGAAAAAGCATCTAACTGGGCTCTCAGCCATGCCTGGGCTGCAATGGAGGAGCAGCATAGAAGGAAGAGACTGAGTCAGACTCACCAAGAGAGCTCAGGACTATATCGTGCATCTAGGCATGAAGGAGGCATATGGAGGGGAGGCTCAGGGTCCTTGACACTGATCAACATAGCAAGATGCTGCTGCCCTGACCTGGGACTGAAGGGGCAAAGTTAGGTGAGGGTCCCAGGTCAGACCCAGCAAAAGAGTGAGCTGATGGTACTCATGCCGGGGCCTGGGCCACAGGGGCATTGTGGATTGAAGAAACTGAACCACACACACCAAAAGAGATCATGAACCTGTCTTCAGCCTGGGCTGAAGGGGCAGCAAGGAGAGGCAACTCAATGCTAGAGGGTCAAACAAGGCAAGGCAATTCAAGCATATAGCTCCCACATGGGCCTGAGCACTGGGCTAGAGGAATAGCCCAGCTGGGTGAAAAGGGTGAGATTCTGGATAGAATAAGGAGGAGACTGTGTAGAATTAATTCCTGCCTGATCAACCTAGAGGAAATATTGAAGGAGAAAGGGGACTTACTGTGACTTACCAAGACAGCTCTTAGATATAGGACCTTCAAGGATGGACAGGCAGTATTGCTTAAAATCAAAAGTTGGATTGTGAGCAGAATGCCAGATTGAGGCTCCCTCCTGGATCTGAGCCTGAAGGAGCACCTTTGCTGGAGGCCTTGGATGGTGTTACTGCTCAGATTAGCTTGCTTTTCCTTGAAGGGATTTCAGTTTGCCCTCCTCTTTAGATGAAACATCAGGATTCCCACATCACACTTCAAATACCAGTTACATAGAGTATTTCTTCATGTTTATTATTTCAAAATGCCCAGGATCAACAATTGCTTCTCATTTTACAAAGCATCAGAGACTGGAATACAAGGAAGTGGTCACAGCAGCTTCACTAAAACTTGAAAATCTTCCTTGCTTCTTCGATTTGCTTTGCATCCATGAGAGGCTTTCTCTGGCTGCCTGGCTGTAGGAACTTCTTCACATTGGGGAGGCTGCTGACTCTGCTCTTGAAGGCCTGTAATCCAGAAACCACGGCTTGAAAGTCAGAACTGCTCCTGTGCACAGCCCAGAAAGTCTAAACCCCTCCCAGAACATCACCAACTGTGTCCATGTAACAGCTCCAGTGTAGACATGAGAAGCATGAAAAACCATGAGCTACAAACCAGAGCTCAGCATCAGTTGTCTTTAGACCTGCATTGAAATCCAATTACCATCTCACTAGACACACCCTGTAGATCTGTCTTCTGTGGCACTGTCTCTCAGGTTTGAAAAGAAAGAAAACCAAAGAAAAAGGAAGACATGAAAAACTGATTTGCAAATGGAAGCAGGAAATGTCTAAGTCTATCCAGAAACAACTCAGCCAGTTTCCATACTGGGAGACAAAGATGGGGTCACGGAGGTGGGGTTGGGGATAGGCTGGTGCAGATTGTGGAGCAGAAAGCACAGAGAGCAGGAGACAGAGCTGAGGGAAGGGATCACATGACAGAGGCCTGCTCAGATACCAAGTGACCAAAGTCAAGACACAAAATCACACACGACTGTAGAAAAAAGAGAGGCCAGAAGCATCCTGCCAGGAACAGGGTCCAAGGAGAGAACTTCAGGGCCAGGCATCTTTCTCATTACAAAAGGCAAAATGTCCTTCCTGGGTTACCATCCTCAAACCTCCACACAGAAAAAGATTATTTTCAGGCCTGAACCTGAGAGTCTAGAAGCTCAGTTTGGAAGCCAAAGGCTGGGACCCCAGCCCACGGGCCCACCATTGCATTGTCAGAGGCATGTGTGGATGCCTCTCTCAGGTGGTCTCACCTTCAGTAGAGGGAAAGAGGCCAGGAGGCTGGCATCAAGCTCTTCAACATAGAGGAGAAGTTCCAGCAGGTGGATGTCCACCCTGCTCAGCTTCTTGCCTACAAGGTAGTCTTGTCCGTGGCTCTTCAACACCTGAAAAATTAAAGGAGACCGATGAACAAAGAGTGTTGGGCTGGGCACTCACTCTCCCCAGTCTCTCAAAGCTACACTGCCTCTACTCAGATTCAACTGAAGACACATTGAAAGGCTTTTACATTGTCCATGTACACAGAGAAAATAATTATAATGACCACGTTCAAAAACAAATGGAAGCATCAAGCGTTCTTCAGCACATGGCTCACAGTGCACATGGACTTCATGAGTCTCACTGAGACCAATTCAGCCATGATGGCTGGACAGAGTGTCCTAGTATTCAGCCCCATGACTTTCAGCACTACGGACTTCAGGGGACTGTGTGAGGACCCAATGACTCCTAAAGCCTTCCCTGCTTTCACAGAGCAGAGGTAGCAGTGAGTGAACTTTCAGTGATGAATGAAAATAAGATGATTCTTTATAAAATGGGTTTCCAAGACAGGGTCTGTTGGATCTCAGTCCAAGGATGAAGTCATGTGAGGAGATTTCTGAGTGCTTATGGGAAAAACTCTAAGAAACCAAGACAGGAGTCTTGTGACCTCAGTTCCTTCAAATCATGGAATTATTCTTGGATTATGCTTTTCTGCCCCTCCCAGCTGTAGTGGATAAAAGTGAGTTTAACTCAGAGTATTCATTACAACTGGCTATTATTATATACTTATACGCATATATGAAAAAACACAATTTGTCACTTGCAACTTGGCTAGTACATGAGGCTGGCTCTAATGACTGCATACTGTGTTCATGTGACTCATCTTAACCCTTAGAGTAAAAATTGTCTGATGCTCTGAATAAAGTTGTCTATTGCATGAGACTTTAGTTCTCCTCATTCATGGACTCCATTCTCTTAGGTCCCACCTCCTCTAGAGCAGAAAACAAGGTTTCTCAGGAATTTGTAAGATGCCTTTATCCTCTAGGATCATTGTTTTGGTTCTTGTCTCTTACTTGGCACAAGTGTATGTATTTGTGCAGTGTTCTTGGTTTACCTCCAAAGAGAAGCCCAGACTGTGAGATATATGCACATTACATGTGCATTGACCTTCATTTGCTGAGTGGGTGAGCGTTTTCTCTTAAGATGAAACCCCAAGTCCTGCAGGTCAATTTTCCTTAACATCTCTTCATCATCCTCTTCCTCTCCACCCTCCATCACTGTCCTTGTTCAGATATTTCCCCTCTGTCTTTGAAGCCCTGTCTTATTCTCCTGACAGGCAACTGCTCTCAGGCCTCCCTGTGTAACTTGACAGAATGTTTCCCCATCTGTTTTTTTCTGCATGTTTCTCTGGAAGGGAAGCCTACTGTATTCTGTAGGATCCAGTTCCTTCTCTGGGGAGGCTCAGCCTTCCACAGGCCCAGTGCTGGTGGTGGCCATGAACCATGCTGAATCCTAGATCCTAGATTGGCATGACCATGCAGTGCTCCTTCCCAGGCCATTTTTACACAGTGTCCTGTGGGGCAGGAGCAGCACAGCAAGCTCATGGAAGTGAAGGCCAGTGGTGCAGTAGCTTTTGTCTCCCAGCTTCTGCCTTTCTCTTGTCCCTGAAACTCAAGGTCCCCAGATTTCAAGAAGCCTACTTACCTTTTCAAAGACAGCCAAGTATCGGTTTTTGGTCCTGTCTTTTGTCAAAGAAGTCTGGGCTTCTTTTTGGTCAGGGGGACATATTACCAGTTGCAAGATCATTTCAGTCAGATCTAAAATGCCTTCAGTATATATGTCAATCCTAAAAGACAAGATTATTCAAATTATCAAGAGTTTTCTATTTTACATTTGAATGTGAAAATATGAGAAATTTACACTGAAAGGTGGTTGCAAATTTATTGACCTCTAGTGGGTCATCATCTCTTATATTTAACAGATATAATAACTTCCCCCTTGAACATCCTCTGGGTCCTGATACACTATTTGAATTTAAAAAATTTTCTTCTTTTTTACATTATATGCTGACAACTGTTTCCCCTCCTCCCTCCACTCCTCCCAGTTAAAAAATATTGTTACACACATATGGCCCAACTCAAACACATAGAATCACTGACCCCTGTAGATAGGCAGTCATGAGCTACTTTGCAGCATCTGAGAAGATAACCAGCACTTTACATACAATAAGCATATTCTCTCTCTCTCTCTCTCTCTCTCTCTCTCTCTCTCTCTCTCTCTCTCCCCCCCCCCCCCCAAAGCATGCGGATCATGCGGAGATTCTCTGAGCTAACAAGCTACAGTCACTGTAAACTCAAACAGAGCCTCTGGTTCAGCCTCTAGAAGTGTCTCTGCTCATCTCTCATTGTGCTGCACAGCCCAGAGTCTTTCTTGGTCAGTGTTAGAAGTTCTCCATCTATTTCTCATGAAGCACATCTGTATAACCTCACATGCTGCTGCCAGATTCTGGACTTGTTAACGTTTGTCAAGACTTGTCTGTTTGTTTGTTTGTTTTAATGTCAGGGTTTCACTATGTAACCCTGGCAGTACTGGAACTCATTCTATACATCAGGCTAGCCTTGAACTCATAGACCTCTGCCTGCCTCTGCCTCCTGAGTGTGTGGCTTGGATTCAAGGTGGTCATCCCACTGCCAAGTGGCAGTTTGTCTATTTCTTTATTCTATTAATCCATAGCATATCACTGGACATATGTTTTCCCTTGTTCTAAACTGTATTTTAGACAATTCTTTTTTGGAAAAAAGTCGTTGACACATTTTCACACCATAGCATTTTTGCCCCCTTGAAAGATGGTATTCTGCAGTTCAGTACATCTGTAGCAGTCTAACTATGCTACCATACTGCAATGTTAGAAGAGGTTGATCCCCTTTCCCCTCCTCTTCCTTCTTCTCAATGCTAAGGACAGGAACATCCCCCATGAAATGAACCATGGACCATGTGACCAGTGTCTGCTTCCTTCACATAATGCAATGCTCTATCTTTATCTTCTTCTGCTTTGCTCACCCACCATCTATTTTCATGGCTAAATCGTAACCTGTGCTCCTCTTTCATCTATTACTGAATACCTTGACTGATTCCACCAGTAGAAAATTATAAATAACTCTGCTAGAAATATTTCTATACACGCACTGTTAAAGCCAAGTCTCTATTTCCCTTAGACATGTCCCCCCTTTAGTGTTGCTGGCTAATGCCACATTAGCTCTTGAAGCAACTGTGATACTCCCACACATGTTTTATGAATGAAGGATTCTGCCAGAGCAGAGTAAGTCCCAGTGTAGGTGCTACAATAGCTTGGCTACTTTAGTCTTGAAGTAAAAGCCTCAGGTGACCCTGGACCTGTCACTGAAACTTGAGCACCTGAAGTCATCATTCCACCATGTTCAACAGCCATGGCCCCTCATCTTTGCAGCTGGGTGCCTGTGCTGTGGCATCATCCTCTGCTGCATCACACTCTTCTGAACCCTGCCCATCTGCTCTTCTCTCCTTCCAAAGGCTCTGCCATACTTGACCTAAGTGTTTATGCCCAGAACCAGCCTGCTCCTAGACACAAACCCTGCCACTCTCTTGCTCCCTGAAAGAGGATCCCAAATCCTTCCCTTGTTTCCCACTGGGGAAATAACAGGAAATACGACATACAGGGCTCTCTCCTTCATGTCCTTCCCATAGAGGTCATATTTGGTGGCAATGTAGTTGAGAATGGCTCTGGTCTGTACCAGCTTCATCCCGTCAATCTCCACCATGGGCACTTGCTCAAACATCAAATTCCCATCTGTGAAAGGATAAAGGGAAGAGGTCTGTCAAGTGTCCAAGTCTCATTCTCTGGAGCAGAAAAGTATTGATGTGTCTGAACATGCAGAGGAAAGGTAAGGAGTGGCCACCCATCTTTCAAGTGGAATCTTGTTCGTTTCAGCCCCTGTTTCCTCTCTGTCTCACCCATTTCTCACTCATCTTTATTTCCTATCCAGATACATGGTATTTCTCTCATGCAGGTTTTTATGTTCATGTCCCTGGGCACATTCAGGAGGTGAGGAGGGACAGCCAAGGGCCACCATGCAACAGAGCTAAGCAGGGAGTGTGACAGTCTCATTCTGTTCATGGCATTAGGGTGTAAGACAGTTTCCTATGGAGTGAGCCACCTTGTGGTGCTCCAGCCTGTATCTGTCAGGGGATAGTAACTCATCAGTAGCTATAGTAAAAATGCTCAAGAAAACAGTCCCAGCTGTTTCTCCATCCATGATTTAATCCCTGGTCACGTGTCTGTGTGGATGATGGGGGGGATGGAGGGGTTTAAAACAGGAAGTGAGTGAGCATGAGGGAACTTCTCTGATGGAGAAACAATGAGAAAACATTCACAAGTTACCAAAAAAATCCTTGGAGACATCTGACCCTCCCCCATTCCCACTGTTCCCATTGCAGGTCATTCAGGGAGCCTTGCCACCTACATCATACCACTCTGCCATCCTGACCATTCCTAACCACTGCCCACCAACATCCCCTCAGAGAGACCTTCCCAGAGGCAGCTCACTGAGGTCGCACAGATACTCGGTGTTACCTTTTCTTAGCTTTTCCAAATCTTCTGGACTCTGTATAAACTTCTCTTCAAACTGAAAGCAGGAAAATAAAAGTGTGCTCGTTAGCTCATTCTGTGTTAGTGTAGACCTTTGAACTTCAGTGGTCCCTGTCAATACTTCATCTGCAGAAGTTAAAACCTCCAGAAGATACAAAGGAGTTTATTCACAGCTACTTGGGAATTCCGAACAGATCCATCAACAGAAGGGCGTGGAGTACACCAAGCTGCTCATTCTTGGCGCTCCTCCACCCTGACGCCGTTCTGACCATGCTTAGGTCCTAAGAAGAGAGCGATCTCACTGGCAGGCAAGCACTGGGACTTTGTTGAGTCTTTGGGCTCTCAGGAAAGTCTGCTAACGCCAGTGAGAACAGGACAGAACTTTCCATACCTCCATCCTGGCGTACCGCATAGACCTATGACCGCTTGGGTTTTGTTTCTTCAGGATTTAGTTTTACTAATTTTAATTATACATGCATGCAAACATGTGTGTGTGTGTGTGTGTGTGTGTGTCTTGTACATGTGAATACATCTCTCTTGGAGGTCAAGACCATGGAGGCCAGGTGTTAGAGATTCCCTTGGGGCTGGGGTAACAGGCAGTCATTAAGTGTCCTATCTGGGTGCTTCTAAACACAGGAGATTGTCTGCATGTGCAGTAAGAACTCTAAACAGCTAAGCCTTTGCACAAGTCCCTTGTTAAAATTGCTTACATGTAAGGGCCATTGTTATATTTTTCAAATATTTATGTGTTTTATGTATGAGGATTAAATGTTGTCGTTTGCACATAACCCAATGACAACCCACCATGGCCTTTTACATATGTTACTGGGATCTGAACCCATGTTTAATATTTATGCCCACCCATCTCTCTAGCCCTCTAGAGTGATCAACCTCTCTTTTTCCTTCAGATTTTAAAGACATTTTTAGCCTTACAAGGTTGAAAATTGGCTTCCTCCTTGCTTGGCAAGACAGTTTGCAGATAACCCCATAGGATTAGATTGAAGGCAACGTAAGAATAAGTGTCAGCAACTTACACAGCCTTCGGAGAGGGACAGGGAGTGCAGGCTGGGTGTCATCACAGACAGGGTGGGGGCTGAATTGTGATGGGTTGGTGGGGGTGATGAGATTGATGCCAATGGCCGGCCACATCTCATCTGCAAGGTTTAAGCCAGGGTCTCCAATAACCCCACCCACTGTCTTTTCAGTCACTATGGGACTCAGCAGAGGAAGGCTTCTGTGCAGACTACAGGCCCACCGCTCTGCCCCCACCCCCCAACACACACACACACATTCCTCTCGTACTGAACTCAACAGCCCAGTGGTTTAGCACATATCCCTGAGCCACAAAGCTAGCATATAGATCTGGACCCATTTATGTGTTTATTTCAAGCATTTTTCCCCGGGGACGGCACTGAAGTGTCTCAGTTCTTATGCTCTCCTTCATTCAGAAAGGATTCAGCCGAAGCCCTGTTCCTTTAGGAATGGAGAAGGTGCGATTCCACAGCTGAGGTAAACACGTTGCCATGACACTGAGGGAGGACACCAGCAGCCTTCACAGGATGCCACTTCATCCTTTAAGTCTCCCATTCTGCTCCTATCTAAGGGCAATATCTCCAGCTAGCAGTCTCCACTACTTCATCCCCAGGCATTCCCCACCCTGAGGAGCTCCCATGATGTGAAGGGAGGTGTTTTTCCTCAGTGGTGCCTCTAGAGGGCAGCACTAAAGCTTACCTGCGAATTCTGCACAGAGGCCTGAAGGGAAAACATTTAAGTGCTGGACTCTGCTGTCACTCCTCCCCTGGGCCACTCACACTGAGAGCTGAAGCTCATAGACATGGAGGCCGCCTGAGGATGTGAGCTCTTTCTTATTCACCACTCCCGACAGCCCTGTGCCTGGTATTTGATAGTCATGAGAAACTGATTACTGAGTATTACTCTGTTTCAACAGGCCGTTTCTTACAACCTTTGATGTCAGGCCTCTCATTTGTGGTGGGCGTTTTAAATTTAACTCTAGCTTTTCTGGTATAGTTTATCCATTTTAATGCTTTTTATACTATTTGTGGAAACCTCTCTCTCTCTCTCTCTCTCTCTCTCTCTCTCTCTCTCTCTCTCTCTGTGTGTGTGTGTGTGTGTGTGTGTGTGTGTGTGTGTGTGTGTGTGCGCGCGCGCGCACGCGCACATATCTGCTCAATTGCCCACGATGGTCAAAGGAGTGGGAAGGAACCCTCTGGGGTTAGAGTGACAGGTGTTTGTGAGAAGCCTGTACCGGTCCTTTGCAGGAACAGTCTGGTATTTTAACCACTGAGCCCCTCACTTCAGTCCCCGTCCCTTTAAACCATTTTTATCGTGGAATTGTCAGGTTCTCTGTTGTAAAACTACAAGATACAAATATCTCCATCTGTCAAGCCCCAGCTCCAGTAACCCCAGCTGCAGTCCACCCTGTTCATCTCTGTGCCCATCTTCTCTGAGACCAACTGTAATGTCACATAAACCTGTGGTGTCACTCATCCCCACCACAAACACCTCATGTAACATATGTACTCCAGACATATGTACTCATTTTGAAAGAACAGTGGCATTCCTAAAATCACAATATCACACCACAAATCTGTAACAATTATTATCACCTAATAACCATTATTCAAGTTCCTGTTTCCACATTTCATTATGCAATTTGATTAATCATAAATAATCAATTAATCAAGTAAGCATTTGATCTTGTTTCTCCTGAAAAGGTCTTTTAAATGTGAATGCGTTCTTCATAGAAAGCACAATAAAATTTCACTATGTCAAATCCATCCATCTCCTTTTTAGTCCACGACAGTTACCACTGAAGGCAAACATCCCATGCTTCTCCTGTGCCGTGGTGTCTCTAGGCTTAGAGAAGAATTGTGAACTGGATCTGAGGTCCAGCTGCAGAACACTGCACAACCTACCTCCACCCCTGCTGCAGCCAGCAGCCACCTGATGCACTCCATCCTGCCCCGGGCATTGAAGTAGTGTAGCACGGGCTTCCCGGCCATAGCAGCAACTGGGCTTCACGGTCTAGGAGTGAAATGCAGAGAGATCAGCCCTGGAGCCTGTGCTGTGGGTCTAGGAGTGAAATGAAGAGAGATCAGCCCTGGAGCCTGTGCTGTGGGTCTAGGAGTGAAATGAAGAGAGATCAGCCCTGGAGCCTGTGCTGTGGGTGTGTTTAGGAATGCACACTGGAGAAGGGCGTCTGCCTCCGCCATGGCTGGCTTGAGGGAGCCTAGGGAGAGCTTTGTAACTTAATTTCTCACCCACTGGTGACCACCAACCTGCAGTGGCACCAAACCAGCCTCAGCTGGCCACAGGCCTTCACCTGGAGCACGTAAGAAGAGCTGCCTGGATCCTACAGTGACTAAAACCTGGGAGCCTGTTGAGCCTTGCAGTGCAGAGCCACCCAGAGGGGATGAGGCACAGTCCCTTCCTGGTTCTTTGGATGCTGGACTACTCCGTTCCGAAGGTTCCAGTGGCTTTATGCCACCCTGGCTGTGCCAATGCCCAATTCTCCCTGCAGGAGAAGGGTCATCTCTTGTTGCTGTCCTATTTCCCACTGTGAGTCTGAACAACAGAGTTTCCTGGTGCAGAAGGAGAGTAGCTGGTGTGTCAGCTCCACGTCACAAGGGAAGTAGCTGCCTCCAGTGTGCACCACATAGAGGGCAGGTGCTCATTGAACTTCGATTAATCACTAAGTGCCTTGGTGAGGAGCTGTCACTCTTGCAAGGAGAAGAGTTTGATGTCATCCCTCCCCATGAGGAGGAAACCCTGGTGATTACACCTGAGTTCCTGCACAGTGCACAGACATGCTGGGACCCTGCTGCTCAGTGACATAAGTCAACATCATGGGTCATGGGTACAGTCTTTAACTTGTCACATGAAAGGAAATTTCAGTCTGTCTTTTAAAAAGGATTCTATTTTTTCTTATTTATTTATTTGTTTGTTTGTTTATTATATGTAAGTACACTGTAGCTGTCTTCAGACACTCCAGAAGAAGGAGTCAGATTTCATTACCGATGGTTGTGAGCCATTATGTGGTTGCCTGGATTTGAATTCAGGACCTCTGGAAGAACAGTCAGTGTTCTTAACCCCTGAACCATCTCTCCAGCCCAAGGATTCTGTGTGTGTGTGTGTGTGTGTGTGTGTGTGTGTGTGTGTGTACAAGGAAGTGTACATGGGCATTGGTGCCGAGGCTATAAAGGCTAGAAGACATCATATCTTCTAGAGCTGGAGTTGCACTGTTGGAAGTCACCCAATATGAGTGTTGGGAACTGAACTCTGTCCTTTAGAAGAGCAATGTGTGTTCCTAAGCGCTGAGTCAACACTACAGCTCTCTATGGGGGTTTATTGTGTGGAAACTCTAAATAAGTCTGAGTAAGACCTTAATATTAGTTACATTCTTGCAAATGTGCATATGACTGTGCACTCTGGGCAGACACAAAATGTAAGAAGTAGGTGTTACTGGGAGTCGCTGTAAAAGTCAGATAGTTCTCAGTTGCTGTTTCAAGGCTATTTAGCACTGTTGATTTGGACCAGATGAGAATTCTTTGATTCTGTGACACTATCTTGGGTAATATACTTCATTAACTAAGCAGTCACCAACAGCCTGATTGTCCCCCAGTCAAGCACCCTTACCTTGAGCTATCTTGCTGACCTTTTTATTTTTAGGGTTTTTTTTTTAAGAGTTGGAACTTAAAAATACCTTTGGTCACAACATTAACATTTGTAGGCAATAAAGAATCTAAACTGTTTGAGATGCATAAGCAAGGAGTCAGAAGAAAAGTTCCACCAGGAGCCCACCAGTGCCACACCTGTCCCACCTTCAGCTCCTCACCTCTAGATAGGGAATGGTCAAGGCACGGTGCACACTGCCCAGGATCCGTGAACACTGTGCGGGCTCTGTCTGTGATGGTTTGAACCTGAGTGTATTTTTCCTCTTACTGTATTTATGTGTCAAAGCCTGTGTGACTGTATTCTTTGTACATAAACAGTTTATCTGTGCCAGCTCAATTTACGATGTCCTCCACCCTTTTATGGTTTATATACAAATGAGTTTCTATTTCTAAAGAGTGTCCTAGAAGCTTTATAATCACCTGCACTGAGCAGTTTCCAAGCCCAAAGAATGATAAAGGCTGGAAGGGAACAAGATAATGGCCTCATTTGGGCTTTGCTCTACATGGACTAGAACCCTATCCAAACCCAGACTTACAAAATCCCAACTGGACAGCAGGCTCTGCTCTTAGAATTCAACCCGAGCGCCATCATTGCCTCAGGCAGTTTAAACTCAGGCTGGAGAGAAGCCTGCCAGACTGAGAAGAAACCCCCCTGACAGTTCTGCTCAAGCGGCCTGTGCCTCCCTGGACTAGCCTCAGCCCAGATATCAGCCTTCCTACCCTCAGATTGCAGCTGCTCCTCGTGGTCCTCTAACAGCTGCCCGAGCACGTCATAAAGCTCTGTTCTTTCTGTCTTTCTGTTTATCTTTGTTTTCCCCCATGAGCTCTATTTGCCTTGGACAGTTACAGTCTGGGGGACCTCACAGGGACTCTGAGAGGTTGAGGCTCTCAGGGAAGTCCTTCACTCCATCCTCCTCATGCTGCAGACATTGCACAGCATTGATCAGACTATTGCCTTGCAGCGTTCTTGGTGACATGTGCCTTATACATGACATCTGAGATGTCATGAGATGTGTGGCTCTCTTTAACCTCCCAGATTTAGAGATGCATGCTACCTAAGAGTCCTCTAGCCTTCTCCATATTTGTGGGTTCCTTGAACCTCACAGCACAGGACTGGCCACATAACTGCTTAGTGTCAGAGCTTGTATTCAACCTTGCTCTACAGATAGATTTTATTCCTGCTGTATCTGCTTACATATTCTTTAGTTTCCAAAGGAAATAAGTACACGGCCTTTTTCCTGGTATATGATGGAACATTCAGTCCACGATCCTCAGATAGTTCATAATTCACACCTTTTTTTCCCATCTACTTTCTCAGGCTCATCGTTTAAAAGAACAAATGATGGGGAGCTGGAGAGATGGCTCAGCGCTTAAGAACACCGACTGCTCTTCCAGAGGTCCTGAGTTAAAAACCCAGCAACCACGGGGTGACTCACGACCATCTGTAATGGGATCTGACACCTTCTTCTGTTGAGTTTGAAAACAGTGACAGTGTATTCACATATATAAAATAAATTTTTATCTTTAAAAAAACACAAATTGTGTTGGGCATTTAAATAATAAACTAATAATAAGGTAAGAAATCATAAGTATTAAACCTGCTACTCTGTTCTTTCAGCAGAATTATCAAAGCAATGGGAATCTGCATGTCAGAAACAAATGATCTAGAAAACCAAACTTGGGATGTGTTTTGGAAGGGTGGCCTGGGAGAGAGTCTGGGGTGAATTTAAGTTAAGTGAGAGGAATCTGCAAGTTCTCTGTGGAATGCAGTTCAATGAGGGAACCATTATAGATCTTCATTTTTCCTGATGAGGACAAGCCAGGTCCACTCCTCACTGTCATAAATCCCATGCACTTAGATCCCCTTGCAAATGTTAAACCACACCCTTAGCTCAGTGACTCTGAAGGAGGAGCAGAAAAGGAGGGGACAGACGGAGAAGTAGAAGGAGATAAAAGAGGAACAGAAGAGGAAGAGAGGAAGAAAAGAAGGGAAGAAAGGACAGGAGAGGAGGAAGGGATAAAGATGGAAGGAGGGAGGGAAGGAGGGGGAGGGGGAAAAGAGGGGGGAAGGAGGGAGGAGGGGCACTAGGTTGCTACCTGGATGTTCAGTCTCAAAGCAATTCATATAAACCAGAACCAAATGCAGGTAAATCAATGGTAATGGGCATTGGACATGATCAAAGTCTATTATATACAGGAGTGAAAATTACATAATAAATGCAGTTCCCTTATACAATTGGTGCATGCTAAGTAAATACAACACTGAAAAACTATTTTGCAGCAATGCAGAACTGAGAACAGGTTACTCAGGCTACAAAAGGCAGTACTGACCTAGTGAGAGTCCTGGCTTCTTCTCCACTCAGCTCCCAACTCCAGCTCCAGAGTGTGCACGCTACTTTAATAAAGTGACAATACTTACCCAGGGGTGGGGACCAATAGGGAACAGCCCCTCCCATAGGGACACATAGAGTCCAAGATTCCAGAGTTTCATGATAGACTAAAAAAGTGACAAATCAGGGGGAAGGACTCATGTGTCGCCACCCCTTCACTGATAAGGTTCTTCCAAACCTGTAAATAACCCTCAAACACACTTCTATATACAACTCTGTAGAAACTCATTGTCATTCATCATTATCATCATCACCATCATCATTTCTCTCTCTCTCTCTCTCTCTCTCTCTCTCTCTCTTTCTCTCTCTCTCCTCTCTCTCTCACCACACACACACACAGGTAAAGAGGTAAGAAGAAAGGAAGGAAAGGAAATGAAGGGAAAACAGCTTGAGAGTTTTAAACAGTCTGACCTTTCTCCCCTGAGTCAACTCACAGAACCAACCGCTGTCATAACAAAAGTGTGACCTTAAATTGCTGTATCTAGGGATTTTTTTTTAAGGAGCCTTAAATTACAGAATTAATGCATTGTCTCAAATTCAAGGCTAAGTTGAAGTCCATGGTCACCCCTGCCCCCCTGCTTATGTTGTCTGACGAATGGTGTTAAAATCTTAAAATACTTTCAGTAGCATGTAATTTTACTTAATCTTTGTCATGTCTTAATCAAGCGCCCAAGGGCAGAAAGGAATTTTACAACTCACACTTAAACTTTATCCGGATGACCAACCACACTCTGTCCAGCCTGCTCTAGATCTCAAGGCAGCCTGTAAGTCCCTGCAGTTACTCCTGTAGGAAAATTGCTTTGTCACCATTAGCAATGCCATTTCCAAGCTAGTGAGAATTACTGATCCTTCCTGCCAGGTTCACACACATAGCTCTTATCCACAACAAGATCATCACTGCTGACTTCACTCACACACCCACAAGCTGATTCGTGATTTCAGTTACAATGGTTGTTTCATGGGTCTTGGTTCATTAATCATCACCTGATGATCTGACTGGCCTCCGGGACGCCCATCACAAGCCTGAGACTGTATACCCTACCAGTGAGCAGGGCTGGCCTCTTTTTATCTTGATGTCCACTGCTAATTTCTCTTCAGCTATAGAACTTCACTCTTCAAGGGCTCTTGACTTTGCTAAAAACAGATGACAACCTAGCCATTCTACATGTCAGGGTGACACACATGTGCACCAGCGCAGGACCTCAGTCACAGGGATGCATTGTGTTTGAGCACCGCTGGTGAAAGAGTCCATGTCACAGCCTGAGAGCTTATGGCAGAGGAAGGAACTAAACCTTCAGTGACAGGAGAGCCTCAGTGACAGGAGGGCGTCCCAGGAGAGCAAGATCAGGACCCAGCAGAGAGAACTGGGCGATCTAAAGTGCACAGCAAGGGCTGAGTCAGGAGTCCTGCTGAGGACTGCTGCTGCCTTAGAGCTGAGTGCATTGTCCCAGCCTGGAAAGGAAGGAAGCACTAGGCTGCCTGCCCTGCCTGTGCCATTTGCCTGTGGTCATGTTGAGTCCCAGTTCTTCAAGCCTGGCTGCACTGTAGCCTTTCTCTGCAGTCCAGGCTCTGCACCCATGTTTCTTCAGCTGGACCTCCTTCTCTCCACCCTCTTCAGCCTTTTCCTCTCCATCCTCTGGTCACACTGCACTGCCCCCATCAGGTCCCTGTCCACACGGTGTGATCCCTGTGTTCCCCAGGGCTTGATTCCAAATCCCCATGGCTGGCCAGGTGTGTGCACAGAGAGAGGCCATGATGGACATTTACCAACACTAAAGGACACTGCCCTTTAGTGTTAGAGATGTGTTCCTGTGTGAGGGTCTAGAAAGAACAGTCTGGTGATTTGTCATGTGCTGCCCCACTAAACTAACAAATGTCCGAGCTCTTTGGTGCAACTCCTGGACATTATCTGCAATAAAACTTAATGTGCCCTTCAAATGTGTTCTTTAAAGGAATTTGGGCTCTAGAAAAGTTTCACAGGACTGAGAGTGCCCCTTGGTGGTTTAGCTTGTTCTGCCAGGCTCCCAAGAGCCTGGTGTAGAGCCCATCATGGAAAAGACAAGTTCAAAGGTATAGAATCCCAAATACTGCTCCCTAGTGTGAAGGTTAATGTAGACCACAAGACCCCTTTGTCATACCACTCTGAAGCTGTTTCTCTTTGTCCCTTAAGAGTTTGTGCAAAAAAAAAAAAAAGTTTGTGCTTTTGAAGAACGCTAGACACGTTTTGGAATTTGTCTTGGGTCTTGCTGAGAGTAGACCAATCTTAGACTTTCTCAGAAGCCCCAGTGAAAGGACGAAAAAGAACCTAGTTTTGTGTCCTTGCTAAGGAGTTGACTGTCCCGGCCAGTTTGGAGATGAAGACCTGGCCTTGAAGGAATTAAAGTTTTGGTTCCTGGGAACTTCCTTTTCCCAGCAAGAGAGGGGTTTTTTCAGTTCCAAGGGCACTGTGTACTCCACCTGAGATGCTCAGGAGACACCCCATCTGTTTCCTTTGTGCAACATCGGGAGATTAGCCTTCTGATGACTTGTCACATTATATGATAGCGTCTGCTGTCTTTGTCCGCTTTCTCCCCTAAACATAATAAATAACATGGATGCACGTCTTTTAATTAGTTTTCTTTTATTATTTACATCCCAAATGTGTCCCCAATTCCCCCCTCCCCTTCTTCTCTGGAGGGTGCCCCCTCCACACTGGGAGCACTTCTTTAATAAGCTATTTTAGAATAAGAAAGAGCTGTGTAAGACTACCCCATTTCAAATGTATGTGTCTCCTTACCTTTTGATCTCCTTATTCTCTCTCCCAAAGGACCCTGTGACTGAACACTGAAGACTGACCAACTGGGCCAAGTCAGGCCCTCCTTGCTATTTTTGGATAACATAATTGAAGATATGTCTGTGTGTGTGTATGTGTGTGTGTGTGTGTATGTTATATATGTATATAAGTTATATATGCAAAATAAGGTAAATTAATGCAGTTTCTCCCTCAACATACACTTTCCCAGAATCATATGCAATAAGAAGTATTTTGAGCCGGGCGGTGGTGGCGTACACCTTTAATTCCAGCACTTGGGAGGCAGATGCAGGAGGATTTCTTTTCTTTTTTTTTTTTGGTTTTTGGAGGCAGGGTTTCTCTGTATAGCCCTGGCTGTCCTGGAACTCACTTTGTAGACCAGGCTGGCCTTGAACTTGAACTCAGAAATCCGCCTGCCTCTGCCTCCCAATTGCTGGGATTAAAGGTGTGTGCCACCACTGCCCGCAGAGAGGATTTCTGAGCTCAAGGCCAGCCTGGTCTACAAAGTGAGTTCCAGGACAGCCAGGGCTACAGAGAGAAACCCTGTCTCGAAAAACCAAAAAAAAAAGAAGTATTTTGAGTCTTCCTAGAGACTTTCTATAGTAAAGCTATTTTGGGTTTATATTTACTTATTATTCCGGATCCAAGACTTCTGCATGCCTTTCTTTTATTTTCTTTCTTTTTTTTTTAAGATTTATTTATTGTTATAAGTAAGTACACTGTAATTGTCTTCAGACACACCAGAAGAGGGCATCAGATCTCATTACAGATGGTTGTGAGCCACCATGTGGCATCTGGGATTTGAACTCAGGACCTCTGGAAGAGCAGTCACTCTTACTCACTGAGCCATCTTTCCAGCATTTCATTTTCTTTCCTTTTCTTTCTTTCTTTCTTTCTTTCTTTTCTTTCTTTCTTTCTTTCTTTCTTTTTTCTTTCTTTCTTTCTTTCCTTCCTTCCTTCCTTCCTTCCTTCCTTCTTCTGTGTTTTAATTCATATGAAACTACTTCAAAACTAGTAGTTTGCCTGCCTATACACATGCACCCCAATGTGTGCCTGGTGCACACAGAGGTCAGAGGCGGGCTTCAGATACCTGGAACTGGAGTTACACCACATGGATGCTGGGAAATGGACCTGAGTCCTCTGCTAGGACAAGCGCCCTTCCCTGCTGTGCTCTCTCTCCAGATGGAAGGAATCTGCTGCACCACCACCACACATGCCTGCAGTGTCAGCACTGGGGAAGCAGAAGCAAGAGGGGCCAATTCAAGGCCAACTGATCTACATAAGGAGCTCCTGGACACCTACAAACACACAGCAAAACCCTGTCCCCAGAGTACAAATACATCAGGAAATAGTTTTAAAACGAGGGCCAGAGAGATTGCTGCTCTAGAGGATGAGAGGTTGATTCCCAGGGGGTTCACACCTGCTCCAGGAGATCTAATGCCCCCTTCTGCCTCTATGAGAACCTGTGTATACAAGCAGCATAAACACACACACACAATAATAGTAGTAATAATAATAAGCTAAGGTTGAAACAGGGGGCTGGGGATACACTCTAGTGACAGAGCTGTGTGAGACGATAACTTCGTCTCCCTGTACCACAAAATCAAATGAAATGAATAGCCAGCGCGGAGCAGGATTAGCTTTGCTGTGCACCAATTCAACCGCCTCGGTGTCTACTGCTGCTACAGTTCCTAACTGTACATGAAGAACCTGGAACTCTGAGTTCACCGTCTCAAGTGCTCACTAACTCTCACTCACTCACTCATCTCTGAGCCCAGGGCTTCCGAGGTAAAGTAGAGCTCAGAACACTGCTAGTGTGAGATGTAAATGCGTACAACAGGGCACACAAGTCCCCCGGGCAGCTATGGGTAGGATACTTAGTGTATGATGTGCATGGGCAGAGAGGAGTTGGGCGAGTCCACAGAAGCAGGAATCTCAGTTCCTGGGGCCCTAGAGTGGGAGTCAACAGGTCATGGGGTCAAGGGAGTCCTTAAAGTTCTGGAAGAGTCTCTCTTCCAGGCAGAGGCATAAATTCACCAAAAAGAAATAGTTAAATCTAGATAAATATTTTTAGTCAGAAATGCAACCCAAAGCAAACAGTGTGTCAAATTTTAAAAGTCATTAAAAGTCGAAGTCCAGGTGATTAGCATATGGTGTCCTTCAATAACTAAACCAAGTGAATAATGGACAGTACCACAAAGCAAGAGGTCAAAGTTCAAAGTTAATGTGGGACCTTAAAGGGACAGGCTGAAGCCAGGCTTGGAAAACACCTGATGTTCACTGGAATATTGTCCTAAAAACTGCACTGTTTTAAAGCACACCTAATAAATTAGAGAAATCTTTGCACTTTTGTGACTTTTATTTTTGAGATGGGGTCTTACTATGTAACCCTGGCTATGTAAATTTCTTTTTTTTTTTCTTTTTTTTTTTTAAAAAATTTATGAAAAAAAATTTGGGTTTTATTTTTGTGTAAAAAAATATACCTTTAATTTTTTTTCTTTTAGACTCTTCTTTTCTATAACATTGTTTTATTTTGTCTCTTTTTTTTTTCTGGTCTATAAATAGTGCTTTTTTTTTTAGATATATTCTTTATTTACATTTCAAATGATTTCTCTCTTACTGGTTCCCCCCCCCCCCAAAAGTCCCATACACCCTCTTCCCTCCCCCTGCTCCCCAACCAACCCACTCCCGCCTCCCCTACCTGGTATTCCCCTACACTGCCACATTGAGCCCTTCCAGGACCAGGCGCCTCTCCTTCCTTCTTCTTGGGTATCATTTGATATGTGAATTGTTCCTTGGGTATTCCAAGCTTCTGGGCTAATATCCGCTTATCAGTGAGTGCATATCATGTTTGATCTTTTGTGAATGGGTCACCTCACTCAGAATGACATTCTCCAGTTCCACCCACTTGGCTAAGAATTTCATGAATTCATTGTTTTTAATAGCTGAGTAGTATACATAGTGTAAATATACCACATTTTCTGTATCTATTCCTCTGTTGAGGGACATCTGGGTTCTTTCCAGCTTCTGGCTATTATAAATAAGGCTGCTATAAACATAGTGGAGCATGTGTTCTTATTGCATGTTGGAGAGTCCTCTAGTTATTTGCCCAGGAGTGGTATAGCTGGGTCCTCTAGTAGTATTATGCTGAGTTTTCTGAGGAACCGCCAAACAGATTTCCAGAGTGGTTTTACCAGTTTGCAATCCCACCAGCAGTGGAGGAGTGTTCCTCTTTCTCCACATCCTCGCCAGCACCGACTGTCTCCTGAGTTTTTGATCTTAGCCATTCTGACTGGTGTGAGATGAAATCTCAGGGTTGTTTTGATTTGCATTTCCCTGATGACTAAGGATTTTGAACATTTCTTTAGGTGTTTCTCAGCCATTTGATATTCCTCAGGTGAAAATTCTTTATTTAGCTCTCTACCCCATTTTTTAATAGGGTTATTTGGCTCTCTGGAATCTACCCTCTTGAGTTCTTTGTATATCTTGGATATTAGCCCTCTGTTGGATGTAGGATTGGTAAAGATCTTTTCCCAATTTGTTGGTTGCCGCTTTGTCCTTTTGACAAGTGTCCTTTGACTTACAGAAACTTTGTAATTTTATGAGGTCCCATTTGTCAATTCTTGATCTTAGAGCATAAGCTATTGGTGTTCTGTTCAGGAAATTTTCCCCTGTGCCCATGTGTTCAAGGCTCTTCCCCAGTTTCTTTTCTATTAGTTTGAGTGTTTCTGGTTTTATGTTGAGGTCCTTGATCCACTTGGACTTTAACTTAGTACAAGGACATAAGAATGGATCGATTTGCATTCTTCTGCATGCTGACCTCGGTTGAACCAGCACCATCTATTGAAAAGGCTATCTTTTTTCTACTGGGTGGTTGTAGCTCCTTTGTCAAAGATCAAGTGACCATAGGTGTGTGGGTTCATTTCTGGGTCTTCAATTCTGTTCCATTGATCTACCTGCCTGTCACTGTACCAATACCACACAGTTTTTAACACTATTGCTCTGTAGTACAGCTTGAGGTCGGGGATACTGATTCCCCCAGTTCTTTTACTGCTGAGAATAGTTTTAGCTATCCTGAGTTTTTTGTTATTCCAGATGAATTTGATAATTGCTCTTTCTAACTCTATGAAGAATGGAGTTGGGATTTTGATGGGGATTGCATTGAATCTGTATATTGCTTTTGACAGAATAGCCAGTTTTACTATATTAATTCTGCCAATCCATGAGCATGGCAGATTTTTCCATCTTCTGAGGTCTTCTTCGATTTCTTTCTTCAGAGACTTGAAGTTCTTGTCATACAAATCTTTCACTTGTTTGGTTAGAGTCACACCAAGATACTTTATATGGTTTGTGGCTATTGTGAAGGGTGTCATTTCCCTAATTTCTTTCTCAGCCTGTTTATCCTTTGAGTATAGGAATGCTACTGATTTGCTTGAGTTGATTTTATATCCGGCCACTTTGCTGAAGTTGTTTATCAGCTGTAGGAGTTCTCTGGTGGAGTTTTTTGGGTCACTTAAGTATACTATCATATTATCTGTCAATAGTGATAATTTGACTTCTTCCTTTCCAATTTATATCCCTTTGATCTCCTTTTGTTGTCTAATTGCTCTAGCTAGAACTTCAAGTACTATATTGAAAAGATATGGAGAGAGAGGGCAGCCTTGTCTAGTCCCTGATTTTAGTGGGATTGCTTCAAGTGTAACTTTCATTCTTTATCAAAGTCACTGAAAGTCACCAAAAGACAGATGCAGTGTCTATGACTGTCCCAAGCATTCTGTGGACAGTATATTTGTAGAAGAATGACAGGACACACAGATCTCAGAGTTAAAAGAGTAAATTCTGGGCGTATTGTTGGAGGGGCAGGGGGAAAGGCTAGTGGAAGTTCAGGGTTACTCTCATTATAGCCTCTTTAGTGGTCTCCTGTGGTCATACCTATGTCTGGCCTTCTCCCAAAGGATTGTCACATGTCCCTGCATGTAGAAACAAACAGGTCAAGGAACCATTCCTTAAGCTACAGGTCAATGATTTATGGCACTATGTTAAGATGGCACAGGCTTGACTTGGCCTGGTGAGCATGCACCTCAGAAGGCATTTGAGATCCTAGAGCCACCAGACCATCGGGTCTTGTATTTCATTTACTCAGACTCCCTTCTTTGTCCTTCAGAAGTTGGGTGAGTGTCTCTACCTCTAGCCTATCTTCCAGCAGTTTTAAAGGCCAGTCTTTGTAGTTTTCAAAAGAATTAGCATCTAAAAGTAAGAAAACTGATTCCAGAGGAGTGTCTCCACCCATCACCACCTCCTCTACCCACAGATGCCAGCCTGTGGCTCTGGTCACACCTCATGTCTAGCCAGCTTCTGCCGATGCATAGGCTGACACGGCTCTGCTGCAGTCTAGGAGTAGATTCTCCTCTGCACAAGGTGGAGAGTTGATCTCCACAGAGCACTTGGATATCAACTGCAGATGGCACACACTCACTGACGTGCACACGCACTTATATACACAGTCCAGGAATGAGTATATCCTTGGATCTCATCAAAAAATCCATTTCCAGGAAAAAAAAAAAGAGCCAGGCAGTGGTGGCGCAAACTTTTAATCCCAGTGCTTGGGAGGCTGAGTTCAAGGCCAGCCTGTTCTACAGAGTGAGTTCCAGGACCGCTAGAGCTACACAGAGAAACTCTGTCTCGGGTGGGAAAAAAATCCAGTTCTAGGCAACCACCCAACCGAATTGAAGTACTTTAACATGACACCTAGGTCATTTTTGTTGGGATTAGAGTTTGAGACTGCTCCTATACTATCCAATTTCCCAAATAACTACACAATTTTAGCATTCCAAGGTCAGTATCAACATCTAACCCCTGTTTCTGTCTTCACTCTAGGAGCTTCTCCCTACCTCTGCCCACTCAGGTCTGAAACCCTTACTTGATTCTTTGGGTGGTAATGTCCGTCATGTTCAAATGCCCAGGATCAATTCTGTTTTGGAATTGGAAGTCCTTCCTTCCAATCTGATGATAGCTACATAGGTTACTACATTCTTCTCAGCAGCCCACAGACATTACTCATTGACCATATACTAAGACTCCATCTCAACAAATGTCATGAATTGAAATATCCTCTGTATTCTATCTGACCAGGATAGAATAAAGCTAGACATCAACAGTAATAGAAACTGAGCAAAGTATACAAACCAAACTCAATAGAGACTGAGAAACCCTGTCTCAGAAAAAAAAGTTTGATATTGTTTGGTTTGGTTTGGTTTGGTTAAGAGAGTTTCTCTGTTTAACAGCTGTCCTGAAACTCACTTTATAGACCAGGCTGGCATTGAACACAGAGATCCACCTGCCTGTGCCTCCTTGGCTGGGATTAAAGGCATGTACCATCACCGCCAGGTGAAATAAAGTATTTAGATTGATCCATCACCAGTGTGGTACTTTGAATAGACTTGGCCAGGCAGTGGGACTATTAGGGGGTGTGACCTTGTTGGAAGAAGTGTGACAGTGTTGAGGTGGGCTTTGAGATCCTCCTCCTAGCTACGTAGAACACAGTCTGCGCCTGGCTTCCTTTGAATGAAGATGTAGAACTCTCAACTCCTACAGTACCATGTCTGCCTGGATGCTGCCATGCTTCCTGCCATGATGATAATGGACTGAATTTGTAAGCCAGCCCCAATTAAATGTTGTCTTTTATAAGAATCGCCTGGGTCATGGGGGTCTCTTCACAGCAATGGAAACCCTAACTAAGACAACCAGCAACAAGATTGAAGCAGTAATATTAACAATAGCCAAAGAGATGGCTCAGCAGTTAAGACAAATTGGCTGCTCTTTCAAAGAACCCTGGTTCAATTCCTAGCAACCATATGGCAGCTCATAACTGGGTGTAACTCTGGTTCCAGGAGATCTGACACCTTCACACACACATCTTTTTTTTTTTTTTGTTTTTCGAGACAGGGTTTCTCTGTGTAGCCCTGGCTATCCTGGAACTCACTCTGTAGACCAGGTGGCCTCGAACTCAGAAATCCACCTGCCTCTGCCTCTGCCTCCCAAGTGCTGGGATTAAAGGCGTGCGCCACCACCGCCCAGCTCACACACACATCTAAGCAGAACACTTATGTACATAAAATGAAAATCAATAAATTTAAGAAATAAACATCTCTTAAGCGAGCTATGCCTAGAAACCAAAGGTATTCACTGCAGAATTCTGCCAGAACTTCAAAGATCGAAACCTATAGTATCCAAATTGTTCCATGAAAT
>BTHU01000008.1:80773300-81160800 GCA_036184795.1 Tokudaia tokunoshimensis
GTGTGGATAAGAGCAGAAGATATAAGCCCGTATCATGTTTGTTCTTTTCCTTGCAATCCACTGTTCCAAAAGACCAAATGTTCTGCATCAGTTAAGATCTGGATTTACTTGCCAAGGGACGACACCTATCTGGAATGTCTATGGAATTCTAAAATGTCAAGCCACAGTGTTAATTAATATTGGTTAGAGTACTAATTGGTGGATTTCTTCAGTGCCACACCAATGTAACTAAAACCAGAAGGCAGCCCAAGCCATAGGAAAGACCCTGCCTCCATTTTTTCACTAAAGTAAGATAACTTTCTTCCATCAGAATAACTCTAACACCTCATTTCTTCCGCATAGAGTGTTTACTTTCTCTTTAAATAGGTTCTTGATACCTATTGACATTGACTCTATACTACCTGAAAACTTACAATCAAGTTATAGTCTCAACAAGAACAAATTATAGTTGTACTTAGCAACTATCTCTACTTAGTAATCAAATAAACTCATGGATTATTTTTTCCTTTTCCTTATCAAGAAATCAAATAATGTCCTGGGTGTTATTTAAAACAATAGAATGTTGACCATTCTATGGCAACACATTGACTTCCAGGCAACAGGCACAATTACCAGTCTATCTTGTGCCATCAGTGTTAATTGTGATTGAGAACTTATATTCTGTGTTTAGTGTCCTGCAAGGAGAGTGTGACCCCTCTCACTGAAGAAGTCTGCACTAGATAGACAGAATTCTGGAACCTCAGGATCCCCTGACCTCCAGTTTAGATCACCAATCAGGAAGTCCAGCAAGGCATAAATAATGGACTAGAGTAAGCCTGTGGCTATATCCCCTGCCTCTGTCCTACAAAGCCATCTGTGGCTTTCTACCAAAGTCACCAAAGACATCTCCAATTCTCTCCCTCCAAGGTCTTGCTACAACTTCTCTTTTCTGTCTATTTGGAAGACATGTGGTATCAGATCCCCTGGGCTTACCTGTAGCACTGTATTTTCTTGTTTTTTGTTTTGTAAAAATCTTTTCTAAGTAGGATATTTAAAAACCATCCTGATTTTGCCCTAATTTGAGTGAACCTTTTTTTTATTTATATCTTGTCAGATAGTTATACAAACTTCAATGTAGATATGTATTCCTCAAGGAAGCAGACTTTGGGTTTATATTTTCAAAAAGGCATTGACCATTTCATGTTCAGAGTTTATTAGTTATTATCTAATAAAGCCTCTAGGTTTATGTTGCTGTTCAACTTTTGATTCATTAAGACAAATATGTGGTTATTTTATGTCATCTTTGCTCTTTTGTAAGGAATTTTCTTTTTTTTTTTCATTTTCTAAGTTTTTTTATTTACATTCCAAATCATTTCCCCTTTCCCGTTTCCTCCCTCCCCCAAAGTCCCATAAGCCCCCTTCCCTCCCTCTTTTCCTCATTCAACCCCCTCTCCCTTCTCTGTCCTGGCCTTCCCCTACATCCTGTCTTTCCAGGACCAAGGGGTCTCTCCTTCCATCTTCTTGGAAATCTATTAATATGCGAATTGTGTCTAGGGTATTCTGAGATTCTGGGTTAATATCCCCTTATCAGTACTTGCATACCATGTGTTTTCTTTTGTGATTGGGTTACCTCACTAAGGATGATATTTTCAAGTTCTGACCATTTGCCTAGGAATTTCGTGAATTCATTGCTTTTAATTGCAGAGTAGTATTCCATTGTGTAAATATACCACATCTTCTGAATCCATTCCTCCGTTGAGGGATATCTGGGTTCTTTCCAGCTTCTGGCTATTATAAATAAGGCTGCTATGAACATAGTGGAGCATGTGTCCTTATTGCATGCAGGGGAAGCCTCTGAATATATGCCCAGGAGTGGTATAGCCGGATCCTCCGGGAGTGTCATGCCCAGTTTTCTGAGGAACTGCCAGACAGCTTTCCAGAGTGGTTGTACCAGCTTGCAATCCCACCAGCAGTGGATAGAAAGCATCGACTCAACAGTCAAAGAAAATGCAAAATGCAAAAACCGTGTAACCCAAAACATCCAGGAAATCCAGGACACAATGAGAAAACCAAACCTAAGGATTATAGGTATAGATGAGAGTGAAGATTTGCAACTTAAAGGGCCAGTAAATATCTTCAACAAAATTATGGAGGAAAACTTCCCTAACCTAAAGAGAGAGACGCCGATGAATGTACAAGAAGCCTACAGAACTCCAAACAGACTGGACCAGAACAGAAATATCTCCCGTCACATAATAATCAAAACACCAAATGTACTGAACAAGAATTTTCTTTTATGTATATGCATAAGAGTATGTGTGCACCATGTACATACAGGTATCCGGAAAGGCCAGAAAAGAGCTTCGGAGCCCATGGAACCAGAGTTTCAGGCAGTTGTGAGCTGCTCAAAGTGTCTGTTTGGAATCCAACCCAGATCTTCTATAAGAACAGCAAATGCGCCGGGTGGTGGCACACGCCTTTAATCCCAGCCCTTGGGAGGTAGAAGCAGGCAGATTTCTGAGTTTGAGGCCAGCCTGGTCGACAGAGTGAGTTAAATTCCCAGACGGAGAAATCCTGTTTTGAAAAAAAAAAAAAGAGCAAATGCTTTTAACTACTGAGCTGTCTGCCCCGCTCCTCGTCACTACTCTTTAACGCCCTTTTTTTTTGTATGAATCCTGATGGTTGCTCAATTTTATTGGACTTAGATCAAATATTCATCTTTCCATTGTTGTTTTAGAAAATTATTTGCTTCTGTTTATTCCAATTTACACAGCATCAGTTCTTAATTTTTAATTTTTAATAGGGTCTCCATTTTATTGTTTACTTCTAAATTTATTAGTGTATATGCTTTATACAGTTTTTTTCTTCTCTCTTTCTTTTTAATTTAAAAAGAATTTTATTTCTGGCCAAGTACATGTTGTGTATCAAAATGCTTGGAAAAAAATTATTCTTTGCTTAGGGAATGTGAATGACATCAGGGTTTCTAAAGAAATCATTGTTTTTCAGGCTAGTAATCAATCTACTTTGAAAAAATTAATTAAAAATTTCACAGTTACTGTTCATTCATGTATTACCACATTTGTGCAAAGTATACAGATTCCAGAAGAGCATAGCAGAACACCTGGGAGCTGCCATGTGAGTGCTGGGAACACAGGTCCTCTGTAATAGCAGCAAGTTCTCTTAACCACAGGGCCATGACTATAACTATAATCTAGCTCCTATAACTGTTGCTGTATAAAGGTTTCTCTGCATTTCTAATGGTTTCAACTCTGCACATTATAAATGTGTGAAGTCAGGGTAATTTTGTGATGCATGTATCATCAACAATTTAGGTTTGTATCATTATACAAAAATGCCCAATTATTCTGTAAAAAGCCTTTAACCTTAAATAAGATTTTTTTTCTGCACATGTCATAATTCCAGTGTTTCTTTGGTTTGCCTTCCCTTACACTGTCAATTTCTTTGTTGGGAGAAAAGAAGCAGGGAGATATTTAAGTCATTTTATTCTTGCATGGTTTTTTTTTAATAACAAATCCATACATCTGTTTTCAACCCTGGACAATTTTCTGACTAAAGTTCAGCCTGTTCATGCTTATCTCAGGGTATAATGTCATTGATTTTACTCCTTTCATCTGGCTGCATTTTTCCTTTTAATTTACCTTGTTGTTACTTTTCTTCCTCTTGGTTTCATTACTGTGAGTACATTGTTGTTCATTCCTTTCTCCCCATGTTAATTTAAAGTTTCTGGCTTAATTTTCCATCCCTTAATGGTTGCACTGTCTTTCCCTGCTCCCTTAATCAGACACATATGTCAGTATATTGTTCTGAAAACAAGATGCTAACGATACTCTAATATTCACAACCACAACACTTTAATTCTACGTGCTGCCATAACCTACACAAAATAAAGATAGCATAAAACAGTACACATCCTCCACCCAAACTTTGCAGATATTTGTATTTATGCTCTACCTTCTTATCTCCACATGTCTGTGGTTTGCTGACAGTTTAGGGTTTACCACATCAAAACTTCCTCCATGAATGCCTTCTATTTCAAGATCGCAACTCATATAGTCTTATATAGCATTTTCTTAAACAAATGTTTACTATAATAACATCATAATGAGGTCCTATCCCTAGATGAAGAGCTGCTGGCAATTAATAGCTGCTAAGAGAGGGAGACTCAGTCTTATAGGGACAAGTCCCTGACAGGTCAACCAGTTGTCCTAAACACATGTTCATATGAGCAAAACCTCATGAAAATACATTTATAAATGCATAGTGAATTATACACATGCACATGTATATATAATGGAAGAAGAGATCTTGAATTTGAAAGGGAGTGGAGGGGATGGGAGTAGTCATAGAAAGGGGAAGGAGAGGTTGGAAATAATGCAAATATAGTACTCATGAAATTATCACACTTTTTAAAAGATTCTAGAAATGACTAGATAGCACTTACTGAGCAGATATTATATAACGTATTCTTTTCTACATATTTTGTACCTAGTAATTCTCCATTCTTATTGTAACTATAATATGGGACAAGCTCAACAGTATTCTCATTACTTATTTTGCACATGAAGAAGCTGTGGCAAAGGGATTTACGAGACGTGTCTAGTGTTGTGCAACAAATGTGAGACATAATCAGTCACTAAATCCAGATGTGCTGCTCTGGCCTGTGCCTACACCTCCTGATGCCCTGCCTCGTTGCTATGACTGTGCCCTTTGGGCTTTGTCCATATCTAAGCACCTGTGTGGATTAACTTGCTTAATCTTTTATCTTACTTTTTCCCCCTGTGGGGAGTGCTTGACTGGTTGTCACTAGGTTTCATGCTGACATGAGTTCAAAGCCAGCTGTGTATGTCTAGGCTATGAGTCTCCCAATGATTTGTATTCTTTTTTTTTAATTAGATGTATTCTTTATTTACATTTTAAATGTTGTCCCCTTTCCTGGTTCCCCTCCCCCCCATGAAAACCCCCTAACCCATCCCTCCTCCCCCTGCTCACCAATCCACCCACTCCTGCTTCCCTGTCCTGTATTCGAATTTCCAAGACAGAGATGTCTTTCTCCTCACATGCCTAAGAGACTGGGGAATGATAGAGGGTAGAGAGGCTTCTTTCAGAAACTCAGAGGGAGTGTGCGAAACTTGCACATATCCCAGAGGTGTTGAGAACTTCCTGTTCCACAAATATTTCAACCACTGATGGATGCTGCAAAGCTTTAAACAAAAAGTAGCTATCTACCAACACCATAGTCTAAAAGAAAAAGCTAGACAGTAATCATTTTTTTAAACTTTAAATAAGATTTATCTACAATGATCAATATTTTTAATTGGATATTTTATGTGTTTACATTTTAAATGTGATCCCCTTTCCAGGTTTCCCCTCTGCAAACCCCTATCCCATCCCCTCTTACCTTGCTTCTATGAGGGTGGGCGTCCACCCACCCACCCACCCACCCATTCCTGCCTCCCTACCCTAGCATTCCTTTACACTGGGACATCAAGCCTTCACAGGACCAAGGACCTCCTCTCCCATTGATGCCAGACAAGACCCCCTTCAGCCCCTTCAGTCCTTCCCCTAACTCCTCCATTGGGGTTTCTGTGCTCAGTACTATGGTTTGCTGCGAGCATCCGAGCATCCGCATCTGTATTGGTCAGGATCTGGCAGAGCCTCTCAGGAGACAGCTGTATCAGGCTCCTGTCAGCAAGCATTTCTTGGCAATAGTGTCTGGGTTTGGTGTCTGCATGTGGTACGGAACCCCGGAGGGGGGGGGCTTTCCTTCAGTCTCTGTTCCATTCTTTGTCCCTGTGTTTCCTTTAGATGGGAGCAATTCTAGTTTAAAATTTTGGAGATGGGTGGGTGGCTCCATCTCTCAACTGGGGGGCCATGCCTAACCTCTAGATATGGTCTCAACAGGTTCTCCCTCCACTTTGTGGGATATTTCAGCTAATGTCATCCCCATGGGGTCCTTGGAGGCTCTTGATTTCCTGGCATCTGGGACTTTCTGGTTGCTACCCCCATCTCCCCATCCCACATTGTTACACACCTGTTCAATTTCCTGACCCTCTGTACATCTCCTCTATCTCTTCCCATACCTGATTTGGCTCCTCCTTTTCTCCTCCCCCTCCTTTCTTTCTCCAAAGTCCCTCCCACCCTCTACTTTACTTGACTGCATTGTTTCCCCTTCTAAGTAGGACTGAAGCATCCATTCTTTGGTCTTCCTTTCTCTTGAGCTTCATGTGGTCTGAGAGTTGTATCATGGGTATTTCATGTTCTTTGCCTAATATACACTTACCAGTGAGTACCAACCATGTGTGTTCTTTTGTGACTGAGTTACCTCACTCAGTACAATATTTTCTAGATCCATCCATTTGCCTGCAATTTTTATGAAGTCATTGTTTTTAATATCTGAGTAGGACTCCATTGTGTAAATGTATTACAGGAAGAGAAAGTGGGGAAAAACCTTGAACAGATGGGCACAAGGGGAAATTTCTTGAATAGAACATCAAAGGCTTATGCTCTAAGATCAAGTATTGACAAATGAGACCTCAAAAAATTGCAAAGCTTATGTAAGGAAAAGGACACTGTCAATAGAATAAAATGGCAACCAACAGAGTGGGAAAAGATCTTTACCAATCCTGTATCCAATAGAGGGCTAATATCCAATATATACAAAGAACTCAAGAAGTTAGACTCCAGAGAATCAAATAAACCTATTAAAAATGGGAACAAAGCTAAACAGAGAATTCTCAACTGAGGAATATGGAATGACCGAGAAGCACCTAAAGAAATGTTTGACATCCTTAGTCATCAGAAAAATGCAAATCAAAACAACCCTGAAATTCCACCTCACACCAGTCAGAATGACTAAGATGAAAAACTCAAGCCGGGCGGTGGTGGCGCACGCCTTTAATCCCAGCACTTGGGAGGCAGAGGCAGGCGGATTTCTGAGTTCGAGGCCAGCCTGGTCTACAAAGTGAGTTCCAGGACAGCCAAGACTACACAGAGAAACCCTGTCTCGAAAAACCAAAAAAAAAAAAAAAAATAGAAAAACTCAGGTGACAGCAGATGCTGGCAAGGATGTGTAGAAAGAGGAACACTCCTCCATTGCTGATGGGGCTGCAAACTGGTACAACCACTCTGAAAATCAGTCTGGTTGTTCTTCAGAATATTGTACATAGTACTACCTGAGGACCAAGCTATACCACTCCTGGGCATACACTCAGAAGATACTCCAACATGTAGTAAGGACACATGGTCCACTATGTTCATAGCAGCTATATTTATAATAGCCAGAAGCTGGAAGCACCCAGATGTCCCTCAACAGAGGAATGGATAAAGACAGTAATTTTAATATACCCTATGAGAATTGCCTTATAGGACAGAAACTCATTTGAATGAAATCAATACTCATGCTTATAGATAGTCCTATACAACTCAAGATGTCCAGAAGCTGTGATCACTATTTTCCTATTTTCAAACTATAACCAATCAGTATGCAATAGTGCAGAAGTGGACCATTATGCAACCAGAATCGTTAGTTTAACATTTATTCCTAAAGAACAGTAATCACATTACTAAACTGTAAAATAAATCACAGTAAGGAGTCAAGATTACATGAGAGAAAATGAACTACAGAAGTTCTGGCAAGTGATGAATGAGTATGTACTAAGGCACTCAGGGATTGGCACATGAACAGTAGTACCTCTGAGTTAGGAGAAAACTTAAATCTGCTCACTAAAATGCAAACTCACTAAAGGGTAATCTATTTTTATGAAGTTTTATGCACATAGGTGTGCACTGGTAAATAAGAAAATTATATGAAAGCTTTTAGCTAATTGGGACCTTGTCTATTAATTTATGGTTCATTGTCTACCTACAAATAGAATATCAATGTGTTACCAGTGTAAGAGCCATACTGTCTCATCCCAGAATAATACATAGACATTCCTCCTGTGATTGTTATACAACATATTCAAGAAAGGAGATCATTTTGTTTAGGGACTGAGTGTGTCTTTTTGATAAGTCCATGTTGTGATAAAAAGGTATTTTCCAGATGAAAAGAGGCTCAACAGAGCATAACCACAAAATGTAACCTTTGCCTGTGAAACAGATCCTGTTTTGTCAAGGCAATAGCAGATCATTCTGGAATCCACTGGACAGAGCAAATAAACCTTAGGTAACACGTGACAGGTAAAATGTGAAAACAGTGGAAAGGAAGTGGCTAATTGAAAAAGCTGTGTTTAAAATAATAAATTACACAAATGTAAACATGGATATGCATATATAACACAAAATAAATACAGAGGCATAGAAACTATAGGCATATCTGAAAAATGACATGCTTAGTATATAAATCAGGGCATAATTTGATAGTTCATGGCTAATATCAGCACAATGCTTATTCATTTTATTTTCTCACTTTAACAAGGCATTTGTCTCAATAGACTATGTATTTGTACAAATACAGTTTACATATATATGCATATACATGTATATCTTCACATACACATATGTGTATATATACATAGCTATGTACACATACATATATATGTATATACACACATGCATATATATATATATATATATATATAGAGAGAGAGAGAGAGAGAGAGAGAGAAAGAGAGAGAGAGAGGGAGGAAAAGAAAGTGAAAGAGAGAAAGAAGATGATAAAGATGGGAAGTTTGGGATGAGGAAAGAAAGAAAGTGGGAGAGATGGGGGCAAAATCCTGAGAGACCAATCCAGGGCCAGATAGAAGAGGGTGGGGACTGAAGGACAAAGGAATGACATGTTCTGTGGGAACTGAGGCATTCTGGGACATGGGAGAGATGCAGAGCATGTAAAAGTCTTGCCTGTTTCAAATTACCACAAACTACCACAGAGGAAAATGTAACCCTGACCATTTATGTTTAGCATGCCACACAACAAAACACGATACAATGGATTTCAAAAAGATTCAATTTTGAGAAGAATCCCAAAACAGATTAATTATAGTTGTCTACAAATTACAGTGCCTGTTTATGCACGTGGTAGTGACTCATGAGTATGATACTATCCATTCATCTCAAAAGAACATCCAAGGTGATTAAAGTGAACTCATTTCTTTTATCCATGTTCTCAAATTTTAATTACTGATTTAGACCTTGAAACTTAGAACTACATTTAAAAATCTAATCCAGGGCTGACAAATGGCACAGTGGGTAAATGGATTTGTTGCACAACTTTGAGAACCTGAGTTCAATTCCTGGAATGCAATTGGAAGGACAAAATTGATTTCTACATTTGTCTTCTAACCTCTACAAGAACACTATAGCATGTATATGCATGTACATTCACACACAAAAATAAAATAATGATAATAGATAAAATCAAATATTAAAAATCAAAGCCAATATAAAGCAATATTTACATTTATATTATTAATAAAAAAGACATATCTGGAAGAAAATTTCACAACCAGCTATGCTGGCACACCTTCTGTGATACCAGCATTTTGAAGACTTAAGCAAAAGGAATGAATTCAAAGCCAACCTCTGCTATGCAATAAGGCAAAAAATATGAAAACTTAAACTCACAAAACTTAAAACTTTCCTAGACTAGTTCTCCTTTATTAAAGAAGTTGAGAAAGTCTACAGATACTGCAGATGCTATATTCAATTAAATTCTCCATGTAAACACTTGGGTTTGAGAAATTAGCTTATATCTAAATATGCCTCCAGATTTAATGGGTTTTTTTTCAAACATAATGTGTCTATTTAATGTTTGGGAAATTCACATCATGCACTCCATCACTCTCACTTCCCAATCCTCCTGGGTCTGCCCTCACGCCATTGTGACCTCCCTTCACCCCAAAAGAGAAGAAAATAACAGCAACATCCAAAAAAGTTCAATTTGTGTTGCCCATGTACTCACTGGAGCATGGTCAAACTCCCAATGACTAGTCCCTTTAAAAAAAAAAAAAACTGAGTCCTTCCCTATCTTCCCTACCTGTATCCACCACCCCCTGCCAGAAGCCATGAGTTGTGGAGAGCTACTTTGTTTCACAGTGAAATACAATCAGAATGGTGATCCTGACATATTGTTGGGTCATATCCAAAGCTCCTTACACACATAACTTCTGTCATTCATAAGATATTGAAAAAATTGTATATGATTGTCAGTTAACTGAGTTGGTGGACTTATTTCCATCCACTAACTGATTTTAAATAATGTTCTTGTAATTGTGTAACAATACGTCAGGATTCCAACAACACTCTAACTGCCTCACAACCAACTCCAGAATAGAATACAAATTGCTGACACTGTTAAACATTGAATGACATAGATACAGATTATACAGAGTGGTAAGAGTGACGGAGAAAGAAATGAGATAAAGAGGCAGAGAGATAGGGGTGGGGTAGACAGAAATCCATCCAATATTCTTAAGGTAGCCAAGCCTTAATCCCCCAGGGTTTGCACAGCAGGAGAAACTAGACTTTATGCCAGTTTCACTAGTTTTTCTTCTTACATCTTTAAATTTTATCTCTGTGGCAGGATTTAAAGCAAAATTTTAGAGCTTTTATTTTTGTTTGTGCAAAACAGCTACTTTTCATTTATTATATGTATAAAGACCCAAACCAAAAAAAAAATGTTACCTCCAAAGAATTTCAGTTTTCTTTCAAGTTAGTCATTATTTATCAAAATTGTATCAGCATAATAAAGGGCTCTTTCTTTTTTGTATATGAAATGTTTCCAAAGGCACTCAAGTAAATACTGTTCTAATGAAACTCTGGCAATAATGTCAGAAAGTAGCAAAGCCTTCCAGGCAGGCTGACATTTTGTTTTCCAGGAAGCATGAACTATAAATGGTTGGAATGCATCCTGGGATGAGGAATCTGAGCAGCATGCTCATACAAAGAGGAGGTGAATTTTCCACTTCCCTAACATCCTAGGTACACGAGAGCGCAAGGGAACAGCTGGCAGCCTGTCTGATTATCTTACTGCCTACAGCTACATTGAACAGATCATGTTCTGCCCCCAATTAGCAGCTCTTTCCCATTCGCGGTTAGTCTGAATAATTTCACCTAGCCACAACTGTTGTTGCCAAAAATGCATGCAGGCACACCCTCGAATCCTTAAAATGGATACACTTAGAAATTTCAGGAGCTTGGTTTTCTAATGTCTCAAAAATTCCTGCTATCGGCCTTCTGGTCAACTTCAATAAAAACTATTCATCTTGTGTCAATGTATTATTGACCTCTTCAGGGTGTCAATGTATTATTGTGCCTGGAATAATTAGTATTTGTTTGCATTAACTAGTTGGCATTTTTTTTTTAAATAAAGGCCTTGCTTCTTTTTGAATAAAGTCAAGTGTCTCCCAAAAGTAAGTTTAGGAGAAGCCATGTAAAGAGATGTATTGGGCCCTAAAAATTTGTACAAATTGATCTTTTCTTCTTCCCTTTTTTCCTTTTCTTCCCTTTACTTTTTCTTTCTTCCTTCCTTTCCTTTTCTTTCTTTCTTTCTTTCTTTCTTTCTTTCTTTCTTTCTTGCTTGCTTGCTTGCTTGCTTGCTTGCTTGCTTTTTTCTTTCTTTCTTTCTTTTCTGTAGTAATTGTTTATTGTCATGGACTTCGACTGGTTGGCATTTTTCTTCACAAGGCAGGTAAAATGGTGTTTTATATTAAATATGATAAAATCAGCAGAGAGCAGGTCACCACACTCTCTGAACATGGCTGGCATGTGGGGTTGTGTAAAGCCAGGTTGTCCATGCCAAGAAGAGGTCCCTCCTTCTTCCTCAAATGAGGCTTGGACCTGTGTTTGGACCAGAAGCACAGTACCACATAAGCCCACTAAAACCTCTCTCTGCATGGGAATGGGCCAGTCATCCAGCAGAACCAAAGCTGTAGAATCTCTATGACACAGGACAAGAACGGGATATTTGAGAGGAGACCTGGTGAGAATCCAGTGTTGATGGTGTGGCAGAAGCCAGAGGCCTCGAACCAGATCAGTGACTCATTGCAATGAACATTTGCAAATAAAGCTGTTTGGGAAAAGGCTATTCTATTTAACACACCATGACACACTGCAGCTTGCACAATGAGATTTTTATATTTGTTGGCAGTTTTATTTTTATTTTTTGTTTTCTTTTGAGAGGGAGGTTGCAAGGGCAGAGGGCAGATATGGAGGGACAGGGAGATAAGGGAGATTGTGATGCATAATGTGAAATTTAAAAAAAAATCAATAAAAAGTTTTAAAAGAAGGAAAGAAAAGAAAGGGGCTGTGACTAGTATCGTAGTTAGGGTTACTCTTGCTGCAATGAAACACCATGACCAAAGAAAGCTTGTGAGGAAAGGGATTATTTGGCTTACACTTCCACATCACTGTTTATCACGAAAGGACATGAAAACAAGAACTCAAACATGGCAGGAACCTGGAGGCAAGGGCTGATGCAGAGGCCACGGAAGAATGCTGCTTACTGGCTTACTCATGTGCTTGCTCAGCCTGCTTTCATATAGAACTCAGGACCACCAGCCCAGGGATGGCACCACCCACAATGGCCTGAACCCTCCCCCATCAATCGCTAATTTTAAAAAATGTCCTACAGTCTTGCCTATAGCTCGATCATATGGAGGCATTTTTTTGTCAGTTGCAGCTCCCTCCTCTCAGGTGACTCTATAGCTTGTGTCAAGTTGACATAAAACACTGATGAGAAGGCTCAGTAGATAAAAGCATTTGCCATACAAGCTTGGCACCCTAAGTTTGACCCCCAGGAACCATGTAAAGGAAGAAACACAAGAATATTTTTTTTTAACTTCTAAATAGAAAGTTGAGTTATATTATGTCAAAGCATTAACCTGAAACCTCTGCCATTCCTCTGTTCTCTTAGGGAGCATAAAAATGACCTTTGGGGAAGCTTGTTGCTTACAAAGGAGACTCTCACACCTAGCCCACCTTCTTATGGAATGTGCATGTTCAGAGGCTGAGTTTGTATTTCCTGCTAAAGCACTCATTTTTGTGTGTGATCTACTGTTTTGGAAAATATTACTGAATATGCACAGAAAAAAATGAGACTCATAGAAACACTTTTTCTCCATTTTTTCAAAGTATTATCCTCAGACACCAGATATTTTAGAGTCAGCCATGAAAGAATGGATTTCAAAGTAAAAGAGGAAAGTAAAATGAATGCAGGGAGTCAGAGGTAAAAAAAAAAAAAGAAGGAATATGGAATTCTATGTTCTGGACTCTGAATAACTTCTAAGTCTTTGCACTGACCCATGGTGATTCTCTCGGATTTCAAAACTTAAAAGTCAAAAGAAAAATGCACAGAACACAAGGTAATATTTATCAGCTATAAAACCCAAGAGAAGGTTTCTGTCTAGTATATACAAAGAACTCAAAAACCAGAGTCATGGAAACAAGTTATCCGATTTAAAAATGGGCTGCGGATCTGAACAGAGAGTTCTCAATAGAAGATAAAATAGTTAAAAAAAAAAAAAAACCCTACAGTGTTCATCATCTTTAGTAACCAGGGAAATGCCAATTAAAACTTCTTTGAGATTTCATCTCACATTGTGAAAATTGACTAAGATTAGCAAAACAGCTGACAACAAATGCCAGTGAGGTTGTGGAGGAAAAGTCTGTGTGGGATGTGACTTGGTGCAGCCACTCTGGACATCAGTATACAGAAATATCCAGAAAAACCTAAAAATAAATCTATCCTATGACCAACTATAGCAACTCCTTAGCATATGCCTAAAGGACTCAGCATCCTACTGCACAGATAGGTGCTCAGACATATTCATTGTTTCTCTGCTCACAACAGCTAGGAAATAGAAAGAATCTGCATGCCTTTGAACGGATGGGTAATAAAAATGTGATACATGAACAGTATGGAATACTATTTAGCTGTAAAGAAAAATGAAATTTTCAGATGAATGCATGGGCCTAGAAAATACTGAATGAGGTGATGCAGGCCCAGAAAAATGAACACTTATCTCTGTTTCCTAAAGCCAAATCCTCAGACTTGAATTTATAACATGGAGTAAATCACAGAAACCAGGGAAATGTAAAGGGATGCTAGGTGTAGGGTAGGTTAGGGAGGGAGAGAGCAGGGTGCTGGTGAAACAAAGTAGGGAAATGTAATGACTAAGAGAGGGCTTTAACTGGAAAGGAGGTGGGAAAGTCTGTACAGAAAGTACCAAGGTTAAATAAAGCCTCAAGGAATCACATTATTTTATATTTACCTAGAATTACACATAATTCATACAAATGTATGTGGTTCACACATTCTTAAACAAACATATAACTTATACATATTCATATAAAACATAATATGTATTTATTATGGGAAATTAAGCCATTTGGGCTGACAATACTCCTCACAAGAACCATAGACAAACAATACACCTGCACCAGGGATAAGAAACTCTCCTTTCAAATGGTTGGTCACAGTAGTTCAAGAGATTTTCCAAACAATACAGATTATTGACTTAGCACTTGGTCAACTCTCAGGAATTGAGAGTGGTCTCTGTTGCTGAAATACCACACACTCAGGACAAAGACTCAAATGATTCGAGCTGGCTCTAAAATGTTATCCTCATATTCTCAGGTAAGTGTAGCTATTACCCTTATCAAAAAAGTCTCTCTTTACAGCAAATTTAAATCATCCCAGAAAGCCAAAACTGAACACAATACATGCATTAGCAGATTGTGAGGAGCCCAGCCCCTACTGATATATCTAAAGCACAGCCCCTGTACCTATGCCTCAGGGAACATCACACATGAGAGGGTGGATAGATTTTAAGAAATATTTTAAATATTTTACAATAGTACTACTCTTATCATTAGATATAAACATGAATTAAGAATGTAAATTATTTGTCCAACCTGTATCATCAACCTTACTCCTACTGATGAAAAAAAATGGAATAATGTGCTATATACTGTCAGATAGTACAGCATGTAAATACAGATTATGTCTCAAAGGTGAGAGAGAGAGAGAGAGAGAGAGAGAGAGAGAGAGAGAGAGAGAATTGAGAATAAGAGGAGAGGGATAACTTATTATTTAAGTACTAGAAGGTGTGTTTCAATATTCCATGTGATGTGTCAGGTTCACTTCTAGATATTTGATTTTCTCCTCTAATATCAGATACATCACAGTTAAACACTTATTTTTATTTGTGCTCATTATACTTATTGTACATGTGTGCATGCTTTTCCCTACTCATCTCAATATATTTTCATACCAAAGTTTTTTTTTTATTATTTTTAACAGTCCTTCAATAAACATTGAGTGGATTGGGGCAAAAATTGCAAGAGCTTACTTTGCAATCAGGAAGCCTACTGTGAAACAGTCTCTCTTAGAAATGACTCCATAAACAAGATTGGAATAATACAAATATATGGACAGTTTCATGGGGAAGGTGGAAATTTCTTCACAGCCCTAGCCTTAGACAAGGAACCACAAACAAGTAATGTCTTCTGGGAGAAGGAGAATTAGCCTCTCTTAGGGATGAGCCCTTACCCTAATCCTATTCATTGTCCAATGCAGAATGCTTAACCTTGAAACTATATACACTCCAACAACAAAAACACACTCATCAGGCTGTACATGCATATATATATATATATATATATATATATATATATATATATATATATATATGCTTCCACATATGTATATGTTTACAGCAATCACACTCAAAGAAAATGAGGCTTGTGACTTGAGAGTGAAGGTGACAGAGAAGGAATTTGAGAGAGAGTGGCTGAGATGTGCTAGAGGGAGAGAAGGGAGGGAAGCAAGTGATGTAATTTTATTTCAATTAAAATGTGTTTATTCTTTAAAAGGGAAAGAATGTTTGGATCATGAATACTTGAGTGAAGCTGACTTTGAGTCACGAATATAGTTTTTATTTTAATGAACATTAACCCCAGGGAAGTGCTGGTGTACAATGCATTCTGTTCAGTTTCACATATAAAGTATGCTCTGTATTGCACTTTCTTGCTAAGTGTAGATACCATGTCCACAGATAAGATACAGAAGCACATGGATGGATACACGCTCAGCACCCATCTCTACTTGCATTGTTCTTACACAAAAATGAATGCTAAAGTTTCAAACCTCAAATGTTGTGACTATCTGTTACTATATGTGTTATTCTGGCTCTGAATTAGAGGACTGAAGAAAATCCCAAGTAGTTAGTCCTGTAGAGCCAAAGAGTGCTTTAGGAAGAGTCTTAGTACAGAACTCTTCTTGTAAGGTTATTACTTTACACCGCCAAAAGGCAACATTAATTCTTCGTGTGTTTACAAAGAGTACTCAGTATATGTTTGAAAGCTACATGTAGATTATTCTGAAGTAAAGATGCACTATCATTTCAATGATTCGCTCCATAAAAAAATATTGGTTTCATCACAGTGAATGAGAGGAGAACAGTCATCCTGGGTACAAATTCTATATTCCAAAGAATGAGAATCAACTAGCAAAATAGATGCAGTGTTTTAGAGTACAAGAAATATCCAGGGAGAAGAAGCAAACTGGAGGAAGGCTGTATGAAGGATATCCAGAAAACTTACATGCAGGTAAATTTGACAGATAATTCTAATTTATTAATTAGATGTTTTAAAGTCTCAGGGGAAGTATGTCATATAGTACTCCATCTTCCATGGTGAGAGACATGGCAAAGCCATTTATTTCAAGAAGCAAGACACAGAATGAAGATTGGATCTTTAAATTTTTTTTCTAAGTTTTTAATTTACATTCCAAATGATTTCCCCTTTCACGTTTCCTCCCTCCCTGAAAGTCCCACAAGCCCCCTTCCCTCCCTCTGTTCCCCATTCAACCCCTCTTGCTTCTCTGTCCTGGCATTCCCCTACATCCAGTCTTTCCAGGACCAGGGGTCTCTCCTTCCATCTTCTTGGAAATCTATTGATATGCAAATTGTGTCTAGGGTATTCCAAGATTCTGGGTTAATATCCCCTTATCAGTGACTGCCTCAATAAATGAAAACTTATTGGTGTGTGTTTGGTGGTTAAACTGGATAGTTACGTGTTAAAAAAAAAAAGAAACTACATCTTTATCACTCACCCTGTGCAAAACTAACTCCAAATAGGTAAGTACTCAACATGAGAACTGATACTATGAACCCACAGAGTACAAGCTAGGGAATATACTTGAACTCATTGACACAAGGAAAGGCTTTCTGAACAGGTGGCTCAAACACTGAATCCACCAATTTAATAAATAGTATCTCATGAAATTTAAATGCTTCGGTACAGCAAAGGACACTAACACGTGACTGAAAAAGCAAACTACAGACTGGAGAAAGGTATTTACCATCTATACATCTGACCAATAGTTAACATCTAGAATGTACGAAGGACTCAGTAAATGGAGCATCAAAAAAACAACCCAATTAAAATAGAGCAAAAAACTGAACAGAATGCTCTCAAAAGAATAAATATAAATGACTGCAAAACATTTACAATTTTTTCAGCATCTTCAGCCATCAGGGAAATGTAAATTAAAACTACTTTAACATTTCACCTTAAGCCAGGAAAAATTGCTAAAACAAAACAGTAACAAAAAAATCACAGCAAATACTGACTTGGATATAGAGAAGGGGAACAGTATTTTCTGGAGGGAGGAGTCCAAACTGGTTCAGTCACTATAGAAATTACTGTGGTGCTTTCTCAAAAAGCTAGATACAGATCAACCATATGATCCAGCCTTATCGGTCTTGGACAAAGGGACATTATATTCTACTTTAGAAATTGCCATCCATCCACGTTCACTAATGTTCTATATATAATAGCCAGGAAGTGAAAACATCTTATGTGTCATCAACAAATGTGTAGGTGAAATGAGGTATATTTACATAATAAAATATCATTCAGTTGTTAAGATTAATGAAATTCAGAGTTAAATGGGAAGAACTAGAAATCATCATTCAATGTGAGGTAACCCAGTCTCAGAAAAAAAAATTGAATGCTTTCCCTCATTTAAGGGTGTTAGCTTTAAATTGTCAATATATGTGTTTCATTTGGAATATCCATAGTGATCAGGAATTACTAAGGGGTCATGGAAGGGTATGGGCTTTTAACACACCAGTCTAAAGGGTTAAACAGGGATAATGGAATGGAAAGAGATAAATTGAGATGGGCCTGGGCAGCATAGAGAAGAGGGATATAGGAAGAATAAATAACATTAAACACCTTTGAAAAAAATCATATGGAAACCTGTTGCTGTAGAAACTTCCAGGTAGACGTAGATAGATAGATAGATAGATAGATAGATAGATAGATAGATAGATAGATAGATAGATAGATAGATAGATAGATAGACCAACAGATAGACAAACAGATTCATAAAAAGCATTTTGGATTCAGAAGATGTGGTATATTTACACAATGGAATACTACTCTACAATTAAAAACAATGAATTCACGAAATTCCTAGGCAAATGGTCAGAACTTGAAAATATCATCCTTAGTGAGGTAACCCAATCACAAAAGAACACACATGGTATGCAGTCACTGATAAGGGGATATTAACCAAGAATCTCGGAATACCCAAGACACAATTTGCATATCAATAGATTTCCAAGAAGATGGAAGGAGAGACCCCTGGTCCTGGAAAGACTGGATGTAGGGGAATACCAGGACAGAGAAGCGAGAGAGGGCGTTGAATGGGGAAAAGAGGGAGGGAAGGGGGCTTATGGGACTTTCGGGGAGGGAGGAAACATGAAAGGGGAAATCATTTGGAATGTAAATAAAAAACTTAGAAAATAAAAATTTAAAAAAAAAAGTGTTAAAATAGATTTCCCCTGTAACTGTGCAACAATGCTGCTCCAGACATCACAAGCTAACAAATAAAAATCCCAGTGCCAGGAATTCATTATTTCTTTAAAATTGATGGCCGGTGGGGTCCAATAGATCTGCAGATACTAGAGGATGTTGTCAATGCTCTTGGTTATTCTCCAGACCCTATTGATGAAGATGCCACATGCTTAAGTAAAAAATGTGAACAAAGCAAGCTGGTGTTCAACCGTTTCCATTCCTACTGCTTAGCTTTTATAGTACTGGAAGGTGCTATATTACACAGTCACACAGGAGAAAATTAATTACCAGTCTCACCCAGCTGTGAATTTTATGACATATACTAATGAACTACTATGGGGGCAAGAGTAGCATGAATATCATGGATATAACCACTTTTGGAATGGACTTAAGTCACACTTGAGGGGAAAGAGAGAGAGAGAGAGAGAAAGAAAGAGAGAGAGAGAGAGAGAGAGAGACCCATGATTGAATAACCACAGTTATTGAATTGAGAGTCTATGACTAGTAGACAGGCCATAGGCTCTAAGGGATAATCTAGTATGTATATTCTGTTAAATAAATAAACATAGTATTCAAAGGACTCCTAATGACTTATTTTTATTTTCATAGATCACTATATCATCAATCCTCATCAAAAAAGCATCTATGCATCTATTTGTTGTAGATGATGATTACAGAGACCTACAACTGTCCAAGGTAGAGGGAATAAGAGACCAAAGAAAGAAAAGGAAAAGAACAAGAAAGAAAGGAAAGAAAAGAAAAGAAAAAGGGAAAGAGAAAGGGAAAGGAAAGGAAAGGAAAAGAAAAGAAAAGAAGAGAAAGAAAAGAAAAGAAAAAAAATTTAGTAGCACAAATAGGTTTTAGTGGGCTTTTGCTTTTAAGGACACAAAATTAGGTTGGTAGAGAATGTGGGTGAGACTGGGAAGAGTTGAGAGAGTGAATATGATCTAAAAACATATAAAACTTTCAAATAACTAATAAAATGTACTTTAAGTAAAATCTTGAGGTTATCGTTGCCTTTTTAGTGGCAATAAATCAAGGAGCTTTCTAAAGTTAGCAAGAAAGGGGAACAGTGGGATAAAATAATATAAAAGAGAGGGGAGGCAGAAAAATAATAAGCTGAGTTCTAAACATACAAAATGGTTTTTAAAAATAAATAACTTTTTGTCAGCAATTCATTCTGCTTGCTTTCTAGTCACTCTCCTTCATACATTTTGATTTAGGTTCTCATTAGGCCTATCAGTGTGTGTGTGTGTGTGTGTATGTATCTCACACATACCCTATTTCTCCCTCTCACTAGTCTGTATGGACTATTTTCACTCACTGTGCTCAATAATAAAAGTAACTAGCAGGCACAACTTTATATTGATGTTAAGACGCTTCCAGAAAGAATCTCTTAATGAACACACCCTGAAAATTATATATTCTCTATGTGGCTGGGAAGACAGCTCAGAAGAGCACTGAATGCTCAGGGAGAGTACCTGGCTTCAATTTCCAACAGTCACATTGTGGCTCAAGACTGCCTATAAGCCAGTTCCAGGTGATCTGATGTCTTCTTCTGACCTCTGAAGGAGCACATAAATGCATGCCAAATTCCTGCACATAATATAAAAATAAATAAAAATTTAAAATATAAAGTATCTAAATTGGTAGCTGAAAATCTCTTGTTTTGATTAAGGTCAATGGAATTTGGAGCATGAATGCTTTTACAGATTTTTTTTAGACTTTTGAGCTGTTAGTAACATTTTTATATCCAGACTGGTTTAATTGGCTTATAGTTTTATACATATTATTTTATAGTGGGATTAATGACATAATGAATTTCATAGCTTTCTGGAATTCAGATTTACAGGTGTACAATGTAACTGCTGCCATGTAAATGAATCTTACAAGTGGAAGGAGAAGGAAAGCATTAATTTGTAAAGCTAGTAATACAACTAAGAAAACATTCTAAGTCAAAAGACTGGTTTAGTGCCAGTCAACTAAGGCCCTTTTCTCTACTGATACTTCCTGCTGCTGAGGCTCTCTTGAAATATCCAAAGCAGAACAATCAAAATTCTTCACGTTTTGTGTCAATCAATTAAACTTGAAAAATTCAAACAAAGCTCACAGCAGACAGTGGAGTCACAGGAGGAAAATGTGGCAGTCAGTTTCCAAACATGATCATTACTAGTAGTATAAAATGAATCATACATATTAGCTGTGCTGTGCAGCAAACCACCCTCTCACAAAAGAGGCCCATGAAGCAACTCATCTGTCATGACCCTGTGTGTCAGCTGAAGGATGCTGACCTTCTGTAGCTTGATGGTCTCTGCCATCACCTGTCAGCTAGCAAGGACCATAGGAGCTAAAATGTTCTCCCTCAGACTTCTATCTTCCACACTTGGTAAACAGGTTGGTTTAAGGAGAGCCCTGCTACTTGGGCCTATGTACATGCTAGGCTGTCTGGTCTTCAGTGATAGATCACAACTCTAACAACTCTCTAGTCTCAAATTTTCAAGTAATATATCTGATGGGACTATGTACCAATACACAAGCACTTCTGAGCCTGTGTGACTCACATTTGCTATAGCTCTGTGGAATGATGCATATTGCATGGGCATTCTTGGATTGAATGATAGTCTCCATCACTTATGAAAATCAAGGCCATACTGTAAAAGAGTGTAACTGAATAATGGCTGTGATTTGCTAGCTACCCAACTATAACAAAATCCCTTATTGATGCATAGGTTTATAGTCCTCCTTGTAAAGATAGTCCCATGAGGGGATTCCAGCATTCAAGAAAATTCATCTGTACAAGATTAACACATGCTATAAACAGAGAAATAAATAAGGTGGAAAACACTGCAGGAAAGAAGGTTTTGTGAAAATTGTGAATTCACAGCCAGTAACATCGAAGGTTACATCTACTCCAGCTCTGATTGTTCCCCTGAGAGGAAAGGCCCTCCTAAACTAATCCTGAACTCCTTGCCTCCAGAATGGTGAGAGAGGCATTATCCACTCTTTGGAGCCATTCCACTTATGGTGTTTTGCAGAAGTAATCTTGGGATGGGAATCTAAAGCTGCCAGCCCTTTCTAGACCAGGTTGCCTTTCCAGTGCTGATCTGAGCCTGGTCACAACAGGCCACACAGTTTTGGTTCAGCAAGCCCAGACTCTCTGGCTGTCTGAATTGCTGATAAATGCCCCCTTTCAACGGGGACTACTAATTTTTCCCAAATAGCTCCAGTTACTTTCCACATCTGGCTCACACCAAAGAGTTCCAGAGGTTTGTGAAATATGTTTGGAAAACCAGAGGTTTCTTTTTTCAAAAGGAAAAGAGAAAGAACTCTCTCATCTTAAATTCCCCCCCCCTCAGCATAACCTTAAAAGGGTCGAAATTACAGGTCATTATGCATAGTTAAGAAGTCATATTTGAAGACATGTTGGGGATTTTCCCTTCTGGGGAGAACATAAAGAAAAGACGTCTTTCAATTCTAGGTTGGTTAGCAATTGTTGAAATGACTCTTTATAAAAAAAGAAAAAAATTTCACCATTAAAATCTGATTTATTTGCAGATTGCTTGGTCAAAATATTTTCCTTCATGTCTTCTGACCCACATTAGAGTATTAAACATGTCTTTTCACCAGCTCCAGGATTTGGTTAGCTCTTCAGGTTTTTGTTACTTCTATGGTCTTTAGCAGAGACTTCAGCTTTTAGACTATGTTATTTATGTGTGTAGCTTTATCTATCATCAGTGTCAGCATGAAGAGAAATTGTATTTGTACAAAACCCCTACCATCTGCAGGCATTGAGTGGGAGATAAGAGACATGATCAGAGTCCTATTCCACAATGGTAACTCAGCTGACATTACCTGGCAATGGTGGGAACAACATTGCCAGAGGAATGATCATCTGGCACCCAAGCTGTTTCCTGTGTGCAGATTGCAGATACATGTCTTGGAAAGCTCCATGATCTTGTAGGAAAAATGTGCTACGTTTATGTAGGAATATGTTCATGTGCTAATATTTAATAATCGGGGGGGGCAGCAAATGAGCAAGTATACCACCTATCTGTTACCCAATGTGCTTTAAAATTGAGTTGTTAATTTACTACCTCACTGGAAAAAACTGAAAATATGTTCCCTAAGTCTAGTCTATGGGAATATATGGACAAAAATCACAACCAGAGGGACTAGAAGAGCATTTCTGAGCACTTGCTACTCAAGACACCCATTTAGCTCCCAGTACCCACAAAGCTGCTTACAGTGATCTATAACTCCAGGGCCAGGAGAGATGGTGCCCTCTTTTTCCCTCCAAGGTGGACTTTCATACATGCAGGCAAATACTCACACACATAAAAGTAAATTAAAGTGAGCACCGAGAAACTAGGATTCTCTTTTTTATTTTATTTTATTTTATTTTATTTTATTTTACATTCCAAATCATTTCCCCTTTCCCGTTTCCTCCCTCCCCGAAAGTCCCATAAGCCCCCTTCCCTCCCTCTTTTCTCCATTCAACCCCCTCTCGTTTCTCTGTCCTAGCATTCCCCTACATCCAGTCTTTCCAGGACCAGGGGTCTCTCCTTCCATCTTCTTAGAAATCTATTGATATGCGAATTGTGTCTAGGGTATTCCTAGATTCTGCGTTAATATCCCCTTATCAGTGACTGCATACCATGTGTGTTCTTTTGTGATTGGGTTACCTCACTAAGGATGATATTTTCAAGTTCTGACCATTTGCCTAGGAATTTCGTGAATTCATTGTTTTTAATTGCAGAGTAGTATTCCATAGTGTAGATATACCACATCTTCTGAATCCATTCCTCCGTTGAGGGACATCTGGGTTCTTTCCAGCTTCTGGCTATTATAAATAAGGATGCTATGAACATAGTGGAGCATGTGTCCTTATTGCATGCAGGTAAAGCCTCTGGGTATATGCCCAGGAGTGGTATAGCCGGATCCTCTGGGAGTGTCATGCCCAGTTTTCGGAGGAACCGCCAGACTGCTTTCCAGAGTGGTTGTACCAGCTTGCAATCCCACCAGCAGTGGAGGAGTGTTCCTCTTTCTCCACATCCTCGCCAACAACTGCTGTCTCCTGTGTTTTTGATCTTAGCCATCCTGACTGGGGTGAGATGGAATCTCAGGGTTGTTTTGATTTGCATTTCCCTAATGACTAAGGATTATGAACATCTCTTTAGGTGCTTCTCAGCCATTAGATATTCTTCAGGTGAGAACTCTTTGTTTAGCTCTGTACCCCATTTTTTAATAGGGTTACTTGGCTCTCTGGAGTTTAACTTCTTGAGTTCTTTGTATATATTGGATATTAGCCCTCTGTCGGATGTAGGGTTGGAAAAGATCATTTCTCAGTTAGTTGGTTGCCGCTTTGTCTTTTTGACAGTGTCTTTTGCCTTGCAAAAACTTTGTAATTTAATGAGGTCCCATTTGTCTATCCTTGATCTTAGAGCATAAGCTATTGGAGTTCTGTTCAGGAAATTCTCCCCTGTGCCCATATGTTCAAGGTTCTTCCCTAGTTTCCCTTCTATTAGTTTCAGTGTGTCTGGTTTTATGTGGAGATCCTTGATCCACTTGGAATTGAGCTTAGTGCAAGGAGATAAGAATGGGTCAATTTGCATTCTTCTGCATGTTGACCTCCAGTTGAGCCAGCACCATTTGTTGAAAAGGCTATCTTTTTTCCACTGGATGGTTTTAGCTCCTTTGTCAAAGATCAAGTGACCATAGGAGTGTGGATTCATTTCTGGGTCTTCAATTCTGTTCCATTGATCTACATGCCTGTCACTGTACCAATACCATGCTGTTTTTAACACTATTGCTCTGTAGTAAAGCTTGAGGTCAGGGATCCTGATTCCCCCAGAGGTTCTTTTACTCTTGAGAATAGTTTTAGCTATTCTGGGTTTTCTGTTATTCCAGATGAATTTTTGAATTGCTCTTTCTAACTCTATGAAGAATTGAGTTGGGATTTTGATGGGGATTGCACTGAATCTGTATATTACTTTTGGTAAGATGCTCATTTTTACTATATTAATCCTGCCAATCCATGAGCATGGCAGATTTTTCCATCTTCTGAGGTCTTCTTCAATTTCTTTCTTCAGAGACTTGAAGTTCTTGTCATACAGATCTTTCACTTGTTTGGTTAGAGTCACGCCAAGATACTTTATATGGTTTGTGGCTATCGTGAAGGGTATCATTTCTCTTACTTCTTTCTCAGACTGCTTAACCTTTGAGTATAGGAAGGCTACTGACTTGCTTGAGTTGATTTTATATCCAGCCACTTTGCTGAAGTCGTTTATCAGCTGTAGGAGTTCTCTGGTGGAGTTCTTTGGGACGCTTAAGTATACTATCATATCGTCTGCAAATAGTGATAGTTTGACTTCTTCCTTTCCAATTTGTATCCCTTTGACCTCTTTTTGTTGTCTAATTGCTCTAGCTAGAACTTCAAGTACTATATTGAAAAGATATGGAGAGAGAGGGAAGCCTTGTCTAGTCCCTGATTTTAGTGGGATTGCTTCAAGTTTCTCTCCATTTAGATTGATGCTGGCTACCGGTTTGCTGTAAATTGCTTTTACTATGTTTAGATATGGGCCTTGAATTCCTGATCTTTCCAAGACCTTTAGCATGAAAGGATGCTGAATTTTGTCAAATGCTTTCTCACCATCTAATGAGATGACCATGTGGTTTTTTTCTTTGAGATTGTTTATGTAGTGGATTACATTGATGGATTTCCTTATATTGAACCATCCCTGCATCCCTGGGATGAAACCTACTTGATCATAGTGAATGATCGTTTTGATGTGTTCTTGGATTCGGTTGGCAAGAATTTTATTGAGTATTTTTGCATCGATATTCATAAGAGAGATTGGCCTGAGATTCTCTTTCTTTGTCGGATCTTTGTGTGCTTTTGGTATTAGTGTAATTGTGGCTTCATAGAAGGAGTTGGGTAGTGTTCCTTCTGTTTCTATTTTGTGGAACAGTTTGTTGTTTTGTTTTTTTTTTTTGTTTTTGTTTTTTTTTGTTGTTTTTTCTTTTTCGAGACAGGGTTTCTCTGTGTAGCCCTGGCTGTCCTGGAACTTGCTTTGTAGACCAGGCTGGCCTCGAACTCAGAAATCCTCCTGCCTCTGCCTCCCAAGTGCTGGGATTAAAGGCGTGTGTCACCACCGCCCGGCCCTTGTGGAACAGTTTGAAGAGTATTGGTGTTAGGTCTTCTTTGAAGGTCTGATAGAATTCTGCACTAAAACCATCTGGACCTGTGCTTTTTTTGGTTGGAAGACTTCCAATGACAACTTCTATTTCTTCAGGGGTTATAGGACGGTTTAGATGGTCTATTTGATCCTGATTTAATTTTGGCATTTGGTATCTGTCAAGGAAATTGTCCATTTCCTCAAGATTTTCTAGTTGTGTTGAATACAGGTTTTTGTAGTAGGATCTGATGATTTTTTGAATTTCCTCAGTTTCTGTTGTTATCTCTCCCTTTTCGTTTCTGATTTTATTAATTTGGATACTATCTCTGTGCCCTCTGGTTAGTCTGGCTAAGGGCTTATCTATCTTGTTGATTTTCTTAAAGAACCAACTCCTCGTTTTGTTGATTCTTTGTATGGTTTTATTTGTTTCTACTTGATTGATTTCAGCCCTGAGTTTGATGATTTCCTGCCTTCTACTCCTCTTTGGTGTATTTGCTTCTTTTTGTTCCAGGGCTTTCAGGTGTGCCATTAAGCTGTTAGTGTATGCTGTCTCCCGTTTCTTTTTGGCGGCACTCAGGGCTATGAATTTTCCTCTTAACACTGCTTTCATTGTGTCCCATAAATTAAGGTATGTTGTGTCTTCATTTTCATTAACTTTCAAAAAGTCTTTGACTTCTTTCTTTATTTCCACCTTGACCAAGTTATCATTGAGTAGAGCATTGTTCAGCCTCCATGTGTATGTGGGTTTTCTTTGGTTTTTGTTGCCATTGAAGACCACCCTTATTCCATAGTGATCTGATAGGAGGCATGGGATTAGTTTGATCTTCTTATATCTGTTGAGGTCTGATTTGTGACCAATTATATGGTCAATTTTGGAGAAGGTACCATGAGGTGCTGAGAAGAAGGTGTATTCTTTAGCTCTAGGATGAAATGTTCTATATATATATCTGTTAGTTCCATTTGGTCCAAGGCTTCAATTAGATTCACTGTGTCCCTGTTTAGTTTCTGCTTTCCTGAACGATCCATTTCAGAGAGCGGGGTGTTGAAATCACCCACTATTATTGTGTGCGGTGCGATGGGTGCTTTGAGTTTTAGTAAAGTTTCTTTTATGAATGAGGGTGCCCTTGCATTTGGAGCATAGATATTCAGAATTGAGAGTTCTTGATGGTGGATTTTTCCCTTGATCAGTATGTAGTGTCCTTCTGTGTCTTTTTTGATGACTTTAGGTTGAAAATCAATTTTATCTGATATTAGGATGGCTACTCCACCTCGTTTCTTGGGGCCATTTGCTTGTAAAATTGTTTTCCAGCCTTTTACTCTGAGGTAGTGTTTGTCTTTGACACTGAGGTGCGTTTCCTGCATGCAGCAAAATGCTGGGTCCTGTTTACGTATCCAGTCTGCTAGTCTATGTCTTTTAATTGGGGAATTGAGACCATTGATATTAAGAGAGATTAAGGCATAGTGATTATTGTCATCTGCCATTCTTGACGCTATCTTTATGTTTGAGTGGTTATCTACTTTTGGGTTTGATTCAAGAAGGTTATTATCTCATTTTTCCCAGGGTGTTGTTTCTCTCCCTGTATTGGCGGTTTCCACCTATTATCCATTGCAGGGCTGGATTTGTGGAAAGATATTGTGAAAATTTGGTTTTATCATGGAATATCTTGGTCTCTCCATCTATGGTGATTGAGAGTTTTCTTTTTTAAACATGTACAGTGCCACTTAGTCAATATTGTAGATACCAGGCACCTGTACTAATTAAAATTTAATTAATTAATATTAAATTAAAATATTTTTCCTTTTAGTCTCAGTGGCCACATTCTGAGTATCTAATGCCCCCAGTTCCTCCACAGGAGGCAGCAGGTCAGTGATGGACCAAGGGTCTCAGCCCTAGGTACCACCATGTGCAACATTCTTTCCTCCTAAAAACAGTGGTAAGATTATAATTCATGATGGCATAATGTGTTGTGTTTTCTTCCTAACTAGAAAAAAATATTCAATGTTTCTTACCAGTATTTACAATTTGAACATCATTTTCTCTAGTACTTTTCTATATTCTGAGAATCCTAAACCATTGTAGAAATAGCTGGCCAGCACATTTCTGCATCAAGGGGATTGGAAACAGTTTTCTTTGAGTTACAGTTTTTAAATATAATATGTTCTGAAAACTACAGCTAAGTGCATGAAGTTAATGAGCACTTAAGAAAAGTTTCACTGGATAATTAGAATTCCAAACTTCTTAAAGTTTAGGAGATTTTAAAAGAATACAAAATATAATACTCTATTTTGAATAAGTCAAAGGTCTCACAGTCATAGGTAGAGATATCAAGGCAGTAAAAGTAAGATATGAGCTTTTCCTGACTTTATTTAAGTCCTAAAAGTTCCAATAAGTAGAACTAACCCAGATATCCACTGCACCAGTATGTGGCATGCTGGAGACTGAGATGACTCATAGAGAGAGACTGACTTTCTGATAAGAGGAACAAAGTGTCTGTAACTTCTTCCTATGTGAAATGACATAGTTTTCAGCTGAGTCATGTGAAATTTGATAAGCATCAAGGCAGACTTTAAATGTTAAAAATCCATATATGTATGTTTCCCCTACTGTATTTCTTCTCAAAGAAATACACTGTAATAACATAATTTTCTTTATTATTGCTTATTTATGTGTCAGGAACCAACATAGGACAAGCTAATAACCAGCAGGTAATCTTCCTGAGATGGTCCACCAAGGATTAAAAGAATCCATGATAGATTTGCTCTGTTGGACAAGGATCAGAAGAAATTCATTTTAGGATAGATTCCTGCTATTAATATGCTTTTCCTGTTATTATTAAACATATATAACAATTATTAGGTATTAGTCTACCCTTTTGAGCAGATCTTGGCAGAACTCTGAAGATGTACTGTTTCACAATGTTGCTATATAGACTAACAAATGGCTTTTCAATTCTTAATGATGATCCTATAAGAATTCCTAATATTATATCAGTATTTATTAAGCTCTTTTATAGTGGGACAGCTATTAGGTCCTTTCTAAGAGTGAAAACTACAATGAGAACTTTGTTAGTCTCCAAGTGTCACTAGTTAATTGCTAGTAAGATAGTAAGCAGGTAGTCTACTACACAGAGCACATTCCAAAAAGTTGTAAACCCATTAACCAAAGGTCACAAATAGGGATACTGATGATTTATTTTAGGTGCTAGGAGAGAAGATAAAATATTGACTGAGTTTATCTATACAAAAATTCACTAATAATTTAGTTATGGTTTTAAACTCTCCATGAAACTGTGGAGCTGTGACAAGTGATGAAAGTTTAGCCAGACAATCACTTCTAATGGATATGCATGTAAACAGTCTCTGTTGTAAACTTATTTGATTTATGATTTGAATTTTTGTGTAAACTTGTAATGAACTTTTTATCAGGTGATCATGTATTCTGAAAGATGTGTAAGTGCTGAGGAGAAAGAGAGGAGAGCATTCTCTTTATCCCCCTTTTCTTGAATCATCCTTATCATGCTTTTCTTAGATTCTGTTTATCCCTTTCTCTTAGAATAACTCTTATCCCCCTTTTTCTTAGAAAGCTTTCATAGGAAACTTTTTTATTGGGTATTTTATTTATTTACATTTCAAATGTTATCCCCTTTCCTGGTTTCCCCTCTGCAAAACCCCCTATCCCCTCCCCCTCCCCCTGCTTCTATAAGGGTGCTCCCCCACCCACCCACTCCCCTCTCACCACCCTGGCATTCCCCTACACTGGGACATTGAACTTTCACAGAACCAAGGGCTTCTGCTCCCATTGACACTAGATAAGGCCATCCTCTGCTACCCCATAGGAAACTTTTTACAACTTAAAAATAAACACTAAAGTCCTGTCTTCCTGCTGGAGGTGGACTCTATAAGTTCCCTCACCCTACTGACAGGCATTTCATCTAAGGCCCCTCCCTTTTAATCCTGTGAGTCTCTCACCTCCCAGGTCTCTGGTGCATTCTAGAGGGTCCCACCAACCTCCCATCTCCTGAGGTTGCCTGTTTCTATTCTTTCTGCTGGCCCTCAGGGCTTCAGTCCTTTCCCTCCCCCAATGTCACATCATGCTCCCCTCTCCCTCATCTCCCCTCTCTCCCCAGCCCCAGCTACTTTCTTTCCCAGGTTTCTCTCTTCCTTCTCACTTGTGATTGCTTTCTTCTCCCTCCCAAGTAGGACTGTGTTGTCCTCACTTGGGCACTCAGCTTGTTGACATTTTTGAGTTCTTTTTGAGTGTCTCAGGTATTATGTACTTTTTTTGGCTAATATTCACTTATTAGTGAGTACATACCATACATATCCTTTTTGGTCTGAGTTACCTCACTCAAGATGATATTTTCTAGTTCCATCCATTTGCTTCAAAGCTCAAGATGTCCTCATTCTTAATAGCTGAGTAGTATTCCTTTGTGTAAATAAACCACATTTTCTGTATCCATTCTTCTGTCATGGGACATCTAGGTTGCGTCCAGTTTCTGGCTATCATAAATAAGGCTGCTATGAACATAGCAGAACACATGCCCCTGTGGCATGGTGGGGCATCTTTTGGGTATATTCCCAAGAGTGGTATAGCTGGGTCTTCAGGAAGATCAATTTCTAATTTTTCTGAGGAACATCCAGACTGATTTCCAGAGTGGTTGTAACAGTTTGCAATCCCACCAGCAATGGAGGAGTGTTCCGCTTTTTCCACATCCTCTCCAGCATGTGTTGTCACCTGAGGTTTTGATCTTAGCCATTCTGATTGGTGTAAGGTGGAATCTCAGGGTCAGAGGGCCATCCCACAGTTATAACTCTGACCCATAAATGTTCCTGTCTGAAAGAATTGCAGGGATAGATATGGAGAGGAGCTGAGAAATACAAGTTCCAGCGACAGGCTAAAAGTGGGATCCAGTGCAAGGGGAGGTCTCAGGGCCTGACACTATTACTGAAGCTATGGAGCACTCACAAAAAGGGACCTAGCATGACAGCATTCCAGCTAAAAGAGTCAGATGCAGATATTTGTACCCAACCAATGGACAGGATCAGCTAACCCCTGCTGTTGAATTAGGGAAGGTTGAATGAAGCTGAGGATGACCCTGTAGGACCAGCAGTCTCAATTAATCTGGACCCCAAGATCTCTCAAACATTGGACCACCAAATAGTCAGCATACACCAGCTGATATAAGGCCCCTAGCACACATACAACAGAGAACTGCGAGGTCTGTGTTCATCCAGAGATGATGCACCTAACCCTCAAGAGACTGGAGGCCCCAGAGAGTTGAGGTCAAGTGGGGTGGGGGATAGAAACATCCATGTGGAGACAGGGGAAAGTGAGGAGGTATGGAATGTGGAAGAGTCAAAGGGTAGACAGGGGTTGGCAGGGTGGGGAATAAAATATGAAGTGTATAAAAATAATAAAAAATTCTCACAATAAATAAATAAGTAAATAATGCTACCCAACATGTTTTAGGAAGCCACAATTACACTGACACCAAAACCACACAAAGACCCAACAAAGAAAGAGAACTTTAGACCAATTTCCCTTATGAATATCGATGCAAAAATACTCAATAAAATTCTTGCCAACCGAATCCAAGAACACATCAAAACAATCATTCACTGTGATCAAGTAGGCTTCATCCCAGGGATACAGAAATCCATCAATATAATGCACTTCATAAACAAATTCAAAGAAAAAAAACCACATGGTCATTTCATTAAATGCTGAAAAAGCATTTGGCAAAATTCAGCATCCTTTCATGTTAAAGGTCTTGGAAAGAACAGGAATGCAAGGCCCATATCTAAACATAGTAAAGCAATATACAGCAAACCAGTAGCCAACATCAAACTAAATGGAGAAAACTTGAAGCAATCCCACTAAAATCAGGGACTAGACAAGGCTGCCCTCTCTCTCCATATTTATTCAATATAGTACTTGAAGTTCTAGCTAGAGCAATTAGACAACAAAAGGAGGTCAAAGGGATTCAAATTGGAAAGGAAGAAGTCAAACTATCACTATTTACAGATGATATCATAGTATACTTAAGTGACCCAAAAAACTCCACCAGAGAACTCCTACAGCTAATAAATAACTTCATCAAAGTAGCTGGATATAAAATTAACTCAAACAAATCAGTAACCTTCCTATACTCGAAGAATAAACAGGCTAAGAAAGAAATTAGGGAAATGACACCCTTCACAATAGACACAAACAAAATAAAATATCTTGGTGTGACTCTAACCAAGCAAGTAAAAGATCTGTATGACAGGAACTTCAAGTCTCTGAAGAAAGAAATCGAAGAAGACCTCAGAAGATGGAAAAATCTTCCATACTCATGGATTGACAGGATTAATATAGTAAAAATGGCCATCTTGCCAAAAGCAATATACAGATTCAATGCAATTCCCATCAAAATCCCAACTCAATTCTTCATAGAGTTAGAAAGAGCAATTCTCAAATTCATCTGGAATAACCAAAAAACCCAGGACAGTGAAAACTATTCTCAACAGTAGAACTTCTGGGGGAATCAGTATCCCAGACCTCAAACAGAGCAATAGTGTTAAAAACTGTGTGGTATTGGTACAGTGACAGGCAGGTCGATCAATTGAATAGAATTGAAGACCCAGAAATGAACCCACACAACTATGGTCACTTGATCTTTGACAAAGTGTCCTTTTTTTCTCTGAGACTTCAGCAGGCAGGCTGAAAATTAGTGCTATGCAATTCCTGCAGAGATAGAACAGGGCTACTTTACTTAATCTCCTGCTTTTTCAGGATGAGGTACTAAACAACTTCTCATCTCAAAGAAATTCAGAAAGCAGGTCAGCTACTGAAGCAAAGTGACTTAGAATTGAGATAGGAAAAATGTTTTATTATTATACAGCAACCTTAAATTTCTCATAAGACTAAATCTTACCCCATTGACTCTCCTTCCCCTCCATTGCCTCAAAAGGAACCAAACAAGAAAGAAGACCCAACAGGGCTGGTCCCCAGCATTTATGTACATCCCAAATGTTACCCCTTCTGATCCCCTTCACAGAGTTCCTCCCCCATCCTTCCTTCACCTCTGAGAGTGAAGTCCCACCCACCCCCATATCCTCTCACCCTGGTACATCAAGTCTCTGCAGGATTAGGCACATCCTGTCCCACTGAAGCCAGACATGATAGTTTCTGGGAGCTCCCAGGGTCCAGGTTAGTTGGCACTGTTGGACTTACTGTGGTGTTGCCATCACCTTGAAGGTCTTTAGTCCTTCCCAACTCTTCCATAGGGTTCCCTGACCTCAGTTCATGGCTTGTCTGTGGTTATCTGTATCTGTCTCAGTCATCTTCTGACTAGAGCCTATCAGAGGCTTGCAATACTAGGCTCCTGTCTGTAAACACAGCATAGCATCATTAACAGTATGAGAAATTGATGACTACCCATGAAACTAGTCTCAAAATGGGCTGGTCACTGGTTGCTCATTCCTTCAGTCTCTACTCCATCTTTGACCTTACATTTCTTTTAGATGGAATCAATTTTGGGTCAAAAGTTGGTTGGTGTCCCCATTCTTCAACTGGAGGTCCAGAGTATCTAAAGAATGCCCATAGAAAGCTAAATACACTTCACTATTGATGATGGAGTGGACCATAAGCATTATGGACTGTTGAAGCATGACTACATAGGCTACTTTATGACCACTAGTACAAATAAAGAGGTCATGAGTGAAGCGCTAATATAATAGACATTAAATGAAAAAGCACCGTGAGGTGTGAACATGAGATGTGTATGACATGAATGGAACAAGTAGGATGAGTAAAAGATAAATCTAAAAAGATATGATTAGTATTTCATTAAATGTACCCAAATCATGTTGATTTATGTAGCAAACATAGACAGTACTCTCTAGTCAATAAACATAATATCTGGGATAGATTTAGTCTTTGTAACATTTAAGTAAGAAGTTGAGAGACAAATTACTACAACAATATCACGGATATGTTGAATTTCTATCCAAATCATCACAGTACAGTGTTTGTCATATGTGAAAGGGAAAGTCACTCTTGGGAGTGGCTCAGGTTTTGGTTTAGACATTTTTGCCTTAGCTTCTAGGCTGGAGTTGGTCTCTGGCCTCATGTGGGGTTCAGCCATACGTGCAATCAGGCAGCTTTGAGATCATTGATTACTCTCTGGGAGTTTTCTACCCTCCAACGTTCTGTTTATTGATTCTATTCTGGTTCTTTAGAGCCAATAAACTTCCAGTTTTACACTTTTGCTGAGCCAGGATTTTTTCTGACTAAAAATGGTTATAATCTTATAGATGAGCCTTGCTAACTGTAGTACCTCTGTAGAGAAGTTTATAAGGTAAGGAGAGCTCTCTGTTGGGAGAAATGTACCATATGTCATCTAAACTGACATTGTCAACAGTTAAAACACAAAATACCTTGTTTAAGACTATCACAATTAGAAGAAACTTGTATAAAATTCACTGCCAGCTGGATTACCTTAGTAAATTAGATGTGTGTATCAATTCATTTTTCCCTTGCTCTAAAGCATCTCATAAATGCCAGGCATGTGGTTTCTGGTGTGCATGCAAAGTACCAGAACAAGCTCATCTTCAGGCTCACAAGATCTGGTTGAGGCCTGATCTGTTGAACATGGTTATGCATGTCCATTGCTTTATTCTGTGAAGCAAATGTTGGTTCACTTTGAATAACACTGCTAAGAAGAATATTTTCATGAACCATGATTTACAAGCAACATCGCCTACTTGCAGACTTTACTGCAGAGCAAATTTTTTTGGCAGAAGACAAGTTCTTATGGTTGATTTCAGGATGAAGAATCTTGGTTATCCATGTGAACAGAGAAAGTATCATCTCCTTTGTGATTTGGAAGGTATACACAGTACCTATACAAACACCTCCAAGGAAAGCCAAGAAGTATGCCTATCCTAGTTGGCAGGTAATTTTTCCAAATTTGTCTGGAAATAATAATTCACCTAAGACAGCTATTAAACATATAGTTTCTCAGATACTGGACTGGACTAACTAAGGCTAAATCTTCAAGGATGGGAATTAAATAGCACAGGATGCTCTTAGTCTCTAGCAAACTTAGAAGAAGAAAGTAAAAGATTATTTTTCAAGTAAAACACAAATTCCATGGGCTTAAGTCGTTTTACAATTTTTCATCAGGTACAATTTAACCACCTAGATTTCTTAGAACAACTAGAATGGGAAATACTGCAAAATAAATTTAAATAAACATGTGAATACAGGTAATTAAGAAGCACTGTTGAGGAAAATCAATACTGGGTCAGGTGAAACAGATGATTCCTAAACTGTCATCTCTTGGGAAGTAAGAAAAAGAAAATGAAAATAAAAGCTTTGTTTACTAAAACGACCATGTACTTGACTTCATTCTGAGTATTATACACAATGGTTCCTCGGATGTTCACCACCATATCATAAGAGGACTGCCTCTACTTTAGCTCCATTGCACACATAAAAATGTGGTGTCAAGTCAGCTGGAAAAAGAGAAAACAAGTGTTCCAACCCTGGTCATGTAACACACACACACCTAAAACTATCCACCTCCAAGAAAATTTGGATATCTATAAAAATCAGCCCAAACCTCTGCATACTTACCTGAGTTCATATCTGAGGAAGGAGTTAGACTTTAAGACTCACTGTGAAATTTTTCAGATCAAAAACAATAACATATGGGCCAACCCACATGGTTCAATCTATGTTCCTTCCGTTTTCTGTTACACATCTGGATATTTCTTGAATTTCTGCCTGGACCTGGACTGTTTGCAATGAAGTCCTGAAGCAAATGCAATGCACTTCTACCTACAAAGGTAAATATTCTAGGTGAAGGAGAAGGAGCAAGAGTGATAACAGTACAGCCACAAGACCGTCAGGACTTCTAAACTGAGACCAGCACAATCCGGAGACATTGATCTTTGTCACTCACTCTCCCAAAGAGTTCTACTCTTTGAGAAGACAAAAGCATAAAGAAGATAATTCTCATATCCAGGTGGTTCAGAGAAATAGCTGAGTACCCAGGAGTGCAGAGAGACCTCAGAGCACAGATAAGACCACCCACATTGCTCAGAGAAATCAGCCCTAAACCCTGAGGACACAAGAGCCCAGGAGCAGCACAGGACAGGAGTCTTCTGACTTCCATCTGGACCCAGATCTGATCCTGGGCCACAGAGCTACATACAAAAATAAGACCATAAGAGAGCTGGTCTCCCAGGAGTGCCTACATACCTGTGTGCACAGGTAAGACCACCACCTCTTCAAATTCCTGGTCCAAGAGGGACCTGCCCAGAGTCATCAGGACACAGGAACCAAGGATGAACTGGGGATAGAATCCTTCTTGTTTCTGTCTGCACACCTGAGTTGACCCTATATCAGAGCTCTCCATACCTATATTCCTCCCAGAGAGAACTGGTCTCCCAGGAGTACAGATACAGAGGCTTACAGGACAGATAAGCCACAGTCACAGACAGCAAGACCAACTAACACCAGAGAAAACCAGATGGCAAAAGGCAAACACAAGCCGGGCGGTGGTGGCGCACGCCTTTAATCTCAGCACTTGGGAGGCAGAGGCAGGCGGATTTCTGAGTTCGAGGCCAGCCTGGTCTACAGAGTGAGTTCCAGGACAGCCAGGGCTACACAGAAAAACCCTGCCTCGAAAAACCAAAAAAAAAAAAGGCAAACACAATGACATTACCAACAAAAAGCAAGGCAACATGACATCATCTGAACCCAGTGCTCCCACAAAAGCAATTCCTGGATACCACAACACACCAGAAAAAGCAAGATCTGGATTTAAAATCTCATCACATGATGCTGATAGAGGACTTCAAGAAGGATATAAATAACTCCCTTAAAGAAATACAGGAGAACATGGGTTAACATGTAGAAGACCTTAAAGAGGAAACACAAAAATGCATTAAAGAATTACAGGAAAACACAAACAAACAAGTGAAGGAACTGAACAAAACCATCCAGAATCTAAAAATAGAAGTAGAAACAATGAAGAAATCACAAAGGGAGACAACTCTGGAGATAGAAAACCTTGGAAAGAAATCAGGAATCATAGATGAAAGCATCAACTACAGAATACAAGAATACAAGAGATAGAAGAAAGACTCTCAGGTACTGAAGATACCATAGAAAACATTGACTTGACAGTCAAAGAAAATGAAAAATGCAAAAAGCTTATGAGCCAAAACATCCAGAAAATCCAGGACACAATGAGAAAGTCAAACCTAAGGATTATAGGCATAAAAGAGAGCAAAAAGATTTCCAACTTAAAGGCCAGTAAATATCTTCAACAAAATTAAAGAAGAAAACTAACCTAATATAAAGAAAGAGATGCCGATGAACATACAAGAAGCCTATAGAACTACAAGCAGAATGGACAAGAACAGAAATTCCTCGCATCACATAACAATCAAAACACCAAATGCACTAAACAAAGAAATAATATTAAAAGCAGTAACAGAAAAAGTAAAAGTAACATAAAGGCAGACCTATCAGAATTACACCAGATTTCTCACTAGAGAAGATGAAAGCTAGAAGATCCTGGGCAGATCTCATACAGATCCTAAGAAAACACAAATGCCAGCCCAGACTACTATACCCAACAAAACTCTCAATCACCAAGATATTCCATGATAAAACCAAAATTACACAATATCTTTCCACAAATCCAGCCATACAAAGGATAATAGATAGAAAATGCAAACATAAGGAGGGAAACTACACCCTAGAAAATGCAAGTAATCTTCTTTAAAACAAACCCAAAAGAAAATAACCACACAAACATAAAAATAACATCAGAAATAACAGGAAGCAACAATCACTATTCCTTAATATCTCTTAACATCAATGGATCCAATTCCTCAATAAAAAGACATTGACTAACAGACTGGCTATGTAAACATAACCCAGCATTTTGCTGCATACAGGAAACACACCTCAGTGTCAAAGACAAACACTACCTCAGAGTAAAAGGCTGGAAAACAATTTTCCAAGCAAAAGGTCCCAGGAAACAAGCTGGAGTAGTCATTCTAATAACAGATGAAATCAACTTTCAACCAAAAGTCATCAAAAATGACAAGGAAGGACACTTTTTACTCATTAAAGGAAAAATTTACCAAGAAGAACTCTCAATTCTGAACATCTATGCTCCAAATGCAAGGGCACCCACATTCATAAAAGAAACTTTACCAAGGCTCAAAGCACATATTGCACCTCACACAATAATTGTGGGCAACTTCAACACCCCACGCTCATCAATGGACAGATCAGGGAAACACAAACTAAACAGAGACACAGTGAAACTAACAGAAGTTTTGGACCAAATGGATTTAACTGATATCTATAGAACATTTCATCCTAAGTCAAAAGAATATACCTTCTTCTCAGTGCTTCATGGTACTGTCTCCAAAATCGACCATATAATTCATCACAAAACAGATCTCAACAGATATGAAAAGATTGAAATAATCCCATGCCTCCTATCAGATCACTATGGATAAAGACTGACCTTCAATAACAACAAAAATAACAGAAAGTCCAAATACACATGGAAGCTGAACAATGCTCTACTCAATGATAACTTGGTCAAGGAAGAAATAAGGAAAGAAATCAAAGACCTTTTAGAATTTAATAAAAATGAAGGCACATCATACCCAAACTTATGAGACACAACAAAAGCAGCGCTAAGAGGAAAACTCATAGCTCTGAGTGCCTCAAAAAAGAAACTGGAGAGAGCAAACACTAGCAGTTTAACAGCACACGTGAAAGCTCTAGAAGAGAAAGAAGTTAATATACCCAAGAGGAGTAGACTGAAGGAAATCATCAAACTCAGGACTGAAATCAACAAGTAGAAACAAAAAGAACTATACAAAGAATCAACAAAACCAGGAACAGGTTCTTTGAGAAAATCAACAAGATAGATAAACCCTTAGCCAAACTAACCAGAGGGCACAGAGACAGTATCCAAATTAACAAAATCAGAAATGATAAGGGAGATATAACCACAGAAATTGGCTACAAAAGCCATACTCAACACAACTGGAAAATCTGAATGAAATGGACAATTTCCTAGACAGAGGACAAATACCAAAGATAAATCAGGATCAGATAGACCATATAGACAATCCCATAAACCTAAAGAAATAGAAGCAATCATTGAAAGACTCCCAACTGAAAAAAAAACACAAAATCAGATGGTTTTAGTGCAGAATTCTATCAGACCTTCAAAGAAGACCTAATACCAATACTCTTCAAACTATTCCACAAAATAGAAACAGAAGGAATACTACCCAACTCGTTCAATGAAGCCACAATTACGCTGATACCAAAACCTCACAAAGATCCAACAAAGAGGACTTTAGAACAATTCCCCTTATGAATATCAATACAAAATACTCAATAAAATTCTTGCCAACTGAATCCAAGACACATCAAAATGATTATTCACCATGATCAAGTAGAATTCAACACAGGGATACAGGGATGGTTCAATATAAGGATATCCATCAATGTAATCCACTTCATAAACAAACTCAAAGAAAAAAAACCCACATGGTCATTTCATTAGATGCTGAAAAAGCATTTGACAAAATTCAGCATCTTTTCATGTTAAAGGTCTTAGAAAGAACAGGAATGCAAGGCCCATATCTAAACATACTAAAAGCAATAAACAGCAAACCCAAAGCCAACATCAAACTAAATGAAGAGACACTTGAAACAATTCCACTAAAATTAGAGACAAGACAAAGCTGCCCTCTCTCTATATATATCTATTCAACATAGTACTTAAACTTCTATCTGGAGCACTTAGAAAACAGAAGGAGGTCAAAGAGATTCAAATTGGAAAGGAAGAGGTCAAACTATCACTATTTGCAGATGATATGATAGTATAATTAAGTGACCCCAAAAACTCCATCAGAGAACTCCTACAGCTGATAAACAACTTTAGCAAAGTGGCCAGATATAACATTAAAACAAACAAATAAGTAGCCTTGCTACACTCAAAGGATAAACAGGCTGAAAAACAAATTAAGGAAACAACACTCTTCACAATAGTCACAAACAATATAAAGTATCTTGGTGTGACTCTACGAAACAAGTGAAAGATCTGTATGACAAGAACTTCAAATCTCTGAAGAAATAAATCGAAGAAGATCTCAGAAGATGGAAAGATCTCTCATGTTCGTGGATTGGCAGGATTAATATAGTAAAAATGGTCATCTTGCCAAAAGCAATCTACAGTTTCAATGCAATCCCCATCAAAATTCCAACTCAATCCTTCATAGACCTAGAAAGAGTAATTCTCAAATTCTTCTGGAATAACAGAAAACCCAGGATTGCTAAAACTATTCTCAACAATAAAATAACTTCTAAGAGAATCAGTATCCTGGACCTCAAGCAGTACTACAGATCAATAGTATTAAAAACTGCATGGTATTGGTACAGTGACAGGCAGGTAGATCAATGGAATAGAAGTGAAGACCCAGAAATGAACCCACACACCTATGGTCACTTGATCTTTGACTAAGGAGATAAAACCATCCAGTGTAAAAAAGACAGCATTTTCAGCAAATGGTGTTAGTTCAACTGGCAGTCAGTGTCTAGAAAAATGCAAATAGATCCATTCTTATCTCCTTGTACTAAGCTCAAGTCCAAGTGGATCAAGGACCTCAACATAAAACCAGAAACACTGAAACTAATAGAAAAGAAAGTAGGGAAGAGCCTTGAACTCATAGGCACGGGGGAAACTTTCCTGAACAGAACACCAATATCTTTTGCTCTAAGATCAAGAATTGACAAATGGGACCTCATAAAATTAGTTTCTGTAAGGCAAAGGACACTGTTAATAGGACAAAACAGCAACCAACAAATTGTGAAAGGATCTTTTCCAACCCTACATCCATCTGACAGAGGGCTAATATCCAATATATACAAAGAACTCAAGAAGTTAGATTCCAGAGAAACAAATAACCCTATTAAAAATGGGGTACAGAGCTAAACAAAGAGTTCTCACCTGAGGAAAATCGAATGGCTGAGAAGCACCTAAAGAAATATTTAGCATCCTTAGTTATCAGGGAAATGCAAATCAAAACAATCCTGAGATTTCACCTCACACCAGTCAGAATGGCTAAGATCAAAAATGCAGGAGACAGCAGGTGCTGACACGGATGTGGAGAAAGAGGAACACTCCTCTACTGCTGGTGGGATTGCAAGCTGGTACAACCACTCTGGAAATCAATTTGACAGTTCCTCAGAAAATTGGGCATAATACTACCGGAGGACCCTGCTATATTACTTCTGGGAATATACCCAGAGGATTCTTCAGCATGTAATAAGGACACATACTCCACTATGTTCAAAGCAGCCTTATTTATAATAGTCAGAAGCTGGAAAGAACCCAGATAGATGTCCCTCAATAGAGGAATGGATACAGAAAATGTGGTACATTTACACAACAGAATACTACTCAGCTATTAAAAACAATGAATTCATGAAATTCTTAAGCAAATGGACAGAACTTGATAATATCATCCTGAGTGAGGCAACCCAATCACAAAAGAGCACACATGGTATGCATTTACTGATAAGTGGATATTAGCCCAGAAGATTGGAATACCCAAGATACAATTCACAGACCAAATGAAGCTCAAGAACAAAGAAGAATTTGTATCCATACTTTGGTATGGATACTCTGGTACTTCTTAGGAGGGGAAATAAAATACCCACAGGAGGAGACACAAAGACAAAATGTGGAGCAGAAACTGAGGGAAAGACTATTCAGAGACTGCCCCTCCTTGGAATCCATCCCATAAACAGTTACAAAACCCAGACACTATTGTGGATGCCAACAAGTGCTTGCTGACAGGAGCCTATTATAGCTGTCACCTGGAAGGTTATGCCAGTACATGACAAATACAGAGGGGGACACTCTCAGCCAACCAGTAAACTGAACACAGGGTCCCCAATGGAGGAGCTAGAGAAAGGATCCAAGGAGCTGAAAAGGTTTGCAGAGCCATAGGAGGGACAACAATTTTAACCACCCAGTACCCGCCCCCCCAGAGCTCCCAGGGACTAAACCACCAACCAAAGAGTACACATCGAGGGACCAATGGCTCCAGATGCATATGCAGCAGAGGATGGCCTTGTTGGACATCAAAGGGAGGAGAGTCCCTTGGTCCTGAGAAGGCTAGATGCCCCAGTGTAGGGGAATGCCAGGACAGGGAAGCAAGAGTGGGTGGATTGGTGAGCACAGGGAGGGGGGATGGGTTAGGGAATTTTCGGGGAGGGGGGTGGAAACCAGGAAAGGAGACAACATTTGAAATGTAAATAAAGAATGTATCTAATAAAAAATAAAAAATGGGAAAAAAGGAAGATAATACTTTTTTTTGGTTAAATGTATTCCTTGACTAAAAATAAAGCTAAAGGTAGAAAGCTTCAAGTAATTTTGCATGCAACAGCACACCATCCCTCTGTCAGTAAAGTATAAAGCCAGAGGCCAGCTATAAACCAAAAATATAATAAATATGGATTACAGAATATTTTTTATTTTAAAAATAAATTTGAGTTCAATACTAATATTTAAAATGAAAAGTCTGTGATTACTGAACTTCTGGTTTCTCTTGAAATCTGAAAAGCCTGGACATGCCTACACATTTGCTGTGACAGGAGGCAGAAGCAAAGGAGCAGGAGTCTTCTGAGAGCATGTGCCAACACCACAAGCCCAGCTCTCCCCTGCACAGGCAGGACTTCTGAGTCATTGGATCTTGACTCTTTCTGCTGTTGCTCTGGTTCTATACTCTCTTCTGACTGTCATAAGAGTTTCAAACATTTGCATGATGTCAACCCCTCTGAAACATTTCCAGACATTAGGAACGGCTAGGGGTGGATTTACACAGGGTCTGAAGCAAGATGGACCAGGGTCCAAAGTGGATCTGATACTTTAAAATTCTTCAGAGAATCAGTCTGAAGATCATAGACTCACCCACATGAGTCCCAGAGAAAATGCACAGCATCATCTCCTTTCTATGTTATAATAGTCCTGTTGTGTTATCAACCTGACTTCTTCAGTTTGTACAGACATTGGTTGAGCCTGGGAATACTCTGTGTTTCATTTTCACCTCTTCCTCTTTCTGAGATACAATGGTTTCACTGCTGTGCACTTGGCATGAGTGGGGGCATCAAGTGCAGCTCAGCCTGACGGTGCTAGCTGCATGCAGAAGCTATGCCTCTTTGTCATCTATTCTAGCCTTTCTAACTGGCAGAACAATGAGACTATAGTTTGGTTGCTAGTCTATTCAGACCTATGAAAATAAATTTGCTGGACTGGCAAGATGACTTTGGGTGTCAAAGTCTTTGTTATCAACTCTGGGGACCTGAGTTAAATCACAAAATGTACATGGTAAAGGGAAATAATCAACTTCAGCAAGTTGCCCTCTGATCTCTACACAAACATCACAAAATATGTACTCTCCTTCAATCTCTCTCTCTCTCTCTCTCTCTCTCTCTCTCTCTCTCACACACACACACACACACACACACACACATACACAAAATAAATTTAATGGTAGAAATCTGTTGTTTCTTACATTTTTTGAATATTGTCTAAGCATAATTGTTCAGTCAATATTTAAAGAATTTCATATTGGAGTAGTGGCTTAGAAGTTGAGAACACTTAATCTGTAACTATGATGACAAAAGCTAGGATCCAAACATTCACCTAACACTCTGAGCACCTTTGTAAACATCTGTAAGTTAACTGAGAGGACCAAGGACAGGAGAATCACTAGGGCCTGGTTTCCAGCCTAGCCAAGAAAGTGCAAGCCCCAGATTCACGAAGATAACTTGCCTCAAATGAAAATGATGGAGAGAGATCTAGAAAGACATCCACACAAGTGTACACACACACATGAACATACTACCACACACACACATCCACATGCACATACACTCAAAAAGACACATGCATAGGAAAACACACAAAAATACTTTTTAGATAAATTATTTAAAGAACTTCATGGACAGATATAATTCTTATGCCTTTCATGCATTCCTTGACATTTGCAACAGCATTAAGCACATCACAGAGTTCAGATAAATTTTTCTTGGTCACTGACTCAACTTTGATCATTCCATTTAGTTTAATGTGGATGATTTCATTTGAGATAATATTTCCTTTATTTAAAATATAACCAATAAACAAATGATTGTGAAATAGATTCAGGAACTTGACCCATCCTCTGCATCTTTTGTTTGGGATTTTAGTCTGAAACACAATTTTAACATGCCATTCACATTATGAATGGTTCTTTCTGCATAGATGTATTGCCACATGTGATTAGCAAACACTTCTATCCTAATGAAGCTGACCCAGAACACATGCTGAGAAATGTCAAAGAAGTCATTTAAACATAAGGGACAACATCTTATTCCTAAATATCAATAAAGGTCACTTATTCATGTATTTTTAGAATGTGTATAAGCTTGATAATGTAGCATCAGTATTTTTCTACTCTGTTCTTCCTTACAAAATGTCTACAAAGCAAAATCAAATATGTCTTCCACATGTACAAGGACAAGTGTTCCCTTGCCAATGGAAATTTCCTTTAAAGGGAGATTTAAAACTACATATTTAGAAAGACAGAGTAACTAACCATCAAAAGTGGAGAAAAACAAGCAAGACTGGAAATATGCATGCAAGTAACATTATACAGACTGAGCAGACTATATTTAGGAATATATATGTACATATATATCATATAATAGCAATGAGTGGGAAAAGATGCTATGAACTTTAAGAAGAGTGGAGAATCAGTATATAGGAGAGTTTGCAGGAGGGAAGGAAAAGAAGAGATGATGTAATTATATTATAATCTCAAAACTAAAATTAAGAGTTGCCTATTGGGCATAATATAGTGGTGAGTGGTTTGGAATGAAGCTGGCAAGGATGCAAAAACTAACTCTGCAACTTGCAGCATTTATGAAGATATTCTACTTCTCGGCTCTTTGGCCACACCTGTATATTGCCATATTAACTGTATTTCCTGGCTTCTGGGAGGACACTGCATACATGCTAATGAACATGGAGGTCAAAGCTGTGTGGCACCAAAGCATTGAGCACTCATAAAGACACCAGATTAGACAAGCAAGCCCATCAGCATCTCCAGAGTAAGGAACCCACTTAAGAAAGCTCTCAATGTACTAATATACTGTTTGATGATTGGTTGACTTAATTATTTTTCCCATTCCAAACAAACAAGAAGTTTAGTGTTTTCTTGGATTGAAAACACTCTTGTACTCTGTAACATATGTCTTCACTTATTTCCCTAGAAGTCCCAAAATATAAAGGAAATGGGGCCTTTGGGGGATAAGAAAAAAAGAGAATAGGAGAGAGAAACCTAAAAGATACCTAAAATATTGGGTAGACACCACCCTCTGATAGAATGTCACAATATTCCAAAGTGGAAGACAGAGCACTATAAGATAAACTGTAGAAACCAAGGCTCTCGACCCTGATCCTGAGTTGATCCCTGAATTCATTCTGGCTCAGAAGACACATCATCAGCTGTCTATGATATCCTCAAGGAAGCATCTGCTGCTAACAGGAACTAGAACTACTGTTTTGTTGAGGCCTCAGAAACCCTCTGAATCCTGACGTGGTTGTTCACTTACAGTGAAAATTCCTACTAGGTTTATGTGAAGAGCTACAATACAACTTGTTATCCTGTTGCTATTTGTGAACACATCTACTTCTACATTGGAAAGGGCTTCTCTACCAGTAGAACTGAGTCAAACTTACAGAAGCAACTGCATGCACCTTGTCAGCAACAGTGATGTTCAGAAGAGTAACATGCATACATGTGACATGGCAACCTGTGGACCCTCAAAGATTACCACTTGCTTCTTCTGTCTTAAAACTAACAGAAAAATCAAGTCATGTGCATTTCCTTTATTCAAGACAATAAAATTATCTTTGTCGCAGTAAGAAAAATATATCATCTGGCATGCTCTTTTTAAAATTAGTTGAAGTCATCTGATCCATCTATATACAAATTATTTTTATCTAGATATACAGCCATTGGAAAACATCTACTTAACAAACAGAATATTTTTCAAAGAATAACTCACATTCTTTCTCTATAAATAAAGAGAAATCATGTTATAAATTGTAATCAGAGTCATATGTTCATCATCTATGAGGTGGGTAGATTTTCTTCTCCCTTTTTCCTTTGTTTCCATTATTGCAAAAACCATCAAAATAAGAGAATTACCCAATAGAATACATTGGATGGCAATTTGGAGCAGGCATGAGAGCAGACCATGCCTAATTTGTCTTTAATATTTAACTTGTCATCACTTTTTTTGTTATTTTACTCGTATCCATTAGTGGAATTCTACTGTCTTGTTATAAATCCAAGTGCTACTGACTTGGAAATACTTCCTCCTAGGCTTTACCTGTCTTCCTGTGCTGGGCCACCTTGGAAGAAATGACACTTTCGAGGTCCACAAACAATCTAAGCATGATGGAGAACCCTGCTCACATAGACCTGATAAAGCAATGTATCACTGGGAAAGGGAGCAGGAGCTTACCCTAGACAACTGGCCATAGGCATCAGGTTCACTTCAGCAAGGTTGTCCATTCCTTCAGGAATCTCCTGGCTTATGGGTGAATCTAGTTTCCCAGCTAACTTGTCTATTCACAATAGAAATCAATTTTTTTTATAAAGAAGAAGCCTTCCATTCATTGTGGAAACATAATAGGTATAAAAGCGTTATGTGCAGGAAGACAGCCATTATTTCCCAGAGAAGAAATCTTGATTTTTAAAATTTACCCTTCATTTGCTTAAATTTATTAGAAAGATTTTCAGTTGGGACAAGCTAGCCAGACCAGGGGACTCAGGAGATATACCATTGTTCTAATCATTAGAAGTGTAAGTGGAAAGGTTCTGTTTAGAAAAAGCTTGATTAGTATTTGTGTTTTAATCAATACTTTATTCAAATTCATTATTTTTGCTGGTAACTCAAAGGTTTTGGAGAGCCTCAAGGATTCTCAGTGATTTAGATTTCCTCAAAGTGTGAATGTGGTCAATTCTTAAGGAAAAGTGAAGAACAGAGATTTTACTTCCTTGGAAGTCTGCACAGAGAGAGCGAGGATGTAAGTATAATTCCAGTTCACACTTTTCTTGATGAATTTTTCAAACATTTGCCAGTGCTAGGCTTTGTGACTCTCCCAGTTCTTTAACAGCCTAATGAATTAAACAGCATAATATAATGTCTTTATATGTCTGTGTTTAGCGAAATTGAGCAAATTCTGCTAGTAATTCATACCTGTTACTTTTCATGAATCATTTTTACAGTTTATAGTATATATATATATATATATATATATATATATATATATATATGCTTATTGATTTTGTCATAGTTTTGAAAATATTGTTGGTGAATTCATGGATTTTATAAACTATTTCTTTAATGTAAGTATTTTCGTTTCTCATTTTGAGGGAATTAGGTTTGCAAGTAAATATTGTGATTATTCAGTTGCATAGAATACAGCCCCAATGTAGGAGATAGAGCATGTGGTATGAATTCATAAAGGAATTTTTTAGCCCTAAAGAACAAAATTATATTGTTTAATAGAGCAAGTTAGATCAATCTCAGAAAGAAAAATGTTGTGTGTTTTATTTTACATCTGGCACCTAGATTTTACATAAATGAAATCAGATATGTATATATGACATGAAAACATATACAAACTGACCCAGGGACCCAAAGGAGAGACAAGGTAAGAAATTGAAGGTACTTTGGTATGGGGGAATATATATGCTCACTGCACAATAGAAACTTATATGAAAATGTCCTTATGTAACAAGTACCATGTACAGAGAATATACAAATGACATTTTGTATCAGTAGTGTAGACCACTGTTCCTGAATATGGGAAGATGTTCTCCTAATATAAAAGTAGGGTAAAGCCTTTGGTGAATTTTATTATTCTACTTGTATGAAATATATTAATATATGGACAGATACTCAGTGGTTATCAGTTTCAAGATTTTTTGCTTTGTTTTAAAAAACAGAAGTCCAGTTTCATGAGTATGAGCTGTATTGTACACAGATCCTCACAACATAACCAGATGTTACATGTCTTGAGGCATCTAGATGAGGGAAACACGCTCAAGTTGTTTAAGCCAGCATCTCTCAGAAGCAATTCAAAGTTACACTCTTCTCATTAAAAAAGAAACCATAATCTATCATCTGACCCAGGACTCGGAGAGCACAACCTGAGAAACAGCATAAAAAAACCAATCATCCGGAAAAACCATCTCAAGATCTCGGAATGAAGCAACTTTAATTCTGTTTTCATACTTATTCCCCTCTAATGTCTGGATATGGTTTTGAAAAACAAAACATGTATTGTCTTACAGATAGAACGTTCACACAGTATCTTTTCACTTTGAAAATAAGAGGAAAAATTACCCAAGCAAACTGAAGACTCAATCTTCATCAACTAATTTCCAAGATACCAGTAATGATTTTATTTTTAAAGCAAAGATGTTTTTGTGACCACCTGAATGTATCTAGCTGAATAATCCATTCAGGATGAATTTAGGGCTAGTTCTATTCTGGTCCCTTCCCAGATGGTAAGGTGTGTGCATTTGTGATGATGCTCTCACTACAGCTTCCTGGGCAAGACTCTCTACTTCACCTGGCATGGGAGGAAGAACCAGAAGATGAGGAAAGAGTGAGTGGCCAGCAAGTCAGCCAGGTGAGTGTTTAAACAAACAAGCACTTCTTCCCCTCCAATGGATTGCAGCAGCTGTCCACTTCCCTGGAGATTGTGATCATGTAAGTTTTTAGTTGAAGTGAAGCTTCAAAAGTCAAGGAAAATATCAATGATTTCCTTCTCATTATTTTACTTACAGAAATGTCTAACCCTGTACTTGTTAAAAGACCTTTAAAAAATTTTTTTAAAGAAAAAAAGCTTCAACTTATAAAAAACATTCAACTGAGCCTGAGTAACCTGGTAACCTGGGGTCCTCGGGATGGGGGGGACGGTACACAAAACCGAAGACATAGGTTTTGCAAGACATTTTCTCATATGGTGGCACTTACTGGCATCACATTCTTAGGCAAGCAACAACTTGGAAGGAGCAATGCTGATTCCAGCAGAAAGATTTTATTAAAACTGTAGGCAAAATACAAATGGTATTCATATCAGAAAGGCTGTTGCCAAAGGCCCTGGGGACAAGGAAAACTTGGTACGGAGCACCACAGTCCTGTGACTCAAGTTGAAGCGGAGTTGTTGTGTAAAAGTCTCTCAAGGTTACTTAAAAAACTGAAAGAAAGAACAGCTAGCCATCTGGGGAAGGACAATTGGTTCTGAACAAAGAAAATATTAGAGCTAAAATTGAAAACAAACCCAAGCTTCTACTTAAGCAAGGTCCAGCAAATCAGAAGCTCTTACACCAAGCCAGAACTGTCAGCTATGATCATGGTAAATCTCCTCACATCCCTGGCACAATTAAGGTTTGCAGTGGGTACAATAACTCATTTTTCATCAAGGTTGCTGAATGTCCCAGCTTAGCAACTGAAGACTGCACAGGCTAAGAAAACCTTGTTTTTCAGCGTTTACTGCCTCCTAACCAAGAAAAGGAGATGAACTCTGAGGCAGATTTATATGTACATAATATATGTCACAACCTACACATTCTTAAATCCACATGCTAATTATTTCTGGTTGGAGCTTAAAGAGGTAATTTGGAAAGATAAATGCATCCTGAGCTTCCTGTAAGAAACCTCGGGTACCTGTAGCTTTCATTATCAAGCCTTGACTCTCAATGCCTTTCTGGTATTTTTTGTTTGGTTCTTGGTATACAAATCTCTGTTTTCATTTCTCTATACACTTTTGCATTTTAGAAAGAAAAATAAAAGGAATCAGAGAGAGCTATAAGTCTAAAGTCAATATTACTTAAGTTGTTCTTGAAAATCCAAGTCAAATGTCATCTACCTACTGGGGACCACAGTAGGCACCTACTGTGCACTCAGAAGGAGACACTAAAAGAACAAGTAAACTGTTCCCATTGGAAAGTGGCTTTGTTCTATAGTCTTCCTCAGATTTTAGCCAGTATTTTTATTAGAGTTGTTAGCACTGGATTAAGGAGACACACTGTTCAAATTGAAGAAACATTAGCAAGCCTCACTTAACAAGAAGGATGTTCAAGCACGAGTCAAGCAAGTCACTCAAACTCGCAGACCTAAAAATAACAGATCAGAAATTCTTGTCCAAGCAACCTGGCTACAGAGCCTGTTGCTCTTTCACCTCCCCTGCACCACTGCCTCCACAAATAGCCACCAAGTGCCCTGAATTCCTGAGGGCTAAAAGCAGGCTCTGCCCTCCACAGCCCAAACCCCCTGCTACTGCTTTTTAAGTCTGAGTGCAGCTCAATCTACAGATAAACAAACTCCCAAAGTTGAACTACCATGTTTGAATCCTGTACCTCCCAAAGTCAAAGAGCCGGTGACTCACGGGACCCAGTAACAGCCCTGTCTGGGAAGTCCTCTTCTTCCCGCCAGGTCAGTGAGAACTGTCTTCACTCTGTCTCCACTTCACACAAGAGAGCAGCCACCATGTTCAGAGCAGTCTTTCACACAGTTCTTCCTCTGGGAATGGCGACTTCCCCAGAATCAGACATCGGTATCTCTCAGTTTCCATCTTGAGTGGTTAGTGAAACAATCTGGACTAACCTGGACAAGCATTTAATCTTTCATGGGACAGAAGGAGAGGAGGAAGGGAAGGAAAGGAAAGGGAAGAGAAGGGGAGGGGAGGAGAGTGGAGGGGGGAGAAGAAGGGAGATGGGGGAAAGGGAAGAGGAAGAAGAGGAAGAAGGGAGAGGAGGGGAAGGGGAGAGGAGATGAGGGAAAGGGAGAGAGGGGGAAGGGAAGGGAAAAAGGGAGAAAGGGGAGAGGAGGGGAAGGGAGGGAAGGGGAGGGAAGGGAAGGGAAGGGAAGGGAAGGGAAGGGAAGGGAAGGGAAGGGAAGGGGAAAAGAGAAAAGGGGAATAGGAGGGAAGGGAAGGGGAAAGGGGAAAAGGGAAGGGAGGGGAGGGGAGGAGAGGGGAGGAATGGAAGGGAAAGGAAAGGAAGGGAAGGGAAAAAGAAAAAAGAGAAAGAGGAAGGAAGGGAAGGAGAAAAGGGAAAAGGGAAGGGGAGGAGAGGGGAGGAATGGAAGGGAAGGAAGGGAAGGGAAGGGAAGGGAAGGGAAGGGAAGGGAAGGGAAGGGAAGGAAAGGGAAGGGAAGGAAAGGGAAGGGAAGGGAAAAAATGAGAAGGGGAAGGGGAGGGGAGGGAACATTTAGAGGACAGAGAAAAGGAACTGATAGTTGAAAAACTATAGACAGCAGAGTGTTATGCAGATAAGATGGGTGGGTGGGTGGGCAATGCACCACAATCACTTTGGATAAGATAGCCAGTGGTTTAAGTTTTTGTTTCCACCTTGAGTTGTTTTCTTTTTCAGCTCTGGCATCCTTTTGTTAACAGAGGAAGGCTATGAAGTACTGTAGGATCCACTCAGCTTTCCCTATTTTGTCAGAGGCATTAGTATACAGCCCCCCATTTCAAAAAAAAATAATTTAATTATGAAAATGTTAGTACTCAGTTTCCTAGTGTGATGATGATTAGTCAGTGGGTTTTAGCAGCTTTGGGGACCTCAGCACTTTTCTGAGAAAATTTGAACTCTTTATATTTTCTATTTCTTAACACATCCTCTGAGTCTTAATTTCATCATCCAGGTGGCACACAGGGCCTCACACTGAATGTGTTTGGGCAAGTGGAGTATTCTGAAGGGTACCCTGCAGTTCAAGGAAAATCTGGGAACCACTTCTCATTGAGGCTAGATGTGGTGGTTACTTTGTAAGAATCCGTCAGAAGACCCCCACTCAATAAGGCCACAGAGACTGGAATCGCTGCAATCTGCAAGAGGTTTATTGTTCCAATGTACATTGGGGTCCCCCAGCATGCAGGCAAGAGGAGACCCTGAGCTCACAAAGCATACTCTTTTTATAAACATTTTGGCAGGGAGTTCAACGGTTGCCTGAGTTGGACCACTGAAATTGGTTACCCTGAACAACATTTAAAATTATTGTTCAACTCAAATGCGGAGGTTGTCTCCACCATTTGACCCTGTCCTGCCCACCTTGTGGTATTTTTGGTATTTTCTGGCATTGTCTTTTTTGTCAAGTCACTTCCCACTCTGACCTCACTCTAGGCAGGGTAGTTCTCTGTTTAGGCCATTTCCTTATCTGTCCTCCCCCAGGCGGTCCTGGGCGGAATGGAAAGTTCCAGTCTGGCTGTAAGCCTCCATCCTTGGTCGTGGGGAGTTGGCCTGTTGTTTCTGACAGGATTCTCACAACTTCCCACAGAAATACAAGTTCTGCTGCAATAGAGAGAAGCACTGGAGAGCCAGAGAAGAGAAGAGAAGAGAAGAGAAGAGAAGAGAAGAGAAGAGAAGAGAAGAGAAGAGAAGAGGAGAGGAGAGGAGAGGAGAGGAGAGGAGAGGAGAGGAGAGGAGAGGAGAGGAGAGGAGAGGAGAGGAGAGGAGAGGAGAGGAGAGGAGAGGAGAGGAGAGGAGAGGAGAGGAGGGAAGGGAAGGGAAGGGAAGAGAAGAGAAGAGAAGAGAAGAGAAGAGAAGAGAAGAGAAGAGAAGAGAAGAGAAGAGAAGAGAAGAGGAGAGGAGGTCTAAAAATAGCAATGCGCATCCCCTCAGCTGTTTTTGAAGAGTCACTAAGCCATTGACCCTTTGATAATTCTGATGTATTGTAACTGGTGACTTATCAGCAAGTTGAATACGTTAGTCTTCCTCCTGAACCTATGAATACAAAGGCCCAACTGTACTCACATGGGATTGGTGAAGAATCATCTGCCATGAGCATTTGTTCATCATCTCTAGATCTTGCCCTGCACATTAGCTAGGTCCAAGCCTGTGAAAAGTCCTGTCTCAAAAAAGTAAGGTAGACCTAAGGAATAACACCCAAAACTGTGGCTGGCTGTCCTCCATATTCATTCTCTCTCTCTCTCTCTCTCTCTCTCTCTCTCTCTCTCTCTCTCTCTCTCTCACACACACACACACACACACACACACACACAAAGAAACAGGTACTGTCTAAATGAAAGTGAACAACCAGGCATAGATAGGTCTCCCTGTAATCCCAGCTTCAGGGTAAAGACAGGTAGAACCTATGTATTGGTTGGCCAGTCAGCATAACCTAAATGGTGAACATTAGGTTCAGTGAGAGACCTTGTCTCAGAAAATAAGTTGGAGAGCAATAGAGGAAGGCATCTGTTGTCCTCCTCAGGCCTCTGTTTATACATCCATAGCTGTAGATAGACACACCTATACATATGCACATATATCACATGCACATGAAAGTGAGAATGAATTGAGAATATGAACACATACAACTAAGATTAAAAGTTCTTGCCTCAGAGTTAGAATTTTGTAAAGGCTTCACTTGAAATGGGCGTACTTTACCATAGTACTTCTAAAAAGGTTTGTAAGTCGTGACTTATTTAAACACTTGAGGAAAGCTGAACTTCGTTCCAGGCTAAAGTGAATAATGATTTCATCCCCCATCCTTTTCATGTACCTCTATGTTGAGAGTCAATCCCATTAAAATTTATAGAGAACTGATGGGATTTTATATTTGTTGGATGTAATTTTCAAATAAATTTGGTAATTATATCCTGAAACCCGTTTACACAAAGCCTGTCCTGTGAGCATGGCTGAAATACAAGTGACTTCTAAGAACTTTTAATAACGTGCTAGTTTTCCCATCAATGATGTAATTCACATTTCGCCAAATTCCCGTCTTGATATTTATAGCCTAGATCTACTGTTAACTAAAAGCCGATTTAAAAGGAGAAAGTTAGATTAGGGTACATTTATACTCAGTTTTAATACAACGAGGACAGAATTTATGTAGATAGGATGCACAGTTGAACCAGTATGGGACAATCTTGACTGCTTTTCAGGACAGTTTTGACAGCAAATGTTATGACCTGCCATCACACAAAATTCTTCAAAATATATGTTAGTTTCAACTCCAAAACTATAATCCAAGTTCCTCTGTGCCATCCTTTCCACTGCTTAGAATCAAATGCACCAAAGTGTACCTCCCATATTGGGTTTGATTCCACTACCTTTGGTGTGGTCAGTCTTTATAGGTTTGACTTTTATGAATGCAGGCATAACCTTTTCTTGGGGAAGGTCCTTTAAAAGGGAGAGAAACGGGACTTGTAAGCATGCTGAACAAATCTGCATCATGAGAAGCAGCATTTCAGAATGCACAGGAAGAAGACAAGAGAAGGCTCAGGTAAAGAAACTTTAAAATTACAGAACTTCCCTTGATTTGGCCCAGCCTTCAGTGGCTTTTAAGCACATGAATCATGAGAGTTACAACTCAATTATATTCTTTCAGAGTTTGATTCCACAAACTATGCATGTCAACAGCTGCTAAAAGGAGAATATTGAACAGCTTTTCTTCTTTCCCTAAACTTAAGAAAGTTATAAAATTTCATGGTGATCTAATATCAAACTAATTTGGAGGACAGGTATTTTTCACCTCTTAAATCTTTCCAAAATTCCATCCTGGTATTAGGACCCTCACTGAGGCCAATTTCTACAGACTATCTCGAAACCTTTGTATACCAGCATAGAAACCTCTGAGGGCCACCAGTTGGTAAGAACCAACTAAGAGAGAGTAGACTTTCTGAGTTAGAAATAAGATAATCTCTGCAACTTGCCCTAGAGCTGAACCAAGAAGTAAGCCATCTATAAAATGAAGAGACAAAAGGTCTTGCTACCTTGTCCAATTTGTGTCACCTGTATGCATGCTCAAGCCGAGGGTAGAAATTCCTAAGAAGCGCTATTGAGCACTAGAAAGATTGCAAAATTCCCATAGGCAAAAAATCTGCATGGAAGACAATAGATGAGAGTCTGCCTTGAGGCAAGGATTGGCCCTCAGAAAGTATTCTTCAGCCACTTTACAACCAAGGAGGAGTCATTGAATGTACACAAACACAAGAGGATTGTGCTGTTCCCAGCCACAGCATTCTAACGAAATGTCTCGTCTTATATCTGCACCTTTCTTTAGTGGAACTGCAAAAATCATGATGAAAAGGGGAAACATTACAATGACAAGTGGTAATGGTGTCGAGAAAATAGAAAGCAAGAAAGCTGCAAACAAAGCAAGCCACTGACCAGGAAAGGAGTTGGAGCTAGCTGAGCAAGATATGTGTACAGAACACTACAAATGAACTTAACTAGACCGATGCATTAAGACACTCCACATACTGTCTGCATTTCACAGAAATGGCTACGGTCTGACCAAGGGCAGGAATGACGATGAATCTGACAAAGTGACACAGACTCCTTGTGAGAGTCGGAGAGGAAGCATATACAGCATTTTACACTGCATTCTCTCGAAGAACACAGTTAAATTTTCTCTGGGTAGATGTTGGCATGAACCATTTTAGACCTCTCAAAATAAGGAATTCCTGGAAGCAGAGGAGGAGGTTTGTAATGAAAGAGGTAGAAGAATTTTATTAGTCAAAGAAAAGGCTCTCTGCTCCTTGGCGCTTCCTTCAGTTTAAGCTCCTGTGCCAACAATGTGTGTATGCCAAAAGCTTTTCAAAGAAGTTTGTAAGTGAAATAAAAACACCTGTCATGAATGTGGGTGAACCCTCTGGACAATTTGGCAAAAGGGAATCCTACTTCTCTGTGGCGAAGAGTGTGACTGGTTTATACTATTAAGTGTTGAGTAAGTTATTGGGTAGAAGGCATAGGACATATTCTTCTTTCAAAAGACTGAGACCAGCCTGGCACCTGCATTGTCTCATTAAATGCTGGAGTCTGGGCCCTCCTCTATCTTTAAGAGCATGAAAACACTTGTCCTCTTTGTCCGACATAGTTGGGAAGGATAACTACTGGTGCCCAGCTGTTCCTCACCCTTCCTGCCCCTAGACACAAAGGGAAGGTCCCCCAGTAAAGCCTGCACAATACCACAGCGGACTTCGTATAACATGCTAGCAAGATTTCTCTGTGAAAACTCAAAAGTTGATGAAAAGTAATCTCTTTCTACCTCTAATGTAGCATAAAAGTTGTCTCAGTCACTCACAGAGAAAGTATAGCAGCCAAGGGACCCAGGCCACATTCATTATTTGAGGACATGCCCTCTTCTTCCCCTGAAATCATTATAAAGCTCACAGCAGCTCAGAGCTTGAGGGTGTCTCAGTTGTAGGTCACTTGCCAAATATGTGAGGCCCTGAGTTAGAAGCAGATCCAAAGCACCGTGTGCAATTAATTAATTAATTAATTAAAAACCAAACCCAAAAACCTGCTGGCTGCAAGTCTGTAAGAACATTGTCGGGCTGGAGAGATGGCTCAGCCATTAAAGGCTAGGCTCACAACCAAAAATATAAGAACATTGTCAGACTCCTGCCCTTGAAGAGTCTTTAAAAACACTCATAGGTTTCATACCTCCATACTCTGTACAAACATTGCTTGCTTTAAAAAATGGTTCTGTAACTAGGCGGTGGCTCAGCAGGTAGATACTGTGATCAAGCCTGATGACATGAGCTCAGTCCTCCTGACCAATAAAACAGAAGGAGAGACAGAAGGAGAGGCTCTGACAAGACATCTTCCGACACCCACACAGAAGCCATGCCATGCACACCATGTGAGAGCACACATGGAGAGACACAAATTTAAATGTATAATTAATTTTTAAATGGTCTATAGTCCTTCTCAAGTGACGCTTAATAATCATAAGCAATAAAAACGTATTCAGCAAAAAACTTGTAAGGAATGTATCATTTTTAGGATGGCTGAGAAGTTAGAAACAGCAGATAACTATGTAGAAATTCTACCCAATATAGCACAGAATTACTCTGATGATGGCACCTGTCTCTGTCTCTGTCTCTGTCTCTGTCTCTGTCTCTCTCTCTCTCTCTCTCTGTGTGTGTGTGTGTGTGTGTGTGTGTGTGTGTGTGTGTGTGTGTGTGTGTGTGTTGTCTGTTATGTTTCCATCTACTACAGGAGGAAGCTTTCTTGATAATGGCAAAGCAAGACTTTGCTCTGGGATCTGATCTGTGAGTATAGCAGGATGCCATTAGAAGTCACTTTATTGACATGACTCCTTTGTAGAATAATAGTATTCGGATTTAGCCTAAGTCCCTGGGCTATCAAGTCTCAGGTACTTGGTCCCCCAAGCAGTGTTAGGCTTTGGTTTCAGCTCATGTAGTGGGCTTTAACTCAAATAATATATTGATTAGTTACTTTCACAAGCTTTGTGTTACCATTGCACTAACTAGCCTATCTAGCAGAGTGGACACAATCGTAAATCAAAGGGTTTGTAGTTGGGTTGCTATTCACATTTCTCTTTGGTTGGCTTGCAGAGTACCTTCCTTTAACAACATTAGTATGAGTGAAGGATCTAGGTAAGCACCAGCTATGTTCAATGAGCTATATAGGTGTTATTTTCAGCTATAGGACCTTGCCTCCAGTTTGGGGAGAGAAACTAATAGTCTTTGAATCAGCCTGCATTGTTTGGGACTTCCCTTGGGGCCCCTTTGTCCAACAACTCAATTAGATTTAATTTAATCCCAGTACTCAAGCTTCATTTGGTGATGAGAGATGTCTTGCACTCAAGTTTAATTATGTGAGAACATGAGAAAGAAAACAACAGTAGCATGTAACTTAGAAGAGGCTCTGCACCCAAACTGCTCTGTTCTGATACCCTGATTTCAGAATTTTTTTCTGCTGTGAGATCTATGAGAAATAAATGTATTTTCAATGAGTCTATTGCAAACCAAATGAAAAATGCTATTTTAAGATTTATTTTATAGACAATTAAACTACACATTAGAAGAGACAAATTATATGTACAAGGTACCCAAACTAGCAAAATGGAACTCTAATTATGAATACTGGTTTGTTTTATTTTTTAACCTGTTTGGGAGGGAAATATCCATTGATCAGCAAAGAAACATTTTTAGTTGGAATTGGATAAAACAAGTCAGCCCTAAGGGTAGGGGCCACAGGAACTTAGAGGAAAGCTGTGGTGACTGTCATAAATATGTGAGGAATTTTATATCAGTGGCCGACCTCTGGTCTTAGTTCGGTCATTAACAATGAGACTTGAGAATGAACATTTCGGACAATGTTCTACAGGACCTCCCTTTGAATGCGCTGCAAAATTCACTAGCATCTTTTCAATGAGAGATTCTTAGTTCTCTATAAAGAAAAAGTAAGGTGCAATACATCTAAGCTACAATGAATCTTTAAAGCTCACTAAGAAAGAAGCAGCATTGACCAAGCATTCTCACCAAGAAGGGAAGAAACTTCACAGGAAATTTAAGTTTCCCCCTTGTCAACTAATAATTTCTGCTTCAGACTGAAATGAATCTATTTAATCCTTAGGGAAGACAACTAGGGGTGTTTCAGTTACTAAACTCCAGGGATCTAAGTGTTGCAGGGGAAGGGGTAGCACTACTTTCCTCTTTCTCTCTGTCCCTTTCTTTCACTTTTCAAGTTAACTGCAGGACAAGGGTTGCCATGCACAGATAAAAGAAGGAAGACTAGAAGAAACAGGAGAGAATCTGGAGGTAGAAGAATCCCAGGCTGGGTTAGGTACTCATGTCAGCAGTAAAGGATGGTAATGCTGTGATTTTCATTGAAAATAAAGCTTTATTGGTACATAATGTAAATATTATAAAATCCATTTCATCATTTATCTTCAGTAAATATGTAGAGTCTTAGAGACCGCCATCATTTCCAATAACTTCCTACACTCTGTTTCATTAAGTTCCTGCTTCCCTCCCTACCCCAGGGACCCACTGCTTGAAATCTGTCTTAATAAATATGTGCTTTCTAGAAAGATAAAATAGCTAGACTCATAATTATGTGACCTTTCTTGGCTGGTTAAACTTATTTTTTGGAAGTGCCTCCATGACACAAAGATATCAAATAGTTCGTTCCTATGTATCCATGATGATATTTTTTAAGTTTATCTGTCTGTTTATTTGCAGACGGCCATTTAGATTCCTCCCAGTTATAGGCCTTGGAGAATAATACCATTGTGAGGAACATCTATTTGCTAGGCCTTTTCAGGGTCATGTATTTTCATTTCCCTTGGGTGGAATTAGGTATAATTGCTGTCATGTGGTTCTATATTACAAAATCTAAATTTAAAGGTGACCACAGGAAAGATGTTTTGGGAACATGGAATCAAATGTAAAATGTAGCCAGGGCCTTGTCTCAAATGTCACACTCACCTCAGAGAATGGACATGCTTATTTTCATATTTTCATCTGACCAGTCAAGCAGAACTCATGTACACCGCATTGCAGAGTCCTTTGTTTTTTCCCTGAGTGGCCTTTCTGTGTTGCTCAGAAAACAAAAGGAAGCAAGAAAGCCAAACTAGTCATTCCCAACTTTGCTTCCCTGACACTTTCCCAGGAGATCATGGAATTGAAGCTTAAGCAAGAAAGAGACTAGCAAGCCCTTTATGAATTTGAAGGGACATAAAATTGCACAAAATGTTCTCTGGCACTTATTTCTGTCTCATTAGCAACACCATCTCTTAGGTGTCATTTTGTGGGGAATGCATCCCCTGGCCTCTCTTCCAGCTTCCTAAATTATCATTTACCATTCTTCCCAAACCTGTGCCTCCCAAGTTGTTTTACCCCTGCTCATTCGCTCACCTTGAGTTGTACACGTACAGTTCCTCTCCTCAATCACCTGTCAGTTATTCGTGGTAACATCAGATTTCCATAACATTCGTTGTTTTAATTGTTTGAGAATTTCATAAATGAAATATATGAGTATACTGTGTTTTCACCATTTCCACTACTCCTTCTCAGCTCTCAACTCTCAGCTCCTCCATGTCCGTGCCTTCTCATTCAATTTCATGAACTCCTCTCTAATTATTATATATATACATATATATATATATATATATATGTACATACACACGCGCACACACACACATACACACACTCACACACACATGCACACACACACACAGGGCCTATTGAGTGTACTTACTGTTACTCATACCACATGGTTTAGGGTTGACCACTTAGCATAAGATAACCTATCATGCTTTCCAGCTTGTTAGGACTACTGACTACTCTTCTCCTTTGTCCGTTTGCATGTTAGTACCTTCTAATACTATAAGGTATCTAGGAAGAAGCTTCAAGACCAGTGCCAACTTGATTCCTCTAAGTCTTGTGTGATTATCTTCAGAAATAGGGTATTATCATCAAGTTCTTGGATGCAACCAAAGACAATGAGAATAGCCTACATTATTTTGGGGGAGCTCTTGAACAGCCCCCCACACACACACACATATGCATAGCCAACAACATAAAGTTTCTCTCTAGCTCTGGATTTTTATTTCTTTTCTTTCTTTGTTTGTTTACATGTCAAACACTGCTCCCCCTCCCAGTCCAACTCTCACACAGTCTCTTCCCCTGATGCCCCCTCCCCTTGTCCTCTGAGAGAGTGGGAGCACCCTGGGAATGCCCCCATCCTGGCACATCATGTCTTTGCCAGATTAGGTGCATCTTCTCCCACTGAAGCTAGAGAGGCCAACCATGAAGACTGAACTGCCTGTACATATGCCTGACTGCTGTATGTATAGCACCCAAATGGCATATCCCCATATGTGTGTGTGTGTGTGTGTGTATGTTTTATTATTATAATAAAGCATCAGAATCTGAGTACTTATGAAGAAAAAAAGTCTCTTTAGTCTATATGCTTGAGAAATGAAAATCCAAGGTACAATATCATTGTTTTAGGCTCCAGTGGATGATATCGTGATAGAAATATCAACAAGAGAGAGATTACAGTGCCAAATAATGAAGCAAGAGAGAGTGATTTGAGGCCAGGCTTATTCCTTTATTATAATTTTTGAGATTATAGTATTTCCACATTTCCTAAACTCCCTCCAACATCTCCCATGGAACCCCCTTGCTTTTTTCAAGTTCATGACCTTTTTTTCCTTGGTGGTAATGGTGGTGGTGGTGGAGGTGGTGGTTGTGGTCGTAGTGCATGTGTATTTTCGTGAGTGTATACATGTGTGCATGTATTCCTAAACATACAACCTGCTCAAGCCATAGAATGTTACTCAAATGTAAGGATCCCCCACAAGATCCTCTCTCTTAGAATCCCCACACAGAAATCCAAACTTCCAGCACATGAAACAAGTGATTTGGCCACTGATACTCTCCTTTCTTAAGCTATTGTTCTGGATAATGCACCAATTACATAAAAATAAAAGTCCAACATCCCACACATGGTATATTTGTGTGTGTGTGTGTGTATGTGTGTGTATACATATATATGTACAAATACATATATATATATATACATATATATATATATTCTCATACATATCATATCTGCCTTCTCTATGCCTTGAAGTTGCAGAGTCAACCCCAATTGGGCTTCCTTGTAGCTTCAGGATAGGGGTGGCTTAGAGGCCCTTCTGTTGTACAGTGACAATCACTACATTGTGTGTTAGTTTTTGTAGTTGTCCAACTCCTCTTTACAGCAGGATTCAGATTTTAAGGGCAAGGATAGTGTTACAGTTGAAAGTTAAGAGCAGGGTTCCTAGATTTGAATCTTGATTCTTTTTTTTTTCTATATTCTTTGCTTACATTCCAAACTATTTCCCCTTTCCTGGTTCTACCTTCTACTATTTCCATGACCTAAGGCTCTTATTTAAACTCTGTGCCTAAATTTCTTCATTGACAAAATAGAAAACTAATAATAGTTCCCTTATAATATTATGGAAATGAAATTAGTTGAGGCACTCAAATCTTTGTAGTCGTCGTCGTCATCATCATATCATCATCGTCATCATCTTCTTTCTATGTGTATCCAGTCCCCAGCAACCTATAGAGAACATGATATGTGCTGTTTGTGAAAGGAATTAGTAAGTTAGTAGACTTTGTGTTAAATGTGACATAAAATAAGAGTATAATTTTGCCTTTGCTATTCCCCAAGTATACAAGGACAGCACTTCACAGAACCACAGAACTATTGTGAATAGTCCTGGGCTTGTATTTTGATGCTAATTCCACTCCTGGGAGGGGCTGCAAATGAGATGTTAATCATGTATACAAGTGCCTTGCGAACCTTTTCCCCACCTTAACTTTTCTTTTTTTTTTTTTTTATTTTATTTTATTTTTTTAATTTACATTCCAAATCACTTCCCCTTTCCCATTTCCTCCCTCCCCGAAAGTCCCATAAGCCCCCTTCCCTCCCTCTTTTCTCCATTCAACCCCCTCTCATTACTCTGTCCTGGCGTTCCCCTACATCCAGTCTTTCCAGGACCAGGGGTCTCTCCTTCCATCTTTTTAGAAATCTATTGATATGCTGATTGTGTCTAGGGTATTCTGAGATTCTGGGTCAATATCCCCTTATCAGTGACTGCATACCATGTGTGATCTTTTGTGATTGGGTTACCTCACTAAGGATGATATTTTCAAGTTCTGACCATTTGCCTAGGAATTTCGTGAATTCATTGTTTTTAATTGCAGAGTAGTATTCCATTGTGTAAATATACCACATCTTCTGAATCCATTCCTCCGTTGAGGGACATCTGGGTTCTTTCCAGCTTCTGGCTATTATAAATAAGGCTGCTATGAATATAGTGGAGCATGTGTCCTTATTGCATGCAGGTAAAGTCTCTGGGTATATGCCCAGGAGTGGTATAGCCGGATCCTCCGGGAGTGTCATGCCCAGTTTTCTGAGGAACCGCCAGACTGCTTTCCAGAGTGGTTGTACCAGCCTGCAATTAACTTTTCAAATAAAGGCTAGAGCCAATGATTGGGCAGGAGGAAGGAGGAAGAGCTGAGAGTTTGAGGGAGGAGAAAAGGATAGACGGGAAAGGGGGAGGAGCTATGGGTGGAGCTACTATCGGCTGAGAGACTGGAGAGAATCTCGGGGCCTGGAGAAACCGCAAGTTATATGGAAAAATATAGATGAGAATAGAGTAGTGTAATGGGAGATCTGCCCAATCTAGGCTTATAGCTTGTATTGTTACTGATTGAGTTGAGATTTCTTTTACTGGCTAATAGGGTTGAAAAAAATATAGCAACAAAAATCTTCAAAAGCTCTCCTGAGGACCAAAGGCAACACAGTGACCCTGGAGCACAGGAAGAGGCTGTTTTAAAAGTGAAGGGATTGATGAGTGGTCCTTTTGTTTTTCATAGGCCACTGAGGCAGACAACTGGGGCAAGGCTCATTTGAATTTAGTCTCTGAGGGTTCTCCAGGGATAGATAATACCCTTTCAAAGAATGGGAAGGACAATAGTCACTCTGTGCAGAAGAAAGGACACTGAAACCTGGAGACAGCCTGGGTGCACAGCACCCAGCAGTTCTTCAAGAGGTTGAACCAGTGAGCCAGCACATGAAAGTAGAGGAAGGCAAGGAATGTTCCACGGTTGCCTCTCCGGGTCACACTGTCTTCCTTTTGTGGAAATAGTTGCCTTTGACAAAGACAATGAATGCTTGCCAGTTCAGGCCATCTTCTCTGTTTGCTAACCACCAGTGTCTTGCCAAGACATAAAAAAAAAAAAGGTGTTAGCATGCCCTGTGGAATGTCTACTTTTTTGAGACATCATTGTTCTGCAATACTTGCCACATCTTAAAGGTGAGGAGACAGACATGCAGGAGAAAATAAGGAATGTCACCAACTCAACTTGCTAACACTTGTAAAGAATGCACTGAGTCAGAGATACCTGTCACTGTTAGTCAGCCTTTCATGGCTCATCGTGAGGCACTAAAAATTCCATTTCATCACTCAGGAAAGTATGGAATGTTAATATTAAGTGACGCTGTGTTTTCTAATGTTAAAAAGACAAGCCCTGCACTTCAGGTAGAAATTATTTTTAAAAAAATTATAAAGCATGTCAGACTTGAAGGCACATGCCTGCCATCCAGGCACTTTTACATATGAATCATGAGTTCTAGGCCAGCTGAAGTCACATAGGGACACCTTTCTCAAATAACAGTAACTACAGTTATGTATTCCAAATGTCCAGAAAAATTGCTATTGTTTCCCCATACACACACACACACACACACACACACACAAACACACACACACGTGCACAAGCTTTAGCAAGTTGATATCGTGTTCTACATGAACTTTCTGTCCCTGCTATTCACATTTGTCATACCATAAGACATTTTCTATGTTCTTGAACATTCCATAAAAATATAATTCCTAACCATCACATAATTTATCTTATTTGACTATACAATCTTTGTTGGACATTTATAGAAATTTTGCTACAAATTTACCACTCTATATCTACAAAAACTTTCTTATCTGTTTGTCTCTAAAAAAATAGCCATTTCTGTTCCCAGGTGATCATAGTAAAAGCAGTGTTCATCATCATGGATCATCAAGTCATGTTTTCTAGAAATTAATAGTAACTGCTACTTCTACAAGCATTGTGATGTGTAGGATGGCTGGTCTCCCTGACCTCTCCCTCTGTTATATGGATATGTGTGTTATGTGATATGTTGCTGTGCTAAAACATGGCCAAAAGCAATCTGGAAAGTCAGTGCTTATTGGGCTTACGAGTTACAGTCCATCAGCAAGAGAATCCAGGGCAGGATCTCAAGGTGGAAAACAGCTGATGAGAATTGGAACAAAGAAGATTGGAGGAAGCCTGCTAACAAATTTGCTCACTCTGGATGGCTCAGCTACTCTTATATGCCCCAGGCTCAGCTCTCCAGGGGTGATACTGCCCACAGTGTGTTGGACATTCTTATATCCATCATTTATTATGTAGTGTTTATCTTTCTAGGTTGGATTTACCTTATTTGTAACAATTATTTTAAGCTCATCCATTTACATATGAATTGCATAATTTTATTTATCCTTACAATTGAAAAATATTCCTTTATGTATATATACTACTTTTGTCATCAATTAATGAATATCTAGACTGTTTCCATCCCCCTGGATACTGTAAATAAAGAAACAATCAACATAGATAAGCAAGTATCTTTGTAGTAGAGTATAGAGTCTAGAGGGACTCTAGCCAGCTCACAAGCATGGCTCTGGCAGGCCTTGCCCTTCTCCTAATTCCCTTTACCTTACTAAAAATCAATAAATTACATCCTTAAAGCTAGCTGTCAAGGTCTATTCTCTTATTTGGCCACTTCTTCCTCCTGAGACTCACTGCCAAGGTCCAACTATCAAAGTATTGAAGTCCAGCATTTAAAAGCCTTCTTTAGCTCACTTAATTAACATGCCCAATTAAAATTAAATACCTTATAATAGCACTGGGTTTCCCCCTTTTGCCTTTATAAACCACCATTTTTCAATGGGCCATGTGTCTCTCCTCTCTATCCAGAGACAGTCCTTTGCCAAACCTCTCCACAAGGAACAAATATCCCTTCCCCCTCTCTCTTTCGCCCCTTTCCCCCTCTCCTTTGTTCCCTTCCTTTTCCCCCTTGTCCCTTGTCTGTCTCCTGTCTTTGTCCTTTATCCTTACCCTTTGTCCCTCTGGGGCAAGTTAATCTCCTTTGTGCTGAGAACTTGGTCATGGGGTATCTTGAGCAGACTCCAAGATTCCCAACAGAGTCCTTTAAGAATATGCCCAAGAATGTTACAGCCAAATCATATATTTCTGTGGACCCTGTACATTACATCTTGCCAACCAAGATATGCTTACAAATGCAATAGTTTTGAGGAGCCTCCACACTGCTTTCATAGAGGCTGTACCAGTTTACATTTCTACCAACAGTAAATAAGGGTCTCCTTTCCCCACATCCATACCAGCATTGTGATGTTTTGGTTTGGTTTGGTTTCATCTTAGTCCTTTTTACTGGAGTAAGAGGATTGTATCCCTATTTGCAGATTTTGTGATTATATATATAAAAGACCCGAAGAACTTCACTAGAAAAACTCCTACAGCTTATAATCATTTTCATCCAAGTAGCAGGATACAAAATTACCACACAAAAATTTGTAGTCTTCCTATATACCAATGACAAATGTACCAAGAAATGAATCAGGCAAGGATTCCCATTCTTCTCAGTAGCCTCAAAAAAAAATCTATAATAAATCTAACTAAAGAAATAAAAAAAAAACTTGTACAATAAAAACTTTAAGAAGATATCATAAAATGGAAAGAACTCCCACGCTCAAAGATTAGTAGTATTAATATGAAGAAAATAGATATCCCCCAAAAAAGAAAAGAAAATAGAAACCCCTCCAAATGCAATCTACAGATTCAAAGCAATACCCACCAAAGTCTAATGCAGTTGTTCATAAAGGAGGATGCATTTCTTAAATCCTCACAGAGCTCTAACAACTGCCTTTCTGGATAGCAGGAAGCCACAGATCCCAAGTCAGTCTCTCAGCTTCATTGCCCAGTGCGTTAACAATTATCTACCCTTAAATTAATCCAGTCTAAACATATCATTGACTAACCATGTGTTTCCATCATAGTGTCGGCATTCTCCAGTGAATTACTAATGTGCTTTCTTATAAGGAAAACTTAAGAACTCATATTCCATTGAGATTGTTTCCATTCGAAAGCATTAGCACAGCTTGACCTTGAAATCGCCTCTGCTTGCTAGATGAAAGCTGAGATTCTTATCTTTATTGGAAGGCTTTTGGGCCATCTATTCATAAATGGACTTGAATCCCATAAATTAAAACATAAAAATGTAAGGGTTTTGTTAATATCCAAAGAGTGTTTCTTCATTTCATTTACAAAAGAATTGGCAGCACAGTGGGTCTACTGGGAGAGGAAAGCCATCCACACCACAGTCCTTCTCAGCTGTGGGCCCTGCATACTACAGTTCTGGGCTGTCAAACAAGATGTGCCTCCCAATATAATAGTTGCAAGAATGTCTTGAGGTTAACCAAACACTTCCTAGTTGGGTTTGAAGCCTGCTCCATGGGAGGTAATATATCCCTAGTATTTTAAGCCTGCTTACATGCCTGCAGCTGTAGAGATCACAAGCTCTGGGAGAGGATGAATTACTGACGTTTGGCTAAATGGCCATGTAAGCACGCCATCTCTTACACATTTGTGTTCACCTAGTTCAGCCCTCAGACTGTCAGAGAAGTTTCTTTTCACAGACTGTGGCTGTCACTGCAGAGAGAGGTTCACAGTGGGTTGGTATGATGAGAAGAGGTGACTGTTGAATGTTCAGCCCTCCTTGAAACAGCTACATCACTACCTCCACGGCCTGAGGTCATTTGTTAGTGCTATGTCAGGACTTAGGCCTCTCCTCTGTGAAGAATTGCATTGGAATTTTGATGGGGATTTCACTGAATCTATAGATTCTTTTTGGCATGATGGCCATTTCACAATGGCAATACTTCCAATTTACAATTTATTCAGTGCTCAGTGAGACATTGATATTATTACCTCCAAGCCCTAAGGGCATCATAGAGGAGGGAGTGGAAAGACTGACAGCAGAGAATGAAGATATGCAAAAGATCTGCAGGAAAACAAAAGCAATTAAGGTTGGAAAGGAAGCTGGTTATAAATTAGATAGTCAGCACCAGGAGAAGAAAGATGTAATGGGGAGTGACTCTAAGCACAGATAATTTTATACGTTGTCAAAGGGAGAAAAGTAGATAAGGTTGTGAATATGCAATCTCCTCTCAGTCTTAGTGTTGTCACACAAGATATCTTGAAACTATATCCAATACTTCTTTGTGTTTGTAACTGGCCTCAGAAATTATTTTTCCTGTAGATTCTTCTCAAGTAACATAGTAGATGGTTCACACAAGCATAAGATAGTCATGGTTATCTAAAAATGTAAATATTGGATAGAACAGCCCAACTGCAATGTGCTGGCCACAACTGAATGACCACAATGTGCTAAATAGAGAAAATGAATAAATGGAGATGTGGTCCCCAGACCCAGAATAACAAGGAAGCACCAATGCACCAATGCATAGGGGAAAAGAAAGGAGGCAAAAGGAGAGATGGGTGGTATTAATCAATAATTTTAAGAACTAGCAAATACTCTAAATATGTGACAAAAATAAATGTTATAAGGAATTTACTATTTGTTGTTGTTGTTGTTGATTGGTTTTGGGTTTTGATCTTACAACAGTTCTGAAAATTAGGCACTGCTGTCCTTTAAAGCAAGAAACTCTACTGTCTAATTACTAACCAAGTCCTGCTAACCCCTGCTCCATGGGAAGATGGATGGTACATACCATCTCAGTGAAGCACTCTGTGGTATAATGTGAGCATAATACATTGTCTTGACTTTTGTTCAACCACGTACAGTGCAATAAAACCTTAAAAGATCTGTTTTCCAGTGGTATAGTAATTGCAAAACCTGGTCTCCTTTAAACAAAGGATAAACTGGCTGAGAAAGAAATTAGGGAACAACACCCTTTGCAGTAGTCATAAATAATATAATATATCTTGGTGTAACTCTAACCAAAAGATCTATACGACAAGAACTTCAAGTCCATGAAGAAAGAAACAGAAGACCTCAGAAGTTAGAGAGATCTTCCATGCTCATGGATCGATAGTATTAACATAGTGAAAATTGCCATCTTATCAAAAGTCAACTACAGATTCAACATAATCCCCATCAAAATTCCACTCAATTCTTCACAGAGACAGAAGGGAAGAAGCAGTTCTCAACTTCTTATGGAAAAACAACAACAACAAAAAAAAAACCAAAACCAAAAACAGGATAGCCAAAACAATTCTTTTTTTTTTTTTAGTTTGCTTATTTTTTTTTAATTATTTATTTTATTTTATTTTTTTTTAATTTACATTCCAAATCATTTCCCCTTTCCCGTTTCCTCCCTCCCCGAAAGTCCCATAAGCCCCCTTCCCTCCCTCTTTTCTCCATTCAACCCCCTCTCGTTACTCTGTCCTGGCGTTTCCCTACATCCAGTCTTTCCAGGACCAGGGGTCTCTCCTTCCATCTTCTTAGAAATCTATTGATATGCGGATTGTGTCTAGGGTATTCCGAGATTCTGGGTCAATATCCCCTTATCAGTGACTGCATACCATGTGTGTTCTTTTGTGATTGGGTTACCTCACTAAGGATGATATTTTCAAGATCTGACCATTTGCCTAGGAATTTCGTGAATTCTCACCTGAAGAATATCTAATGGCTGAGAAGCACCTAAAGAGATGTTCATCATCCTTAGTCATTAGGGAAATGCAAATCAAAACAACCCTGAGATTCCATCTCACACCAGTCAGGATGGCTAAGATCAAAAACACAGGAGACAGCAGTTGTTGGCGAGGATGTGGAGAAAGAGGAACACTCCTCCACTGCTGGTGGAATTGCAAGCTGGTACAACCACTCTGGAAAGCAGTCTGGCGGTTCCTCAGAAAACTGGGCATGACACTCCCGGAGGATCCGGCTATACCACTCCTGGGCATATACCCAGAGGCTTTACCTGCATGCAATAAGGACACATGCTCCACTATGTTCATAGCAGCCTTATTTATAATAGCCAGAAGCTGGAAAGAACCCAGATGTCCCTCAACGGAGGAATGGATTCAGAAGATGTGGTATATCTACACAATGGAATACTACTCTGCAATTAAAAACAATGAATTCACGAAATTCCTAGGCAAATGGTCAGATCTCAAAACAATTCTTAACAATAAAAGAACTTCTAGTATTGGTACAAAGACAGACAGGTCATTCAATAGAATAGAACTTAAGACCCAGAAATAAACCAACATATCTAAGGACACTTGATCTTTGGCAAACAAGCCAAAGCCGTACAGTGGGAAAAAGAAAGCATCTTCAACAAATAGTTCTGATCTAACTGGCAGTCTGCATGTAGAAGAATGCAAATTGATCCATCTATATCACACACACACACGCACACATATATGATTAAAATATTTTAAATCTTATTCTAAAAAGAAAGAAATGAAAATTAATTTGCACCAAAAAAAATCACAGATGGAAAATGCAGAGCGGCATTCTTCAGAATAGCAAAATGCTAAAAGCAATCAAACAGAGATTCCACGGAGATCTTCCTAACCCCTGTGTCATGTTCCCAGGCCTTATAAATAAGGCTGAGAGTCACTTTTAAATGATCTTGACCTCCAGTGGGAGTAAAAGCCTGAGTAAGACCTCCAAACACAGAATTTGGCCCTGCTTGAGATATTAATATTTCTGCCATCTAAACTGTGGTTTTCCTTAAATGTATACTATAAATCCTTTTTTACTCTTGATTACATCTGATTGTAGAGGATAGGAAGTGATCATCTTTCTGGTTAGAACTATGAAAGAGTGCTCTCTGCCTACACAGATTGTCTTGAGACGGCAAAGAGTATCAATGGGCATTACCAGCATTGATTTCACATAGATGTGGCTAACATTCATGCCAAAGTAAGCCATTACTCATTTCCCTCAGGACCCATGCTGTCTATAATAGACAGGGTGGTTTCTCATACCCTGGGCTTTGCATGTGAGTTCAGGTCCCTGTAATCTTCCATCATACAAACACATTATCTGGGCCTTCCATTTGCAATTACATTGCACACACCCAAATTCATGCTAGAGAGGGTGAAAATGAAAAAAAAAAAAAAGCAGTCCATGGCTGACAGTGTTATCTTCATAGACAATCAGATGAGCTGCGCAAGCAGAAACTAGTAGCATACCAAAGCCCAAAGCCGTTTCTTATGCCTTCAATGATACCCATCCTTACGTGGCTGAAAATGACATATATTATCTTCAAATTTGTTTGTTTTGGCTGCCAAAAATAAATTCACACTCCATCAAGGGACTAAGCAAAAGGAAAAAGGAAAAAAAGAAAATCAGCCTTTCCAGTGTCAGCAGAAAACCAAACACTTAGTGGCACCCATCTGACATTTCCTGGCTGGGGCTTCATCTAATGGTTTGAGCTATGTAGGCAAAATCAAAGGCTGATACACCTGCCACACACAGGAGGGATCCCTAGCTGGAACATCTTTTGGTCCTCTGGGCCAACCCAAGGCTTTCCTTCTTGTGCTGTAAGAAAACACCTAGAAATGTCAAATATAGTCATTACCTTCACTATACTAATGGTTTTCTGAGTTCATGCATATATTAAGACTTATTGAATTGTATACTTTAAATGTGTACAACATACTACTACATCAATAACACTTTAACGGTTGAATACTCAGCAGTACTTGTTACTCTTATGCAGTATCTAATTTTATTTCCCAGTACAAACATATGGCTCACAACTATCTGTAACTCCAGTTTCCAGGAGATCTAATGCCCTCTTTTGTGAACAATCAGACACCCATGTGTTACACAAACATAAATGCAAGCAAAAAAGTCCTACACATAAAATATAAATAAATTTTTAAAGGTGTTTGAAGTATAGATCTATCTTTTTAAAAGCTTCACCTATCCAGGTCCTGAAGCCATAGGAGTTTCCAACAGAAGAGTCAAACAGGGCTGGGGAGAAATCTCATTGTAAGGTGTTTAACTTTGCAAGTATGAGACTGTAAATTTGATCTCCAGGACATCCATCAAAAAATTTAGACTTGGTGGCATGCACCAGGGCTGCAGAGGTGGAAATAGGTAGATCCTAAGCCAGCCTAGTCTACTTGGTAAGCTCCAGGATGGTGAAAGACCCTGTCTCACAATAGAGATGCACTGTACATGAGGTAATCTACTGGCCTGCACATGCATATGTTCACAAATGTGTGCATACACACACACACACACACATACACACGAGAGAGAGAGAGAGAGAGAGAGAGAGAGAGAGAGAGAGAGAGAGAGACTATATAATATACCCTGTATCTACAGGTTTAAGGGAGATTATGTTTTACAAACACTACAAATTCTAGAACCTCAACAAATGGACAGCTAAGGATAACAGGTATCAAACATCTCACTCAAGAATCTAGATTGGAATAGGAACATAGAATAGAAATTTTCAGAAGCACAAAATAGTATAAATTAATTATTACAACTAGTTTTCAAAGTCCTAGCATGGAGAAGATGAAGTGGCATCAAGCCCCACCCCTACCTCATTCACTATTGACATTTGATAACTGGAAAGAAAAGACTTGTTTTTCTTTAAGAGTGGGACACCTATTAGGTTGGCTCTGCCCCATGTAAAGCATCTGACACAAGAATATTTCAGCAACACACCAGACTTAATGGATTTAGAAAGAAGAAAGAAAGGAAAAAAGAAGAGAAAGTTGGGTGGGTAGAGAGGTGAGGGTGGATCTGGAAAGAGTTGTAAAATGAATATGATCAAAATATGAAGTATGACATTTTCAAATAACTAAAGATATTTGCACATATTATAAACAGTTTTGTAATGTATGAAATGAAGAGTGGTAATTTACAGAGCAATTGGATAACATAAATTAACTTATTTTCAAGTTCTAAAAAACAGTTGAAATGATTGAGACAATTATTACTTTCAAGATATTCTAAAAGCGAAGGGATATAATCATCCCTGTTGACTGAGGAGAAAATATGTTCTACCATTATGATGATAAAATAATCAAAATGTAACAGCATTATGCTGAAAGTTACAGAAGAGTTAAAATCCATATAAACCACAAGGAAGTCAATAGATAATGTCTAAAAGTGCTAAACTGGAAGAAAGTTCTACAAATAAATTGTTATCTAGAATAGAATTTTATTTCCTTAAAAAGCATTCAAACCAATTAAAGGCAACTAAGCTCTGGAACAATTAGGAAGGGCCACCTATTAAATATAACCAATGTCCTTATAGGATCTCCATGGGAAGGCAGAGAGATGGAGAGAATTAGAGGGTGACAATAGATGCCAAAGATTGCCAGAAAACTACCCAAAGCATGGGAAAGATTCCTCTCCACAAATGTCACCATTTGGGGCATTAACCTCCAGAACTAAGATAATAACATGCTGACTTTACCTACCCCATTTATGATACATTGCTAAAGTAATTCCACAGAAAATGAAAGGGTAAAAAGCATTAAAACCAGTTTAAAAGAGGTTTTAAGTTTCTTGTTCTTGTTTTTGCCTTTTGAAATAGAAATTTAAGGGAGCTGTCCATGTACCCTGTCAGTAAGAGATTTGGAACATGATTTTCCCCAGAGGCATAAAGACATCAAAGTGCAATCAGTAGGATTTTATATATATATATGTATATATATATATATACACACATATATATATATATATACATATATGATTCCTGGAATCTAGAGCCATCAAACAGATTGCTATATGATAGAAGAAAATACTTAAGGCATTTAAAAGCAAGTGGGTCTAATTATCAGCCTAAGGTAAGCATATCATTGTATGCTAAAACAAAACAAAAATCTCATTTTTATTGATAGCAGAGGCAAAGATACTGATTTTCTCTTGTGAATAAAATGTGGGATGTAACAGAGAGCCAACCCAAAGCTACTTTTGAGTCTTACCAAAATGAATTGCTGAAAATGTCAAAAGGATTCCTTGGAGAGAGAGATTATCCAAGAGATCACCGGAAAACAAGAGTAAGGGGAGAGTGACCAACTGGAGGAAACACATCAGCTCAGACCAAAAGGGACAGGCACAGGCTCTCAGTGGATTCTCAAAACATTCTAGAGAAGTCCGGTGGAGAAAGAACCACTTTGAAATGTTACAGGATTCCAAGTGAATGAAATTACCATATTACACTATCAAGACATGACATGATTTTAAACCTTCCTTTCTTCCACCATTTTGATGGTTGTTTAAAAAAAAAATAACTGGGGAATTGAGAGCAGGATGAGAAAAGAACCGTGATGCTCATACATGGTCAACTGAAGTCTCTACAGGGTTAGGCACATCCTCTCCCACTGAGGCCAGACAAGGCAGTCAGTCCTCTGCTACATATGTGCCCAGGGACTTGGACCAGTCCATGTATGCTCTTTGGTTGGTAGCTCAGGCTCTGGAGCTCTGAGGGGTCTGGGTTAGTTGACTCTGTTGGCCATCCTATGGAGTTGCCACCTCCTTCATCTCCTTCAATCCTTCCCCTAACTATTCCATAGGGGTCCCCGACTTCAGTCCAAGGGTTGGCTGTAAGTTTCTGCGTCTATTTTAGTCAGATAATTGAGGCAAGAGAGAGATGCCCACAAAAGAAGTTCAAAGTTAAAATCAATTTCAAAGAGGGATTCTCTCTATAGTTCAGCTTTCTGGTAGCAGACTCACCTACTCTACATGAACAAACAGAGTAAATACATGAATCCCAGGGCTGGGGAGGTGGCTCCATAGTTACAAACCCATGCCACACAAACTTGAGGAGCTAAATTCAACCCACAGAATATAAAAACAGGTCAGGTGGCATTTGTGATCTCAGCACTCCTATGGTGAGATGGAAGGCAGAAACAGAAGAACTTCCTAGAAGTTCTCAGGCTAACTTGCCAGGAACACACACAACAGCAGCAAAAGTAAGAGAGACCCTGGTCCAACAAGGTGGAAGGTGAAAACTAACTTTGGAAAGTTGTCATTTGGTTCCACCCTTGAGGTATGGTGCACACACACACACACACACACACACACACACATAAAAACACTTACACACCGACTTTAAATAAAACATATGTGAGGACATCTCTGAGAAACCACAGTCTCCAAGATTTGGAAGGTCAAGATCCTGGGAAACAGGCAGGGTGCTGAGACAATTTTGACATGCTAACATGCTTTGTCCAGAGCATATTTCCTTTTAAGTAAAATTACTTAAAAATCTGAGAATTGAAACAGAACTTCCCACAATTTCACAGTGCTGAGTGGTCAAAACAGTCCAATGCACCACAGGGAGAAAATTTAAATTCAAAATTTCCAAAGAGACAAAAACAGCAGTGCCTGGCATTCCACCCTTCCTTTCTCCATCAGTGTACACCAGTTCCTAGATGGTGTAGAGGAGCCCTTTAAACTCTTCAGAAATTGTATTTAGACTCTTAAAAAACTACAACTTAAGGCTGCACTAACTATAAATACATGAGACCTTACAAAGGGCAAAAAATAAAATGTAATTGTCTCCATCTGTGTACAAAATTGATTTCCAATTATTCTATCTATCTGGCAGAAGTTGAAATTATTCCTCTTAGAAATAATGGTCTCTATAGCATCTGTGGTTTTACACACACACACACACACACACACACACACAATCAGATATAAAATTTTATTTTTAATTATTTTATTTATTTACATCCTAAATGTTGCTCACCATCCTCCTCCCAGATTTCTTCACCACATACTTCCTCCCCTTCGCCTTTGAGAGCGTGTTCCACATCCATAGCATGCCACTTCCCTGCTGCATCAAGTCTCTACAGGAAGGGTTATCCTCTCCTACTGAGGCCAGACAAGGCCATCTTCTGCTATATATGTGCCCAGAGCCTCTAACCAACCCATATATATGCTCTTTAGTTGGTGTCTCAGTCTCTGGAGCTCTGAGGGGCCCAAGTTAGTTGACACTGTTTTTCTTCCTATGGGGTTGCTTTCTCCTTCATCTCCTTCAATCCCTCCTCTAACTCTTCCACAGGGGTCCCTTATTTCAATCCAGTGGTTGGCTGTAAGTATCTGCATCCATATCCATCAGTTTCTGGTAGATCCTCACAGAAGACAGCCATGATAGGCTCTGGTCTGCAAGCACAATATAGCATCATTAATAGTGTCAGGGTTTGGTGCTCACACTTGGGATGGATCGCTGGTCACTGAAAGGACTTCCCCTCTGTCTCTGCTCCATTTTTGTCCCTGCATTTCTTTTAAACAAAACCAAATCTGGTTTAAATTTTTGACCCCATCACTCCACTGGGAGCCCGGTCTACTGGAGGTGGGCTGTTCAGGCTCCATCTCCCCAATGTTGGGCATTTCAGCTAAGGTCACCCACACTGACTCCTGGTCTTCTCTCACATCCCAGCTCTCTGGGGCTTTCTAGAGGTTCCACCCACCTACCCCCACTTCCGGCATATTTCTACTCACTCTCCTGGCCCTCTGAGCTTTTCTCCTTTCTCCCTGAACCTACCCCCCTTTTCACCTCCTCCTTCCCTCTCCTACCCAGGTCCCTCTCTCCCTCTGCCTCTCATGATTAATTTGTTCCTCTTCTAAGTGAGATTGAAGTACCTCACTTGGGTTTTCCTTCTTGGTAAACTTCTTACAGTCTGTGGGTTGTATCACAGGTATTCTGTACTTTTTGTTTAACATCCACTTACCAGTGAGTACGTACCATGCATGTCCTTTTTGGTCTGGGTTACTCACTCAGGGTGATATTTTCTAGTTTCATCTATTTTTATGCAAAACTCATGATGTCCTTATTTTAAATAGTTGAATAGTATTCCATTGTGTAAATGAACCACATTTTCTGTATCCATTCTTTGGTTGATAGTGGTTTGACCTTTTTGTGTAGTAGGAAGTACTTCATTGTGGACCAGAATTCTCCTGAAACACCTTTCTTCCCACTGCTGGAATGTTTGTGGAAGTTCAGTGGACTCAAAGCTTCCATCTTGGTGTTTCAGGATGACTACAGAACGGTGGACATCAGAGATGCATACAATCCATGCTGAGACATGTGTATGTAAGAAATAATGCTTTTGGATTATGCTATTAAATCTACCAGCTAGTACTAATAGATTACAAGTGACAACGTTTTTAATTTTTAAAGTTTTTCATACTAATACACAGTTCAGAAAGATTCTAACACTTCAAAGCTCTAAAAGTATATCTCTTCAGTCATCAGTGGTGGGTATTAAGATGGCTGCTTAGCTGAATTGGCATAGCATAAAAATGCCTTCTGAATAACTATAATTTATCTCAACAGATAAAATCTATTCTCACTCTTTAACAAAGAAGCCTCTCTGTGCAATGAATGATGATAAAGGAAAAGACCCATGTACACACAAAATATTGAGGATAAAAATTAGTTCAGGACTGAGTCCTAAATAAGATGGGACAAGGTTGCAACTCCCATTTTCTAAGCAAGACATGGACATGGGAACCACAAACTCACAGCAGTTGTGCATACTGGCACTTGGTCTACAGAAGTTGGATTCTCATAACAGCCAGCTATGGAGGCAGAAGGGACTCAGAGGGCCTTACCATATACAGCAGATCTGTTAACATACAACAGATTATAAGAGAGGGGAGGCATTAGTATCAAGTTATATGCTCACTATTGAGCCCACCAGACTCTGATGATTATTACACAGTTGGCATTGACTAAACTTCATTAGACATAAGCAAAACTAATGAATACAGGAAAGAGATTGGGGAGGTACTTATAGGGCTGAGAAGGAAACAGCAGAGAGTTGAGGGAGAAGGACCTATATACATAGGGTACACGTATATAGGTATGAACAAGCAAAGCTTACAGATTGAAAATATAGCATGGAAACAGACAATAAATGTCTGAAAAACAATAAATCTTGCTTCACTGTGAACAAAACTAGTTCCATTGCCAAAGGCAAATAATTTCATGCTTCTACCAAATCTTATGGAACTCAACCATAAATAAATGATGGGCCTCTATTTCTGTTTCTCCATTGATCAGTTTAAAGCACCACTTTCTATTATGGCAAGTCGGGGAGACTCTCTCAAGCCCCAATACCACCTCAGAAAGATCAATAGTAACATCCTACTCAGTCACTGTCCCTCATCCTCCTGATTAGATTTCACTAAAATTCTGGTTAAAATAACCAGGCACTATTATGCTTTTATGAGTATGTAAATAACTGTCCACAGACATGACTGTTAACCTCAGACATTCCCTAACTGTAGTCCTGGGAAGCCTCTGCCTCTGGATCCCAGGCTCCTATATTTTGCATCCACCCACAGTTCTTTGAGAGAGGATACAGGGAAGGTCATTTTCCAAACACTTGCTCAAGTAGTACTATAATTCCTAAGAAGGAAATACTTTTTCTTCTTAATTAAAAAAAAAATCTCCCTTTTCTTTTTTCTCATTCACAGTTTTTTGAGCAATCTATGCCCCTTTTATCCCTGGGTGGATTTTTTTTTTCTTCAATTTGGGTATTATCAGAACTGTTCTTATTAAATCTTGGTGTGAGTATTTTCTCCACTCTGGACATTCAGCAAGTTTTTTTATCTGGGAATACAGGTTTTGATATTGATTGGTTTTGTCCAGTTTTCTGCTCTTCTGTTAAGTTCCCTTTCCAAGGATCTAGTAAACTGAGTTTCTCTTTTCCTTTCGGGGGTAGTGCTGTGTTTGACCTTTTATCAACATTGCCGTGTGACACATCTATCTAATGTTAATTAGAAGTATATTTATAACCCTGGAACTCTTTCCTGGTATTCTAATACTAAATATTCAGTCTTATCACTCTGAGTATATTAACTCATTCTAAATATATTTTTGGGTTTTCTTCTATTTATTCATTATATTTATTTCCCCTTTACCATTTATCTAGCATTTTGTATTCATTGAAAAGATGACTCCTTGTGGTCCATACAGGAGTGGTGAATTGAGAGAATCATGCCAATTGAAATATATCATCATAGGGTGACTGGAAAGCAAAACCCATTTGTTTTAAACAACAACAACAGCAACAAAAGAAAATCTCCCTTTCTTGTCTCACAGTCCTTCCTGATTAGCATGTTCCACCACACTTGAAAGCTGTTTGTTGTTTGTTTGTTTTCTCATTATCTCCAAAGGAGGATTTTATGACCTTCTGTAGGGAAGAGTGTTATGCTGTAGGCAACCTTAGTATATCTTTCTTTTAAAAAGCTGATGTTTTGCCATCTACTTTCGAATTTCCAACACACTATTGACATCTCTTACCACCATTACCTCCATTACTACCTCCCTTTCTATCGTCTGACATCAGATATCATTTATATCTGTTTTATTCCCTTACTATTGTATCAGATCTTCAAAAGAAGAGTTGTAAACATACCTACTACTTTTCCATTTTATCTACAATACAAAAAAATAAAAGTTAAATAAACTCGCTGAAAAGGAGATTCCAAGCACTCAGAAGAGAAGAGCACACTGTAGCTGGCTCATAGCATCCTCCTTGGCAACAAGAGGCACCTGCTACTTGTGAGAGCATCATCCTTCTGAGAGTTTACAGGATTAATGTTACTGGCATGTGGAAGCCCTGAACAAAGAGTTTCTTAGTTGCTGAAATGGGGCCTCTTTCTGAAGACACTTACAGTAAATTTGACCATAGCCTTCTACTCATTCCCCTATTTGTTTTTATGTAGGATAAAAAAAGAACATTTTGTTTAGTCTTTTTCTGCTACAGATGTGTATATGGGTGGGAAATGGAAAAGGAGTTTGGTTTCCATTACTCACGTGGGTTTAAATGGCTTGGTAACCCATGCATGTTCTCTGCCAAACCCACAGCATGCGACCCACATGTCACAACACTACCTTCCCTCGTGTATCAGGGACCAGATGAGCACATGACGCAGTGAAGATGATCAAGCCAACTGCACTACAGGACAGCAGTGGAAAGAAAAGAGTGTGTTGTTTGTCCCAGTCACCACAACACTGGCGTCTTTACAAACAGAGCCAGCAACTCAACAGATGGAGGAATGTGGTTTGGAGATCACTGAGAGAATTGTACTTTCCTCTGTTCATAGGCCCCAGATTTGGATCTCAAAGATGCCTGAAGTTTTCATCTAAATAAACAACCCAACTACTGTTGGAGGAGCATATCTGAGTGATGTCTAAGAAACGGATCCCTCCACTGTATGCCAATTTTACCGCAAAGATCATTAACATAGGATTCTCTTCCTTGAGTAATTGTAATTCTTCCTTAGCTTATTATAAAATGAAAATCTATCTATATTATATAATTTTCATTCAAGATTTAGTAAGTAGATCTTTTTTAATTACAACAAAATTCAATTGAAGGAACATTCTTGGACTTGTAATTAGAATTCCAAAAAGAACCACAAATTCAGTTGTTTTTTACAGAGTTCCACTTCCTCCCCATTCTATCATTACAATTATCACTACAGAGAAGTAGTAAGCAAAGGCAAAGAGGGAGAAAGAAATGTCAGATCTTTTTTCTGTACACACACACACACACACACACACACAAATACTTTTTTTCTGCTCTATAGCCAAAAACAGATAAATGATAGATACATAGTAACATAGATAGATAGATAGATAGATAGATAGATAGATAGATAGATAGATAGATAGATAGATAGATAGATAGATAGATGATAGATAGATAGATAGATAGATAGATAGATAGATAGATAGATAGATAGATAGATAATTTTGTTTGCTTCCTGAATATAATGGACCTTTCTCCAGGACAGAATGTTACAATGGTAACAGGACTTTGTTACCAAATACAGCATCGATCAATAAAAGATATAGCTGGAATTTGAATCTGGTATCTTTTAGTTTGAAATACAGTTTGGTTTCCTGGTGAGTACAGAGTCTAGATCATGATCTGAGTCTTGATCAAGCCTTTCTAAAAAGCCATTACTTCATTCCCTGACCTCTAGTCAGGTTTCTTGTGTAATAAGTGGACTGTTCTTAAGACAGTTCACCAGGTAAACAGTGCAAAGAACCCTCCCTCCACCAACCTACCCCTCCTTTTTTTACTGACTCCTGAAATGTCCCAGCTGCACAGGGATGAAAAAGAACCCAAGGTGGGAGTTGTTTTGATGAAAGGAGCAATTAGGGAAGGTGGGAAGGTTTCTGACAATGGTGGGAAAGGAAAGACTATTCTTCAGAGCTGGGGTTTGACTGTCTTCTGCTGGGGTATTCTCATAGTACTATTCTCACAACCCCTGTAGCTCTTTGGAGCCATTCAAGATTCTATATGACACAATTACCTGGGTGTCACTTAAAACACAGTCTGTTCAAACATCATTCTGGCCCAAGGATCTACTGTCAATCTTTTTTAAAACAAGTATTAAGTAAATAAACATGGAGACAAAAGGAGCTGCAACGGTGCTCTGCTTTCTCATAGCCACTGGCAAAAATCAAAATAGCAGCTGTCAGTTATCCAGAGCACACTCATAATCAATCTCTGTATCTTCTTCACATTAATGTCATCCACACCAGTAAGTCAGCAGAAGTTTTTCCTTTCTTTGGTGATACTTCATGAAAAAACATAGCTATTTTTTAAAGAAACTAATAAATAACAAAATAAAGTTTCATATTCATGAGTTTCCAAGTCTCAAACCCAGGTCTTTGTGCTACAACTGACTATGGAAACTAATACCTTTAGAAATCTCTAAGAGAGATATGCTTCCTTCAGAACACATATGTTGAAAACTTATAATGTATGTATGAGATTTTCTTTTTATTTGGCTGATTTTTCTCCTTAATCAAAAACAAAGTGAAGTAATTCAAAATAAGAAACGATAAGGCAAAAAAATTAAAAGAAAACACTGGTCACTGTGGTAGCTTAGAAAGAGACCACAAAGCCACCATTCCTCTGCAAGCATATAGAATACAGGGTTCAAAATCAAAAATAAAACTGAACCAAAATTGGAAATAAAGTTTCAAAACCAGAGCCACTAACTGGAATTGTTGGTGAAGAGTTCATGGAATTCTCAGAAAGGACTCTCCAAAGAGAGGGGCCCCACAGAAGCAGGAATTAATGCCAGAATCCACCCCGCAGAACGTTTACATGTCCATAAATATAAGGATGAACAAGAATTCATCCTTTCTCCAGGGCCACTCTGTGTGAGTCTGCCTGTTCTGCCTTCTAAATCTAGCCAGATTATTTTGTTACCTACTTTGAAACCAAGGTAAAGCAAAACAGATCCAGCCTAATAGCCGGAAAGACAATATATTTTCTTAAACATAGACAATTACCTGTTAGAAAACCTGATAAACAGAATGTGTAGCAGATAAGTGCAAGAAACATATGGAATAAAGCATTAAACATAAACAAAATACCTTTATTAAATAGAATATTTGTATTTATTCTTGAACTACATACCGATCAGTATGGTAAGATATGTCCATGGGTACAATACTGATACAAACATCATAGCTGACTGGTTTTCATAGCTGTATCACAGGAGAAAACTGATGCCTGGTGCTGGGGAGCTCATAAGCAAAGGGGGAAACCTACTGCTATTATTTTGTTAAATTGAAATAACATCTGACAAAAGTCTTTTAAAGATATGTGGGCAAAGGATGGGAGAATTAGTTTAGCAACTAACAGAGCTGTGAAGCTATTAAGAGGACCCCTGTACATTTCCTAGCATGTGCCTTAGGCAGCTGTCCTAGGGTTTTACTACTGTGAGCAGACACCATGACCAATGCAACTCTTATAAAGACAACATTTAATTAGGGCTGGCTTAAAGGTTCAGAGGTTCAGTTCATTATCATCAAGGTGGGAACACGGCAGTCTCCAGGCAGGCATGGTTCAGGAGGAGCTGAGAATTCTACTTCTTCATCTGAAGGCCGCTAGCAGAATATTGACTTCCAAGAAACTAGGATGAAGGTCTTAAAGCACACAACCCCAGTGACACACCTACTCCAACAGGGCCACACCTTCTAATAGTGCCACTCCTTGGCTAAACAAATACAAACTATCACAGCAGCTATCAACCACCTTGTGATAGTTTGTTTTCTGTTGCTATAATAAAGCACTGATTAAAAGCAAGCTGAGGAGGAAAGGGTCTACTTGGTTTGCAGATTTATTAAAATAAATCTCATCATTTATGAAAATAAAGGCAGAAATGCAGAAGCAGGGGCAGTAATCATACAGGAAAATTGTTCAGTGGGTTGCTATGTTATTTTTTTTAATACAGCCCAGGCCAGACTTCTTATACATAGTACCACCAACAATGAGCCGGGTCTTCTCATATCAATTACCAATTAGGAAAACACTTACAGACTTACCTACAAACTAGTCTGATGGAGGTAATTCCTCAGTTGACATTCCCTCTTTCTAGCTGACCCTTGTCTGGGAGAAATGAACAAAAACTAACCAGTACATACCTGTAACTCCAGCTACACAGGATTCAATACTCTCTTCTAGCCTTTGTGGGACCTTCATGCATGTGTGCATACACACACACACACACACACACGCATGCACAAATAAAAAACTAAATATTTTACCAACAAGACATTGACAAATACATAGATGCTTTGTCCTATGATAGGAGTTAATATCATAAGAATGTCAAGTCTCCTCAAATTAAAATAATCAACAATCAATTTTAAAATACATTGCTTCGGTGTCAAATATTTTTAAAGAAAAAGAAACAATGCAACAAAATAAAGAATGTACAGTCAAGTTGTCTCTGTGAGCAGGTAGGCCACCTTGAAGCAGAGCAGATGCTCCGTTCTGCCTGAGCCCTGATTCTGCTTTTTCCTCCTGATACTCTTCCAAGAGAAAAAAAAAGAGAGAGAAAGAATTGCTTTCATTTCACACCAGACATTTTCCAAAGAGAAGCATCTCATCTACCCCTGATTTGAGAGTTTAGTTCAGACGGTAAAGGCACTTGCTGCCAAACATGCTAACATGGTGGAAGGAGACAACTGATTCCCACAAATTATCCTCTGGTTTACACACAAACATAAGTAAATAAATGTAGAAAAGTAATTATTGAAACATTCATCATATAACAGGTTTTTAAGATGATCTCATCTCAATTTAAAAAGCGAAATGTATATTTGCATAGAAATACACAATCTATCAGTCTACATATCCCCCACTGCTAGAAGTCTCACCTAGGATCACCCCCATAGACTCCTGAGAGCCTCTGATCTCAGGCTAGAAACAGAGATGCCCACACACACCCCGATTTCCTTTCTCTCTTCCAGCCATCTCCTGCCCCCTTCTTCCCACACCTGATTACCATCCCTGTTCTCCTGTAGCCTGACCTAAGTGGAACTTCTAGTGGAGGGAAAGAGCCATCAACCACCCTCAAAACCTTCAACCCAAAATTCATCCTGCCTATAAGATGCATAGGGATAAAGATGAAGCAGAGATTGAATGGACAGCCAATGACTGGTTCAACTTGAGACCCATCCCATGGGAGACAGCCAACCCCTGACACTATTAATGATATTTTGCTATGCTTGCAGACAGGAGCCTAAAATAACTGAGAGGCTTCCTCCAGTAGCTGATGGAAACAGACACAAAGACCCACAGCCAAATATCAGGTGGAGCAGATGTGCTAAGACAGGGAAGTGAATTCAAGCTTCCATCTATAACCAAGAGGTTTTCTACAACTTCTTACAAAGGAAAAACTAGCTTGCTTCAATGGAGTCTCACTGGATATACAAATCCCACTTAAGACTGGGTCCCTCACTCAACTGTAGGCTCTAGATGGCCAATACAAAATGAACTCAGTATTATTTTTGTAGAGTTTTTTGTTCTCATGTTGTTTTGTTTGGACTTTAAAAGAAAAAGTCTTCCTGGTCTTTTTCTTCTATATTATGGTGTGTGTGTGTGTGTGTGTTTGTGTGTGTGAGTGGGTGGGTGGGTGTGTGGGTGTGTATGTGTGTATTATGCCTTTTCTTTGGCTTCAGTGTTATTTGTTTCCTAAAGAGAGAGAGAAAGCATGAAATTGAATGAATGGAGAGATGGGGTGGGCTTGGGAGAAAATGGAGGGGAAACATCAGTAATATCAGATTTTTCAGCTGATTACTCTGAAGCCAGATTGCAATGGAAATAAATATTCAAAGTACACCAAAAAAAGAAAAAGATTATACCTAAAAGCAGAGCTAAAATCATTCCCAGACAAAAGATGGGAAATTCCTCACTAGACCTATCTCACAAGGAATGCTATATATTCACTCAAGTTGAAATGAAATTACACCAGACAGCACAAGAGGGTACAAAGATATGAACCCCATTGATAAACAGAACCATATAAATACAAAATATTATATTATTACTTCAGGCAAGGCTTAATAACCTTAAGTGCCAATATCAAAGACAAATACATCACAAATAAGTAAAACTAAAAAGTTAACTGGTGCACAATGTAATAGATGTAATATTAGTAACGAAGCAAGAGGGGAATACTAAAAGTGAAGACTCATCTACAATTGACACTAAGTTGTTATAAATTCAACATAGACTGTTAAGAGTATAAAATATTTTAAATGTCATAATAATCATGAAGAAAATGCACAGAATAAAAGACAACGAATATCTATATAATAAAAATCTTTAAGTGGCACATAAGAGAGAGAAAGAGACTGAAGGACTGAAGGACAAACAAGATAGTATCAGTATGGCACAGTAAACCCTTTCCTAGAACTAGCCTAAATGTGAATAGATTTGCTTCCAATCAAAGATGTAGACTAACTGAACAAGTTTCTTTTAAAAAAACTTGAACACATTATATGTATAGCAAATATGTAAATCAAATATTGGCCAATCTCAACAGTGGAATATACAGAAGTACAATAAGGGGAGAACATAAACATCATCTTTTTCCAAAGTGCATAAAATACTAAGGAAAAGAAACAAGAAATGATGGGCCTGACAGAGTGTAGACCACATGAACCTAAGAGATTCATCTACAACATATCACCCACTAGTGACAGAACACATATTTTTCTCAAGCACTCAGGAAATGTTCTTCATGATAAACCAGGATAGGTCCTATAACACAATCTTCAAATCTTAAAGCTGAAACCGTATCAAGTTCCTTTTTATCCACGATAAAATCAATCTAGAAATCAGTCATAGGAGGAAAAGAAGAGAAATCATAAAAAATACACTCCCCCTCCAACCCACCCCGCCAATAATTCCCTTAGCACTACCCACATGAGAACCTGCCGGGGGCCATGCTCCTAAAGAAGAGAGATCCTCTTTCCCCCAGAAGTCAGCAACTGTCAAGAGTACCTCAGTTGGAGTGGGGATTTCAGCAACCCCTTTTCCATCTGTGTTGGGATTATGCATTTATTTGTTTTCTATGGAACATTTTTAACATTATTTCTTTTTGAGATTGCAATTACATCATTTCCCCCTTCCTTTTTCCCCTTCCAAGCCTTCCCATATACACCTTCTCACTTTTCCCAAATCCATAAACTCTTTTTGCAATTGCTATTACATACATGTATGTGTGTATGTGTGTGTGTGTGTGTGTGTGTGTATATATATATATATATATATATATATATATATACTCCTAATTACATAAATACAACCACCTGTTCAGTCTGTATACTGTTACTTACATGTATGTTTTCAGTGCTGTCCTTTTGGTATTAGTTTAACAAGTGGTATGCCCTTTCTTGGGGAGGCTGTTTCTCCCACTCCCAGAATTCTCTATTGGCCTGTGGTTAGTTGTATAAACTTGGGGCCTTATGGTCCTTCCCCCATCCACTTTAGTATGTTTACTGCTATTGTCCTTGTTTAGCTCATCTTTACAAGTCATGTTGGTGAGACTTTAGGGAATAGCTTCAGACATGCCTAGGAGACATGTTGGCATTTTTAACTAGCTTGATCTTATAGAGGTTTGGTGTGGGTAACAACAGATGCTGTGAGTTCTTGCATGTAACAGCCATGTCCTGTCCAGAGATCAGCACTTCACAGCACCCCCCCCCATCATCCTCCAGCACTTACATTCTTTCTGTCCAACCCCTTTAAGGTGGTCCTTAAACCTTGGCACCGGAGAGCAGTGGTGGAAAGGGGTTAATATAGCTGCCACACCTACAGTTTCATATTCTCAGTACTTGGAGCATTAAAACACTTCTCTGAACAAGTTTGAGAGCAGCACAGATCTATGAATAGAGACATTAATTCTTCATTTAGACTTTAAAAAGAAGCAAGAACCACAATGTACAGAAATATAGTGAGCCCTGAAAACATTATGCTCAAGAAAACAAATGCATGCAAACAAAAACAAATATTGAATGAGTTTGTGACTATAAGGCATCTAAAATAGACCTTTTTAAACAAAATAGTCAAAATAATAAATTCAGAGGGTAGAATAGTGAAAAGAGATTGATGTCCATCATTGAAAAAGTTTCTGGTTTGAGTTGGTTCACCTCTCCCCACCCCGCCCTGCCCAGCCCTGCCCCAGTCTGTGTGTGACTGCTCAGATGGAACCAGGCTTTCATACATTCTAGGCAAATGATCTATGATCTATGCTCAGGTATGTGCCCAGCCAGAGATGAACAAATTCTAATGACCTGGTATACAAGGTGGTACAATTAACAACACCATATTTTTAACCTGAATTTTTGTTATGAGAAAAATTTCATGTTACTTAAAAGTAAAACTGCAGTGATCATCATCATCGTCATCATCATCATCATCATCTAGTGTCCCTTCCAACTCTGGTGTTTTATGGTTATGTGGTTTATGAATAGTCTGTATTAGTTTACATGGATCTCAGTGTAACTCGAAAGTATGTTTTCTATATTTCATCGGTTTCTGATTTTTTTCAGATGGAAAATAGTTAAAATGAATTCTTCTCGAATGTGTTCAATTCCCTTCTGTTCATTTTCCTGACAACAGCAGAGTCTATGAATTTCCAAAATAAAGGGTTACTTGACATACAAAGTAACTCCAAGATTAGAACGGAAATTTTTTACCTCAATAATCAAAGCTATCCAACACATAATAAAGACGTTATTAGTGGATATGGATATTTACAAGTTAACTGAAGCAAGACTTGAGAATGGTTAATTTTGTGATAGAATTTTTTAGTTTTTATTAGATATTTGCTTTATTTACATTTCAAATGTTATTCCCCATTCCTCATTTAACTTCTGAAATACCCCAATCCCATCCTCCTACCCCCTGCTCACCAACACCCCCCACCCACTTTCCTGACCTGCATTCTCCTATACTGGGGCATCAAGCCTTCACAGAACCAATGGCCACTTCTCTCACTGATGCCTGACAAGGCCATCCTCTGCTACATATGCAGCTGGAGCCATGGGACCCTCAATGTGTACCCTTTACACATGGTTGGTGGTTTAGTCCCTGGGAGCTCTGGGGGTACTAAGTGTTGGTTCATATTATTGTTCCTCCTGCAAGGCTGCAAACCTCTACAGCTCCTTGAATCCTTTCTCTAGCTGCTACAATGGGGACCCTATGTTCATTCTATTGGTTGGCTGTAAACCATGGGTATTTTAATCCACTTTCCAATAAGGATCAAAGTATCCACACTTTGGTCTTCCTTCTTCTTGAGTTTCATGTGGTCTGTGAGTTGTATCTTGGGTATTCCAAGCTTCTGGGATAATATTCACTTATCAGCGAGTGTATACCATGTGTGTTCTTTTGTGATTGTGTTACCCCACCCAGAATGATATATTTGAATTCCATCCACTTGGCTAAGAATTTCATGAATTCGTTGTTTTTAATAGCTGAATAGTACTCCATTGTATAAATGTACCACATTTTTTGCATCCATTCCTCTGTTGAGGGACATCTGGGTTCTTTCCAGCTTCTGGCTATTATAAATAAGGCTGCTATGAACATAGTGGAGCAGGTCTCCTTATCACATGTTGGAGCATCTTCTGGGTATATGCCTAGGAGTGGTATAGTTTGGTCCTCAGGTAGTGCTATGTCCAATTTTCTGAGGAACTGCCAAATTTCCAGAGTGGTTGTACCAGCTTGTAATCCCACCAGCAATGGAGGAGTGTTCCTCTTTCTCTACATCCCTCTCCAACATCTGCTGTCCCCTGAGTTTTTGATCTTAGCCATTGAAAACAAACAAATGAATAAAGAGTTAAATAAATATATGGAAGCAGAAGAATGTAAATAATATGCTGACATTCACATAGTACAGAATGTTCTAAGTGAAAAGAATCACCATGCAGACTAATGAAAGCAAAACCCTTGGTAAATTTTTTTTGTTTTGTTTTAATATATCAAAGAATCTGCTTCATATTGACAAGAGAAAAAATTGAGATTTGGGTCCCAGATTTCACCGAAATCCTCTCACATCTTAAATAGTGTTCAAATCTCACTCTCTAACACTGAATCATATGATGAGGTAACCGCTTGTGTTCTTGGCAAATCTATGCCAAGGCAGTTTCAGAAGGAAACCCAAAGCCAGTGAGATGCAGTTCTCCAAAAACAGAAGGATGGGTACTTGCAGTCCAGGCTTTTCAACGGAGAACTTGGGATGTCAGAAGCAGAGGATTCAGGACCAGGCCTGACTAGATGAAGTTCGTCTCTCAGCCTTCCACCTGGTGGTCTTTCGACCCCGAGCATCTGAGTTCTGGTGTAGTGGGAAGTGTTCAGCATAGCAATTTGTAAATGGTTGCTGGCATTGCTCTTGGTCATCTGGAGTGGAGACAGATTCTAGAGAAAAGTAGAGGTACTGAGGTCATGCCGGCTCCATTAACCTACTGCTCCCATAGGAAACTATCACAAACTTAGTAGTTTAAAACAATGCAGCCTTATCTCATAGCTGTACAGGTTTGAAGTCCAGTATACTACAAAGGAAAGTGGGGCCGCGAGGGACTACATTCCTTTCTGCAGGTTCCAAGGATGAACCCACTTTCTTGCCTTTTGCAGGCTCTCAGATAGTCAGTCAGTTCTTAGCTTCCTACCTTCCATTTTTAGAGTCCTCTGCATTACACCTCTGACCATTCTTCCACAGCCACATCTTCCATTAATCGTGACTATAGCACAGAAAGGTAAGGTGCTTCTCATGATTCTGGGAGGAAGATAAAACAAAGGCTAGGGACTCTATAATATAGACATGGTAGAGAATAACTATATTGTAGATATTTCTTCTCAGGATCTTTGATAATATCTTCAAAGTCCTTTTTTACAATATAAATATGTAAAGTATCAGAGATTAGGGCATAAGCAACTTGGGAGCCTTTACTCTGCCTTTGAGTAGACCCTTGACACAGTTATGCAAGCAGTGGTGGTTAGGGGAGAGGGCTGTTTGTGGCTCGGTTTTGTTTGTTTCCTTCTTTATTTCATTTTCTTTAGGGTTTTCCTGGTTTTTTGTTTTGTTTTGTTTTGTTTTGTTTGAGACAGGGTTTCTCTGTGTAGGCCTGGCTGTCCTGGAACTTACTTTGTAGACCAGGCTGGACTCAAACTCAGAAATCCTCCTGCCTCTGCCTCCCAAGTGCTGGGATTAAAGGCATGCGCCACCACTGCCCAGATTTTTATTTCATTTTCTTTACTGAATTTTCTGCTTATTTCTCCCGATTTCTCTGCACCCTAGCATGAGGTATCCTGATAATTATTTCAACAAAATGTGATTGAAAAGAATAAAAAAGAAGAAAAAGAGAAAAAGAAGGGAAGAACAAAGAGATAAATTTGATTCTGTTCTATCTGCATCATAAATTTAAGTCAGGAGTCATTAGATTTGAGAAACTGTGCACTGGCACTGTCCATCACTGGTGGAATTAAGGTATAAGAGGTGGGGGTTTCATACTTTGTTTGTTCGGTATTCAGTGTGTATACACATTCAGTATATATATATATATATATATACATGCATGCATATATATACATATATATGTATATATTTCCTTTGTCAATTTAAAGATATTTTGAATATGGAAATGATTAGTGTTTGGGGGGGAGAGGAGGCACAAAAGAACTGTCCACTTTCCCTGATAATATTTTTCCATCATACTCTGTATCCCACAACTCTATGCTCTCTGTCCAGTTTCTTCACAGTAGAAATGTTTATTTTCCACTAACTATTGAATTAGAATGGAAACTCTCCTACTCCATAGAAGGCTCTGCACTGTGAAAGACAGTATACAGGAGACTTCCTTTTCTCTCCCAGCCTGTTCCTCTGACATGGAACCAGAACAGAGAGAAGGCTCAGTCTTATCTCTAATGACCATGACTCTCAGACACCAGGTTCTACATGGACCAAGATCCTTGAAATTTAACTTTAGAAGATCCTACTACTCCAGGGTTCCATCAACCTGTGTTTACCTTTCTAATCCTATTCTCTATAACTCAAAAACCAAGTAATTATATTCAATGAAAACAAAGTTGAAATTCAACCAATGTGTAGACTCCAGGAATGTTAGAATGTGAGTGTTCATATATGATATCAACCTTCTTCTTTCTCTTATATTATAAATATTCTCTGCATCTCTGAGGTTTAAAGTTCCTCAAGACACTGCTTGATCCCAGAGCATACATGTCATTTCTCTGTGTCTGAAGTTATCTTTGGATGGATTGGGCAGAGACTGTTCAAAGCCAGTCAGTATGATCAGTCCTTGGGGCAATGTCTGGAATGGTTTGTGGATGATACAACCCTCGGGTTTAAGCCAACATATAGGATGCCCTGAAAATATGCATGAGTGCACACCCCTTCACAACACAAATGAATAAAGCTCGTTTGAACTTTTGCAAAGTCAAATAAAGAAAATCATGACTTCTTACTAACCAGAGCTCTATGCTCTCTCCCTTGCTTTCAAAATAGGGATTTTGCAATGTGCACTCATTGTGAGTGCTTTTGAGCCAGTCAGCATCTCATGGGCAATATGAAAGAGCTTAACTTTGGATAGTAAAGCAAACCCAGTATCTTGAGAAACAATATCATATCACATATCATTTGGTTTTTGGAATACCATCTGGCGAGGCCTGACAAGTTCACAAAAGGAAATTCCTCTGCCTCTTGGTAAGATGACTTGAAATATTACATGAGGCTGGAATAGTTCCTAAAAGGTGGGCACAGATTGATGAAATGCCTTTCAGTTTTTCTAGGACACTCTCTGTTTGCTGGACAAAGACTGACCATTAATATTTCACCAGTTCTGTGAGTTGTACTAAAGAATGAACTTAACTGGTACAAGCTTTCTAACTTATTTTCATGAATTTTGACACCTTAACACTGCATAATCTAAGCTGTCCTGTACAGAATGTTCATGGATTAAGCCTTTGAAATCTGAGTGTTCTCAACACAGTCAGACCTAAATACTTTCAGAAATAGCATTTGACAAGTAGTATGAATGTGGTAAATGAAGGTACCTATTTATGGGAAGTGGAAAGGGAGGGAAGAGACTGACTTGGTATTCTGATTCAAGAGTATCACTAATTATAAGAACACAAACTTAGTCTTCTTTCCCCAGAAGAATGAAATATATGTCTTCAGTTGTTTCTGCCTCACATGAGTTTGAAAAGATACTCTTGACTCCAGGCAGTGAGCTAGCTGTAAGTTCTCAGGCTCATAAAACAACCATTTTAATTAAATACAGAGATTCTCCACCAACTCTAGTCCTCAATTATTTAAGACTTTAAGAAAACGGCATTAAAATGGAATTAATAAAGATGCTGACAAACCCATGACCATGGAAAGCAGAAAATGAAAATGGTGGTTGTTGTTGCTATTATAATAAGTGAGGTCTTAAAACTGGGAAGCCTGAACACTTCCCTCATACGGTTTAAATTAATCCATAAAACTTCTCATATGCCATTTGTTCCATATATACCCTAAATCATGTTGCTTTAAAAGGGCAATGTAAGTCCACACACCCCTAATTGTGAGGCAGACACACCAAGGAATCTTCTTTAACCACAGGGATCATGCACAATTTAATTTCATAGCTTGAAATTAAAGAAACATCATGGATATCTCTCAAAAAAAAAGTCTAACCACTCAAAAAACTTCTCTTCTCACAGCTGTTGAAAGCAAAGGAAAGAACAGAGTCTCTGCATGGCAATGACTTTCATGGAGCGGGTTTCATTTCCTGGTTGTAAAAGTGCCTACCACCTTTGAATACTGCAGTAATTGTTGCCGCATATGACCACGATGAAAATAATGGAATGTGATGATGTGAACCATCACACTGAGCACCATCCCTTTAACTCTTAAACATAAACTTCAAAATATAGATTTAAGTTGTAGAAAATGTCCTTTTTTTCCAACTAGCAATTAACTGAAAATTAAATAGAACATGGTGCTTTTTAATAAATGTACCCAAAATAATTATTTCAGCCAGACAGGGAAAAAAGTCCTACTGAAAAGGAATTATGTGAAAGATTCCTTCCTCTTCCAACAAACACACATCAAAGGTTGGCACTCTGCACCTCACAGGCAAAGTTAGTGTTCCGTTAAGAAGCAGAGACACAGCATTTTCCAGATACATGAATCCATTTCTGCCGAATATTTTCTGAACAGGATTTCAAATTGGTTAAGTGTGTGTGGCAGCACAGGATGCCACCGTGGATCACTGTCAAGGCACATTCTTGGAAATAAGCGAGCATCAGTCCTTTCTACTATTCTTAACAAATGCCCTTTTTTGGCCTCCACAGGCATCTGCAGATATATAGTATACACACACACACACACACACACACACACACACACACACACACACACATACATACACACACACACACACACACATACGCGTGCATGGGAAGGGGGGGGGAGAGAGAGAGAGAGAGAGAGAGAGAGAGAGAACACATAAATAAAACTAAATCATTAAAAATAAAAGTGCCTATAAAACCATTATAGTCAGCACAATTTTATGAGCATGAAAATAAACAAATGCATGTCAGATTAAATAAAAAAGTGCAAAAAAAGTTAATATACAACAAAACTGACATTCCCATTAGTTTACTAAATGGAATTTAATGGTATAGGCACAGCTATATCTATATGACAAATATAGTCATACATTTGCATAGGTAAATTTCAGGCAGTTTAAAAATCTTTTATATACAAAGTTTAATATCTCCTCATTATAAAATTCCTGGAGAAGCTAGTATTCAAAGGAACACACCTTGAGATGGGAAGATTGTATACAACAAACATAGAGCTAATGTTACACTAAATGATGAAAAATTAAGGGCATTTCTTCCAAAATCTGAAACAAGAGTGTTCACTCTCTCCATTCTTACTTAGTAGAATGCTTGAAGGCTTTGCTAGGTCAGTGTGGCAAGAGAAAGAACAGAAAGGAAATACATGGGAAAGGAAGAAGTCAAATTATCACTACCTGCACATGAAGCACTATAGTCAACAAACCTTGAAAATCCTACTGTAAAAAAATACTATTAGACCCAATGAATACTTTCAGAAAAGTAACAGAATATAAAAATCAACATGCCCAAGTCAGAAGCTTCCCAATACCCCAATAATGAATGTAGAAGATATCATATAGAAAATCTCACTCATGGAAGCTTTAATTTAAAAAAATAATAATAACTCCATTAGTTAGTTTACTATTGCTGTGATGATAGGCAGGTACCAAAATCAACTTATAGAAGAGTTTACTTAAACTTTAGGTTCTAAATTCTAAAGGATCTAAAGGTTATAAAGTTTCTAAAGGAGATTATGGTGACAGGGGAGGAATGGCAGCAGGTGGTGGAATCAGAAAGCTGGCAGATCACATGTCATCTGCATACAGGAAGCAGAGAAGGAATCAGGAAGTAGGAGAAAGCTATATTATTTATATGAGTACACTGTAGCTATCTTCAGACACTCTAGAATAGGGCATCGGGTCCCATCACAGATGGTTGTGAGTTGGGTTGCTGGGAATTGAACTCCAGACCTCTGAAAGAGTAATAAACACTCTTAACTCTTGAAGCATCTCTCCAGTAGGATACAGCTATAAAGGCTCAAAGACTTTCTCAGCAATGTACTTCTCCAGTAAGGCTGTACCTCCTAGATGTTCAACAACCTCCCCAAAGTCAGCAACTGAAACTAAGTGTTCACATATGTGAACCTGTGGGTACATTTCCCATTCAATCCAACCTAATAACTGTAGGAATAAACCTTACCAAGGAAAGGAAAGACCTCTGCAATAAAACCTTATGATACTGAAAAAAGAAAGTGAGAAAGGCAGTAGAAGATGGGAAAACGTCCCATTCTGGTGATTGCTATAACTATTGTTTAAAAAAAATGGCCCTATGGTTAAAAAGAAAAACAAGCCATAGATTCCATAGAATGTCCATAAAAATTGCAATAGTACTCATCACAGAACTAGAATAACCAATCAAAAAGTTCACATGAAAGCAAGAGACTCCCAAATGGTCAAAGTGGAGAAGCAGCGCAGGCGATATCACAATACACAAGCTCAGACAAAATCAGTATGGTACTGTCCCAAAGACAGGCATCAAAACCAACATAATACAAACAGAGGACCCACACAGTCACAGCTACCTTGTTTCTTAAATATTTTCTATAACTTTATAGATAAGTACTATTTTCAACATCATCCTCCCTTTTCCCTCCTTCTACTCTCATGTCCTTTTGACTCCTCAAATTCATGGCCTCTTATTCTTTAATTATCATTGTGGTTTTTATATATGTGTACATGTAAGTTTATAAATGCAAGCATTGGTGATTGAATAGCCTATCAGAGGCCCAGCCCTGGCAAAGGTGAGTTCTCCCTTTCTTACTAGCCTGCAGTTCTTCAGCTAGGAATGGAAACAAGTGAGATTTTCCCCAACCATACTGATGTCAATTGGTGTTCTTTTTTGGGTGTTGTTTTGGCAAACATATCGTTGATACTTCATATGTAGTGCTTCCCTGTCATACATAAAAGACACAATCTCACAACAGACATCCTGGTACTCTGACTCTTACAATCTTGGCAAAGCTGTCAAAAACATCCATTAGAGAAAGGATAACCTCTAAAAAAAAGTGGTCTTACATGAACTCTGGATTTTCTCATGTAGAAAAAGAATACAGGTATAGCTCTCTCAAGATAAATGAAAATCAATCCAAAATGAATCAAAGCTCTTAATGTAATATCTAAATCTTTGAAACTAATAGAAGAGAACAGAGAAGATGCTTTAAAACATGGCACAGTTGTTGATGATTCGCTAAAACAAATAATACAGTAGAACAGAGATTAATTTCAAGAATTGTCAAAGGAGATTACAGAAAATCATTAAAACTTCTGAAAGGAGGAAATGTAAAGAATAAAGAAAGTGCCTAGAGAATGGGGGAGGGGCATCCTACCTATACTTGTAACAGGGGATTTAGGTGTAGGATATACAAAGTACTTCAAAATTTAAACACTAAAAAATCATTCTATCAGTCGGAGTGTTAATAAACTGACCAGACAGTTCTGAAAAGAAGAAATAAAAATGGCCAAAAAATATTTGAAATAAATTTCAACATTTTTAGCTATTAGAAAAGTTTAAATTGCTTTTGACTTTCAGAGCAGCACCACAATGGTCAGCAAGAACAGGAACCTGATGAAAGGCAGCAAGAAGAGAACCAAAAGGAAAGTGGTTGATCCATTTTCTAAGACAGGTATGTTGGGTATTCCAAGGTTTTGTACTAATATACACTTATCAGTGAGTACATACCATGAGTGTTCTTTTGTGATTGGGTTACCTTACTTGGGATATTTTCCAGTTCCATCCATTTGACTAAGAATTTCATGAAGTCACTGTTTTTAACAGTTGAGTAAATGTACCACATTTTCTTTATCCATTCCTCTGTTGAGGGATATCTGAGTTCTTTCCAGCTTCTGGCTTATATAAACAAGGCTGCTATGAACATAGTGGAGCATGTGTCCTTATTGCATGCAGGTAAAGCCTCTGGGTATATGCCCAGGAGTGGTATAGCCGGATCCTCCAGGAGTGTCATGCCCAGTTTTCGGAGGAACCGCCAGACTGCTTTCCAGAGTGGTTGTACCAGCTTGCAATTCCACCAGCAGTGGAGGAGAGTTCCTCTTTCTCCACATCCTCTTCAGCATCTGCTGTCACCTGAGTTTTTGATCTTAGCCATTCTGACTGGTGTGAGGTAGAATCTCAGAGCTGTTTTGATTTGCATTTCCATGATGACTAAGGATGTTGAACATTTCTTTAGGTGCTTCTCATCCATTCAATATTCCTCAGTTGTGAATTCTTGTTTGAGATCTGTACCCCATTTTTAATAGGGTTATTTGGTTCTCTGGAGTCTAACTTCTTGAGGTCTTTGTATATATTGGATATTAGTCCTCTATTGGATGTAGGATTGGTAAAGATCTTTTGCCAGTCTGTTGGTTGCTGTTTTGTCCTATTGACCGTGTCTTTTGCCTTACAGAAGCTTTGCAATTTTATGAGTTCCCATTTGTCAATTCTTGATCTCAGAGCATAAGCCATTGGTGTTCTGTTCAGGAAATTTTCCCCTGTGCCCGTGTGATTGAGGCTCTTCCCCACTTTCTCCTTTATTAGTTTCAGTGTATCTGGTTTTATGCGGAGGTCCTTGATCCACTTGGAGTTGAGCTTAGTACAAGGAGATAAGAATGGATCTATTTGCATTTTTCTAGACACTGACTGCCAGTTGAACTAACACCATTTGTTGAAAATGCTGTCTTTTTTACACTGGATGGTTTTATCTCCTTAGTCAAAGATCAAGTGACCATAGGTGTGTGGGTTCATTTCTGGGTCTTCAATTATATTCCACTGATCTATGTGCCTGTCTCTGTACCAATACCATACAGTTTTTATCACTATTGCTCTGTAATACAGCTTGAGGTTACAGATGGTGATTTCCCCAGAAGTTCTTTTGTTGTGGAGAATAGTTTTCGCTATCCTGGGTTTTTTGTTACTCCAAATGGATTTGCAGATTGCTCTTTCTAGCTCTATGAAGAATTGATTTGGAATTTTGATGGGATTGCATTGAATCTGTAGATTGTTTTTCACAAGATGGCTATTTTTACTATATTAATCCTGCCAATCCATGAGCATGGAAAATCTTTCCATCTTCTGAGATCTTCTTCGATTTCTTTCTTCAGAGACTTAACTTTCTTGAGCTCAAGAAGAGGGAAGACCAAAGTGTGGGTGCATCAGTCCTTCTTAGAAAGGGGAACAAAATACTCACTGTAGAAAATATGGAGACAAAGTGTGAAGCAAAGACTGAAGGAAAGGCCATCCAAAGACTGCCCCACCTAGGAATCCATCCCATATGCAGTCACCAAACCCAGACACTATTGCAGATGCCAAGAAGTGCTTGCTGACAGGAGCCTGATATAACTGTCTCATGAGAGGCTCTTCCAGTGCCTGACAAATACAGAGGCGGAATCTTTCAGCCAACCATTGGACTGAGCACGGGGTCCCCAATGGGGTCCCCAAGGGAACAGTTAGAGAAAGGACTGAAGGAACTGAAAGGGTTTTCAACCCCATAGGAAGAAAAACAATATCAATCAGCCAGATTCCCCAGAGCTCCCAGAGACTAAACCACCAACTAAGGAATACACATGGAGGGACCCATGCATGGCTCCAGCCGCATATGTAGCAGAGGATAGCCTTGTCGGACATCAATGGGAGAAGTGGCCCTTGATCCTGTGAAGGCTCGATGCCCCAGTGTGGGGGAATTCATGGGTTGGTGGATGGGGGAACACCCTCATAGAAGCAGGGGGAAGGGCAAAGGGATAGAGGGTTTCCCGGGTGGGGGCCAGGAAAGGGATAACATGTGAAATGTAAATAAATAAAATATCCAATTTTAAAAAAAGAAAAAACAGAAAGACATGTATGATGTAAAAGCTCTGGCTATGTTCAATATTAGAAACATTGGGGAAACACTACTCCTAAGGATGCAAGGAGCCAAAATTACATCTGTTGGCCTCAATGGTCTTGTGTTTGGAATCTTGTTGGTCTGCATAATGATGAAGTTGTAGTTAGAAAATTCAAGCTACTTACTGAGGATGCTCAAGGCACAAATGGTGTAATTTCCATGGCATGATCTTACCTGGAACAAAATGTGTTCCAAGGTCAAAAAGTGACAGACTATGACTAACTCATGTTGATCTCAGGACAGCTGATTGTTATTTGCTCAGTCTGTTCTGTGTTGGTTTTACACACACACACACACACACACAAATGCAACAACCAGATATGCAAGACATCCTGTGCACAGCACCATCAGGTCCACCAAATCTGGTAGATTATCATAGAATCATGGCCCAAGAAGCACAAACTTGAAGGCAGTGCTTAATAAACTGGTCCCAGGCAGCACTGGGAAAGACAGAGAAAAGGCTTGACAGTCCATTTATCTTCTTCATGATGTCTTCGATAGGAAGATTAAAATATTGAAGAAGCCCGTTAGAAAACTCCCAGAGCTCCACGACGAAGGTGGAAAACGACTGTTGACAAGACATGTTAAAGTTGAACTAGCTGATCGATACGAACCAACAGTCCAAGAAAGTGTTTAAAATCCAGATTTTTAATAGTGACAAATAAAAAGTCCTACTTGTGATGATTAAAAAAAAGAAAAGGAAAACTGTAAATTAAAACTTCCTGAGATTGGATTTTACTCAGGTAAAAATGTTAATCTCTACTGAATGGTTTTGTGTGTCAACTTGACACAAGCTGGAGTTATCACAGAGAAAGGAGCCTCCCTTGAGGAAATATCTCCATGAGATCTGGTTGTAAGGCATTTTCTTAACTAATGATCAAGGTGGAAGGGCCCATTGTGAATGGTGTCAACCCTGGGCTGATAGTCGTGGGTTCTATAAGAAAGCAAGTTGAGCAAACCAGGGGAAGCAAGCCAGTAAGCAACACGCCTCCATGGCCTCTGTATCAGCTCCTGACTCCAAGTTCCTGCCCTGTGTGAATTCCTGTCCTAACTTCCTTTGGTGATGAACAACAGTGTGGAAGTGTAAGCTGAATAAACCCTCTCCTCCCAAACTTGCTTCTTGGTCGTGATGTTTTATGCAGGACTACAAACCCTAACTAAGACACCATCAAAAAGAGAAATAACAACAAATATTAGGAATGATGTGGGCAAAGAAGAATCCATGTGTATTTCGGTAGGAATATAATCTCATATGACCATACTAGAAACAGGACTGCCAAATGGCCCAGCTGTGCCAGCCTTGGGTATATAACAAAAGAACTGAAAGTCAACACACCAAAAAGGGAGTTTATACATCCATATTTATCACAGAGTTGTTTACAATATCAAGGAAACAAAACTAGCCTGCATGTCCATGGGTAGTTGATAAAATACTTTAAATGTGATCTATAAACACAATAGGATTTTATATAGCCATAAAGAAAAATGAAATAATGGCAATTGTGGGAAAATGGATGCAACTAGAAAATACTGTGTTGTGAAATAAATGCTTCATGTTTTATCACCTGAATCTAGATTTAAAAGTGTGTGTGTGTGCATGTGTTTATTTCTTTTTTTTATTATTTATTTTATTTTATTTTTTTAATTTACATTCCAAATCATTTCCCCTTTCCCGTTTCCTCCCTCCCCGAAAGTCCCATAAGCCCCCTTCCCTCCCTCTTTTCTCCATTCAACCCCCTCTCATTACTCTGTCCTGGTGTTCCCCTACATCCAGTCTTTCCAGGACCAGGGGTCTCTCCTTCCATCTTCTTAGAAATCTATTGATATGCGGATTGTGTCTAGGGTATTCCGAGATTCTGGGTCAATATCCCCTTATCAGTGGCTGCATACCATGTGTGTTCTTTTGTGATTGGGTGACCTCACTAAGGATGATATTTTCAAGATCTGACCATTTGCCTAGGAATTTCGTGAATTCATTGTTTTTAATTGCAGAGTAGTATTCCATTGTGTAGATATACCACATCTTCTGAATCCATTCCTCCGTTGAGGGACATCTGGGTTCTTTCCAGCTTCTGGCTATTATAAATAAGGCTGTTATGAACATAGTGGAGCATGTGTCCTTATTGCATGCAGGTAAAGCCTCTGGGTATATGCCCAGGAGTGGTATAGCCGGATCCTCCGGGAGTGTCATGCCCAGTTTTCTGAGGAACCGCCAGACTGCTTTCCAGAGTGGTTGTACCAGCTTGCAATTCCACCAGCAGTGGAGGAGTGTTCCTCTTTCTCCACATCCTCGCCAACAACTGCTGTCTCCTGTGTTTTTGATATTAGCCATCCTGACTGGTGTGAGATGGAATCTCAGGGTTGTTTTGATTTGCATTTCCCTAATGACTAAGGATGATGAACATCTCTTTAGGTGCTTCTCAGCCATTAGATATTCTTCAGGTGAGAACTCTTTGTTTAGCTCTGTACCCCATTTTTTAATAGGGTTACTTGGCTCTCTGGAGTTTAACTTCTTGAGTTCTTTGTATATATTGGATATTAGCCCTCTGTCGGATGTAAGGTTGGTAAAGATCATTTCCCAGTTAGTTGGTTGCCGCTTTGTCTTTTTGACAGTGTCTTTTGCCTTGCAAAAACTTTGTAATTTAATGAGGTCCCACTTGTCTATTCTTGATCTTAGAGCATAAGCTATTGGAGTTCTGTTCAGGAAATTCTCCCCTGTGCCCATATGTTCAAGGTTCTTCCCTAGTTTCCCTTCTATTAGTTTCAGTGTGTCTGGTTTTATGTGGAGATCTTTGATCCACTTAGAATTGAGCTTAGTGCAAGGAGATAAGAATGGGTCAATTTGCATTCTTCTGCATGTTGACCTCCAGCTGAGCCAGCACCATTTGTTGAAAAGGCTATCTTTTTTCCACTGGATGGTTTTAGCTCCTTTGTCAAAGATCAAGTGACCATAGGAGTGTGGATTCATTTCTGGGTCTTCAATTCTGTTCCATTGATCTACATGTCTGTTACTGTACCAATACCATGCAGTTTTTAACACTATTGCTCTGTAGCACAGCTTGAGGTCCGGGATACTGATTCCCCCAGAGGTTCTTTTACTCTTGAGAATAGTTTTAGCTATTCTGGGTTTTCTGTTATTCCAGATGAATTTTTGAATTGCTCTTTCTAACTCTATGAAGAATTGAGTTGGGATTTTGATGGGGATTGCATTGAATCTGTGTATTACTTTTGGTAAGATGCTCATTTTTACTATATTAATCCTGTCAATCCATGAACATGGCAGATTTTTCCATCTTCTGAGGTCTTCTTCTATTTCTTTCTTCAGAGACTTGAAGTTCTTGTCATACAGATCATTCACTTGTTTGGTTAGAGTCACGCCAAGATACTTAATATGGTTTGTGGCTATCGTGAAGGGTATCATTTCTCTTACTTTTTTCTCAGCCTGCTTATCCTTTGAGTATAGGAAGGCTTCTGACTTGCCTGAGTTGATTTTATATCCGGCCACTTTGCTGAAGTCCTTTATCAGCTGTAGGAGTTCTCTGGTGTTCTTTGGGTCGCTTATGTATACTATCATATCGTCTGCAAATAGTGATAGTTTGACTTCTTCCTTTCCAATTTGTATCCCTTTGACCTCTTTTTGTTGTCTAATTGCTCTAGCTAGAACTTCAAGTACTATATTGAAAAGATATGGAGAGAGAGGGCAGCCTTGTCTAGTCCCTGATTTTAGTGGGATTGCTTCAAGTTTCTCTCCATTTAGATTGATGCTGGCTACCGGTTTGCTGTAAATTGCTTTTACTATGTTTAGATATGGGCCTCGAATTCCTGATCTTTCCAAGACCTTTAGCATGAAAGGATGCTGAATTTTGTCAAATGCTTTCTCAGCATCTAATGAGATGACCATGTGGTTTTTTTCTTTGAGATTGTTTATGTAGTGGATTACATTGATCGATTTCCTTATATTGAACCATCCCTGCATCCCTGGGATGAAGCCTACTTGATCGTGGTGAATGATCGTTTTGATGTGTTCTTGGATTCGGTTGGCAAGAATTTTATTGAGTATTTTTGCATCGATATTCATAAGAGAGATTGGCCTGAGATTCTCTTTCTTTGTCGGATCTTTGTGTGCTTTTGGTATTAGTGTAATTGTGGCTTCATAGAAGGAGTTGGGTAGTGTTCCTTCTGTTTCTATTTTGTGGAACAGTTTGAAGAGTATTGGGGTTAGGTCTTCTTTGAAGGTCTGATAGAATTCTGCACTAAAACCATCTGGACCTGTGCTTTTTTGGTTGGAAGACTTCCAATGACAACTTCTATTTCTTCAGGGGTTATAGGACGGTTTAGATGGTCTATTTGATCCTGATTTAATTTTGGTATTTGGTATCTGTCAAGGAAATTGTCCATTTCCTCAAGATTTTCTAGTTGTGATGAATACAGGTTTTTGTAGTAGGATCTGATGATTTTTTGAATTTCCTCAGTTTCTGTTGTTATCTCTCCCTTTTCGTTTCTGATTTTATTAATTTGGATACTATCTCTGTGCCCTCTGGTTAGTCTGGCTAAGGGCTTATCTATCTTGTTGATTTTCTCAAAGAACCAACTCCTCGTTTTGTTGATTCTTTGTATGGTTTTATTTGTTTCTACTTGATTGATTTCAGCCCTGAGTTTGATGATTTCCTGCCTTCTACTCCTCTTTGGTGTATTTGCTTCTTTTTGTTCCAGGGCTTTCAGGTGTGCCATTAAGCTGTTAGTGTATGCTGTCTCCCGTTACTTTTTGGCGGCACTCAGGGCTATGAATTTTCCTCTTAGCACTGCTTTCATTGTGTCCCATAAATTAGGGTATGTTGTGCCTTCATTTTCATTAACTTTCAAAAAGTCTTTGATTTCTTTCTTTATTTCCACCTTGACCAAGTTATCATTGAGTAGAGCATTGTTCAGCCTCCATGTGTACGTGGGTTTTCTTTTGTTTTTGTTGCCATTGAAGACCACCCTTATTCCATAGTGATCTGATAGGAGGCATGGGATTATTTCTATCTTCTTATATCTGTTGAGGTCTGATTTGTGACCAATTATATGGTCAATTTTGGAGAAGGTACCATGAGGAGCTGAGAAGAAGGTGTATTCTTTAGCTCTAGGATGAAATGTTCTATATATATCTGTTAGTTCCATTTGGTCCAAGCCTTCAATTAGATTCACTGTGTCCCTGTTTAGTTTCTGCTTTCCTGAACGATCCATTTAAGAGAGTGGGGTGTTGAAGTCACCCACTATTATTGTGTGAGGTGCAATGTGTTCTTTGAGCTTTAGTAAAGTTTCTTTTACGAATGAGGGTGCCCTTGCATTTGGAGCATAGATATTCAGAATTGAGAGTTCTTGATGGTGGATTTTTCCCTTGATCAGTATGTAGTGTCCTTCTGTGTCTTTTTTGATGACTTTAGGTTGAAAATCAATCTTATCTGATATTAGGATGGCTACTCCACCTCGTTTCTTGGTGCCATTTGCTTGTAAAATTGTTTTCCAGCCTTTTACTCTGAGGTAGTGTTTGTCTTTGACACTGAGGTGCGTTTCCTGCATGCAGCAAAATGCTGGGTCCTGTTTATGTATCCAGTCTGCTAGTCTACGTCTTTTAATTGGGGAATTGAGACCATTGACATTAAGAGAGATTAAGGCATAGTGATTATTGCCATCTGCCATTCTTGACGCTATCTTTATGTTTGAGGGGTTATCTACTTTTGGGTTTGATTCAAGAAGGTTATTATCTCATTTTTTCCTGGGTGTTGTTTCTCTCCCTGTATTGGAGGTTTCCACCTATTATCCGTTGCAGGGCTGGATTTGTGGAAAGATATTGTGAAAATTTGGTTTTATCATGGAATATCTTGGTCTCTCCATCTATGGTGATTGAGAGTTTTGCTGGGTATAGTAGTCTAGGCTGGCATTTGTGCTGTCTTAGTGTCTGCACGAGATCTGCCCAGGATCTGGCTTTCATAGTCTCTGGTGAGAAGTCTGATGTGATTCGGATAGGTCTTCCTTTGTATGTTACTTGGCCCTTTTCTCTTACTGCTTTTAGTATTCTTTCTTTGTTTAGAACATTCGGTGTTTTGATTATTATGTGACGGGAGGTATTTCTGTTCTGGTCCAGTCTGTTTGGAGTTCTGTAGGCTTCTTGTACATTCATCGGCATCTCTCTCTTTAGGTTAGGGAAGTTTTCCTCCATAATTTTGTTGAAGATGTTTACTGGCCCTTTAAGTTGCAAATCTTCACTCTCATCTATACCTATAATCCTTAGGTTTGGTCTTCTCATTGTGTCCTGGATTTCCTGGATGTTTTGGGTTACACGTTTTTTGCATTTTTCATTTTCTTTGACTGTTGAGTCGATGCTTTCTATGGAATCTTCAGCACCTGAGATTCTTTCTTCCATCTCTTGTATTCTATTGTTTATGTTTGCATCTATGACTCCTGATTTCTTCCCAAGGTTTTCTATCTCCAAAGTTGTCTCCCTTTGTGATTTCTTAGTTGCTTCTACTTCCTTTTTTAGTTCCTGGATGGATTTGCTGAGATCCTTCACTTGTTTGTTTGTATTTTCCTGTATTTCTTTAAGGTATTTTTGCATTGCCTCTTTCAGGATTTCTTCCTGATGACCCACATTCTCCTGCATTTCTCTGAGCGATTTTTGTGTTTCCTCCTCATGGGAATCCATCTGTTGATCCATTGTCTCCTGCATTTCTTTAAGCAGTTCTCGTGTTTCCTTTGTAAGGGCATCTAACCGTTGATTCATTTCTTTAAGCAATTTTTGTGTTGCCTCCTTATGGGCATCCGTCTGTTGACCCATATTCTTCTGCATTTCTTTATGCAAATTTTGTGATTCCTTTGTGAGTGCATCTACCCGTTGATTCATCTCGTTAAGCGATTTTTGTGTTGTCTCCTTGTGCGCCTCCATCTTTTGATCCATGTTCTCCCGCATTTCTCTAAGCGATTTTTGTGTTTCCTTTGTAAGGGCTTCTAACCGTTGATTCATGGTCTCCTGTAACTCTTTATGAGATTTATTTGTGTCCTTCTTGTGATCCTCTAATAGCATCATGAGAAGTGATTTTAAATCCAGATCTTGTCTTTCGGGTGTGGTGGGGTATCCTGGACTTTCTGCTGTTGGAGAGTTGGGTTCGGATGGTCCCACATTACTTTGATTTCTGTTAGTAACATTCCTACGTTTGCCTTTTGCCATCTGGATACCTCTGGTGTTAGTTGGTCCTGCTGCCACTGGCTGTTGGTTGGACCTCCTGTGAGCCTGCAAAGCTATTTCTGCCCTCTCCCCCCGGATTACCAGGATTCCCCTGGCACTGATTTCTGGGGCCTGCCTGCTCCTGAGTGACTTTGGAGCCCTAATGTGCCTTGCCCCAAGTGATCTTATATTGGGGAGGCCTTGCACATCCAAAGGCTTAGCCTAGTGGATTCCTGGAGCAGAGGTCGCCAAAGGGAGGCTGGTAGGCTCCTGCCCTGTGCAGGGGTGTGTGATCTCTCCTGGGGGGAGGAAGGGGCGTCCCTCTGCCAGGCAGAATTCCCACAGCAGAGCTAGCATGCTGGTTACTGCAGATCTGCCCAGCTCTTGGGAGCCACGTGCACACAATCCACCAAAGACCCAAGTGATATTATGCCTGTCTGTCTCAGAACCTGGCAGTCCCACCTTCCCAGTCACTGGAGCAGAGATGGCGGAGTGCACTCTGCACACTCTCCGTGGCGCCGCTCACCCTGCAGACGCGATGGCCTGCCGATCTGGCACCCAGACGACCACAGCGCTGACCCGTTCTCGGGCGCAGACGGAAGCCCCAACAGGCCGTGTCCCAAGTGGTGCTATATTGGGGAGAGAGCCTGGGTACCTGTCTCTTCAGTGCAGTCTGCGGGAACAGAGGTTGCGGAAGGAAAGCTGGTAGGCTCCCGCCCAGTGCGGGGTCCCTCTGCCAGGCAGAAGTCCCACAGCAGAGCTGGCACGCTGGTTACTGAAGATCAGCCCAGCACTTGGGAGCCGCATACACACAAGCCGCCCGAGACCCAAGCAATATTATGCCTGTCTGTCTCAGAACCTGGCTGTCCCAACTTCCCAGTCACTGGAGCAAAGATGGCGGAGTGCAATCTGCACTCTCTCCGTGGCGCCGCTCACCTGCAGATGAGATGGCCTGCCGATCTGGCACCCAGACGACCACAGCGCTGACCCGTTCTCAGGCGCAGACGGAAGCCCCAACAGGCCGTGTCCCAAGTGATGTTATATTGGGGAGAGAGCCTGGGTACCTGTCTCTTCAGTGCAGTCTGCGGGAACAGAGGTCGTGGAAGGAAAACTGGTAGACTCCCGCCCCCATGTGTTTATTTCTTAAACTAGATCTTAAGTAGGGCAAAAGATAGATAGGGTAACAATATACATGAAATCAGAACATAGAATAACTGGGGTAAGACAGCTGGAGAGGTTGTGGGGACCCCTGGGATGATAGTGGGGGTAGGGTGCGAATGGCCACAAAATACAATGACGCATATGTTGGAAGATGTCATGATGAAACTCCTTACTTTATGTGCTAGCTAAAAATTGAATTAAAGTAAAATTTGCCCATTAAAAAGGAGAACTATAATGTCTTTGTTGCCTCTATCTCCTGTCTAACAGCATAAGCCATGAGTACAAAGAGTCTGGTAAGCATCCCACGATTCTACTTTGGTGACCCCGGAAAGGCACTAATTGTATTCACAAAGGCTTTTTTATTTTCTCTCCTATATGATCTCTCAAATGTGTGCAGCATAGCAACAACTCTTTTGCTCCCTCCACCCACCCCTCTCTCTCAGCTTCCTTCCCTTGTTTCCCATGGTCTCAGCATGATGCAGTTGTTAGCTGAGTCAGAGCTCCATCCTGCCACTTTTGATGACTTGATGGCCTTGTTTCCTCTATATGTGGGTGTCTGCTAATGTTCTAGCCTGCCCTGCTTGATTTCTGGCTCTAATACCTTACTGATTGGAAACTGAGAACTGAAGAACCATCTTTAGTAGTCCCTTAGCAGATAATCTGACTTCAAGTCTCAGCATCAATCTTTATTTTTTTACCCAGGATTTCTTCTTTTATCTTTATAAACTGCATTTGCCTATGGCCATGTCTGTCTCCTCTCTTCCAGTGGCAGTCCTTTGTCCCCCTCCAAGACAAATACCTCTCCACCTCCCGACATTCTTGTTCCCTCCCCCCTTCTCCGTCAGCTTCTATCTCCTGACTTTGTCTCTCTCTTTTTTTTTTAATTATTTATTTTATGTATGTGAGTACACTGCAGCTGTCTGACACACAAGACTCCCATTACAGATGGTTGTCAGCCACCATGTGGTTGCTGGGAATTGAACTCAGGATCTCTGGAAGAGCAGTCAGTGCTCTTAACCACTGAACCATCTCTCCAGCCTCAGCATCGATCTTGACTGGTACAATCAGCACATTCCTTCCCAAGCCTCTTGTCCAGCTGCCTTCAGGCAGTGATTGGTTAATGCTTGCTTTTGTGTCTTAAACTGAGCCAATCAGAGTCTGGTAAGAGAGATTTGCCAAAACTATGGGGTGAGACTTTTGACTCCAGCAGTAGTAACCTCTTAAATAGAGGTCCAGAGCTGAAGGTGGCAGTCTCACTTAGAAAGCCTACCCACAGGGGTCCACTTAGGAGAAGGAGTAGAATGGGAGTAAGATAAAGGAGGCATGGTGCTGGGTGGCAGAGAGGAACTGTGTGGTACACAGTGACAAGGCAAAGATAAGTCAATGCTCAGAGTAGGGTGTTTCAGCTCAAGTAATGAGCTTTTTTTGGACTATCTTTAATTCTACATTCACATAACCTCAATGTTAATAACTTTAACAATGAACTTACAAAATTCCTAAAGCTTTAACAACTGATTCCAGTACATTCTTGCCTCTACTTGGAATGCTGTGATGTTTCTTGGCTGAATTAATTAGTATTTTCTTAGCTACCAAATGGCGACTTTTATAACTCAATCTATACTTATTAGTGGGCAGTCTATCCTGAAGAGCAGTTTTGGGTTTTTGTCTGTTTGTCTGCCTTTTTTTTTAATCTTAGTATGAACTCACTGATCCCTACTTATTTACATACTTGAATTAGCCCTCCCTTGGTAAGTGAGATGCTCTTTAAGTTGGTGCCTGCTACATTTTTTCCTATCTTTGTGATTCTTTTGGTCTTTTGGAATTTTCAGAATGAGATTTGTTCTTACTTTTTGGTTTGAGAAAATATTCTATGTTCACATATTATCTTCGTGTAAGTAACCATTGCCCTGTTGCCATGGTCTCTGTATTTTACCCTCTGCAGGCCATGAACATCCCTCTGTGCTGCATGGATGCCCTCTTTCCCACTGCTTGAGCTGGTACCCATTCAGCCCAGGTCTCGGAGTGAACTTGATGTAAAGATTTCAGACTCAACATATGGAATTCTATATCTACATCAGGAATTAGTAAAGAGCTTTAAGAATCACATATAAATGTCACGAACTCTCAAACTATACATTTTCTGTCATATATGCAGCAGCTCAGCTCTGCCATGGCAAATGGTGGATGTGGCAATATTTTAATAAAACCTTATTTTTAATTAACTTATTTTTTTATTTTGAAATTTTTTCATTCAATATATTTTGATCATATTATTCCTGTCTTCCAGCTCCTAACCCCTTACATACCTAACATCATTTTCTTTGTCTCTCTCTTAAAAAGCAAGGAAGAAAGAAAATAAAACAAACCAACTAAAAATAATTAGACAACACACACACACACACACAAAATAAACATGAATGAAGTCCATTGTGGGTTCGCCAGCTTCTTATTTACAGGTAGCCAGTACATGCAATTTGATGACACTTTGTATATGGTCATTAGATCAATATTCATTTTCTTATAATATCTTGATGTGTTTTAATATAAAAAGCAATTCTGACTTGGTAAAGTAAGTTGAGAAGTATATCTTCCCCCTTTAATTCCTGAGGAATTGTTTGGTTGACACTTTCAACCAGAAAACTTTTGACAACTCTTTCACATATAGATGCCAGAAACCAAGCATTTATCTCTTACTTAATAGAGTGGTTTTAGTAAGACCTCATTATGAAAGCTTCTATGACCTATTCATTTGATCTCTGTAACTAACTGCCAAAAACTTTTATTACAGAATTAATTTTCCTGAAAAATTTGTAGATGGGGGTTTGATACATTTACTATTACAAAAACCATTGTAGTTTAAAGAAAGAGATAGAAAGTAAATTAAGAATGTATATATTCTGACATATACTTTGCTACACAGAGTTAATGTTTATGAAATTCTTCGATCATGGGTTAACATCCTGTCCTGTTCAATTTTACAGTGACTCATCATTTCACAACCCATCATGATGAAACCCTAACAACTCATGAGTCCTGGACGTCATTGAGATTATCTTGAAATGTGACCATGAAAGACTCTCCAGACCTAGAGAAGACTGACAGTTTGTTATAGGCATGTAAACAGGTATGATCCTTCCTAAACTTACCGAGAAATCTCTGGTCCAAATGGAGACAGTTGTAATACTTGGACCTACAGGAAATCTGCAATATACCCGTGACATGATAGAAACAAGTTATGTGTAATATACATGTATGCAGCCTGTAGTAATCCTGAAGCATCTCTCTTCTATGCTCTGTCCTTTCCCAGGACATTTCCTTTTTCCATCAGATACTCTCATGGAACTAAATGAAAACAGTGTTGGAGGCTCATGCTCCCTCTGAAGACTTCTGCTTGCTTCATACTTGGCTCCTATGCACAGATTAGGAGAAGAAAAGTTCAAAATTAATGACTTACTTGTTCTTTAGAAAGATACATTCCCTAGCAGTGATTAAATCCCCATCCGTTGGCCCCTTCTGCCAAAGGCATATTTGTGTTGTTTAATTCATGAAATGAATGAGATATTTATGTTCCATAGACTATAGTGTAGGCTTAGATTTTTTTAAAAAAACTACTTTTAATAAGGGTTCTCAAATGGTTTGACCCCACTTCTATCCCACTGTCCAAAGGTAGGGGAGAAAAGATGGTAAATAGAAGAAGGGGATGTGGACCTGTTTAGTAGTTCCTTGGAGCCATTCCAATCTCTGTCAGGATACCAGGATACTTCAGTTCAGTAGTGTCAGGATAGCAAATATAAATCAACAGTGGTGGCATGATCTAGCAGAAACCTCCAGGCCTCTGTCAAATCAGCATGAGTCAGTGGCAGGCCCCAGGACCAGCTGGGACACCAGGAGATGTTATCTGCTATGCCATTCTCAATGAAGTGAAGATCAGCAAAGATACAAGACCAACAAAGTGTTGCAAAGCATGCCATCACTGTCCACTGAGTCTTAAACTCCCTCCAAACACCATGTGTCCTCCCATGGGTCATGCCTCAGCAAACCACGTGGGTCTGTCTTATCAAAACACCACATGAGTCAGTATCATCTGACATATCCAGAAACTTCCACTTCACTGTAGCAAAAGGTACTGTGTTTCCTTGTCTTCTGGCCATCATCAGTTTACAGATGCTATAATATGTGACATACCTTTGTCCCTTCAGTCACCGTTCCTGACTCAACACAGCTCTGTGCAAGCAATCTGATATTTTGTGATTATGTTGGGTTGGCTTGAGTGCGATGAATTCTATGCATTATACTTTTAGTGTCTGTGGTAGTTAATATTGATTGTCAATCTGGTAGAGTCTGGAATTACTTAGTAAACAAACCTCTGGACCTGTCTGTGAAAGAGTTTTTAGGCTGCATTAATTAAGACTGAAGACCTGGGGCTAGGGAGATGGAGAACCCAAGTTCAAATCCCAGTGCCCACATGGCAGTTCATAACACTCTATAATTCCAGTTCCAGGGGATCTGACACCCTCACACAGACATACATGAAGGCAATAATAAATAATGTAAGTGAATTTACATTGTAAATAATTTTATTGATTGATTGATTGATTGATTGATTATAAACTCCAGATTTTATTCCCCCTTCCAATCCAGTCTTCTGTGGCTCCACATCCCATACCTCCTCAATGTCCTCTGTCTCCACAAAGATGTCCCCACCTCCCACCCCTACACCACCAGGCCTCTAAACTCCCTAGGGCTTCCAGTCTCTTGAGAGTTAGATGCATCTTCTCTAGCTAAACGAAGATATAGCAGTCCTCTGCTGTATATGTGTTGGAGGCCTCATATCAGCTGGTATATGCTGACTAGTTGATAATCCAGTGTCTGAGAGATCTCAGGGGTCCAGGTTGAGACTGCTGGTCCTCCTACAGGGTTGCCCTCCTCCTCAGCTTCTTCTGGCTTTCCCCTAATTCAACCACAGGTGTCAGCCGCTTCTGTTCATTGGTTGGGTGCAAATATCTGCATCTGACTCTTTCAGCTGCTTGTTGGGTCTTCCCAAGTACAGTCATAAAAAGTTCCTTTTCTGAGCACTCCATAGCCTCAGTAATAGTGTCAGGCCTTGGGGCCTCCCCTTGAGCTGGATCCCACTTTGGGCCTGTCGCTGGACCTTTTTTTCCTGAGGCTCCTCTCCATTTCCATCCCTGCATTTCTTTCAGACAGGAACAATTATGGATCAGAATTTTGACTGTGGGATGGCAACCCCATCCCTCACTTGATGCCTTGTCCTTCTGCTGGAGGTGAGCTCTACAAGCTTCCTCTCCCTAATGTAGTTCATTTCATCTAAGGTCCCTCTCTTTGAGTCCTGAGAGTCTCTCACCTCCCAGGTCTCTGGTATATTCTGGAGGGTCCTCCCAACCTCCTACCTCCTGAGGTTGCATGTTTCCATTCTTTCTGATGGCCCTCAGGGATTTCAGTCCTTTTCCCCCACCCAATACCAGATCATGTTCTCCTTTCCACACACACACCCATCTCCTTTCTTGCCCAGGTTCCTTCCTCCCCCACTTGTGGTTGCTTTCTTCTCAGTCACAAGTGGGACTGAGGCTTCCTCACTTGGTCCCTTCAGCTTTTGACCTTTTTGAATTCTGTGAGTTGTAACTTGGTTATTTGGCACTTTTTTGGACTTATATCCACTTATTAGTGAGTACAATCCATGTAGTTCCTTTTGGGTCTGAATTACCTCCCTCAGGATGGTATTTTCTAGTTCCATTTGCCTACAAAACTCAGGATGTCCTCATTCTTAATAGCTGAGTAGTATTCCATTGTGTAAATGAACCACATTTTCTGTATCCATTCTTCTATCTTGGAACATCTGGGTTGTTTCCAGCTTCTGGCTATCACAAACAAGGCTGCTATGAACATAGTGGAACATGTGCCCCTGTGTCATGGTGGGACATCTTTTGGGTATATTCCCAAGAGTGGTATTGCTGGGTCTTCAGGTAGATCTATTTCCAATTTTCTGAGGAACCGCCAGATTGATTTCTAGAGTGGTTGTACCAGTTTTCAATCCCACCCTCAATGGAGTAGTGTTCCTCTTTCTCCACATCCTTGCCAACATGTGCTGTCACCTGAGGTTTTGATCTTAGCCATTCTGATTGGTGTAAGGTAGAATCTCAGGGTTGTTTCGATTTACATTTCTCTGATAACTAAGGATGTTGAACATTTCTTTAGGTGCTTCTCAGCCATTCAAGATTCCTCTTTTGTGAATTCTCAGTTTAGTCCTATACCTCATTTTTTTCGTGAGGTCTGTCAACAAACTAATTCAGCCAGGGGAGGTCTCTGCATAGAACCTGGCAGGAATGCTGAGACTCAAATGGAAGTCCTCTCCTCATCTGATAAGACAGAAAACAGTAACTGCAAAGAAGCAAAGCTCCTCCCACACCTGTGAGATCAGAATAGGACAGGGCTTACAACTAACTTCTCTTCTCTCCTCATGCAGAAGAACTTCGAATTTACTGAGACTGAAGAGATCAACAGCTGTCACTTGCCGCTCCCACACACAGTACCACCAAGAAGTCTCCGTGATCAGGGGAATACAGTCCTTTGAACTCAATACAGCTGTGCCAGCAATTTGCCCCATAGGTTAGTGCCACTCTCTTCCTTAGTCAGAGAAGCTTCTTTCGCCATGGGCCTCAGCCAATGCAGTAACTCACAGCTGGTCAAAGTGCTGAAAGTAAATGGCTATTGAGTACTCCAGCCATAACTGGGACATCTGTTTATCAACTCCCTAAGGCTCTGGAATATTGCATAAGGGTTGGAAAGAAACTAAGAGCTGGAAGATGGGGCTGAGAGCTGGGAGCTGCTGTCTTCAGGAGATGGAGACTGAGCTGGAGAATGTGGAGGAATGCTGTGAGCTCCTGTCTTCTGGACATAGCACCCGTGAACTCACTACAGTTGTGGTTACCTGCACAAGACATGAATAAGCTCAAACCAACCAAGTCAATCAACACTCTCGCAGACAGCACTAATTGATATACTGGACGTAGAGGCTTATCAAAATAAAAGAAAGGAAAAGTAAGAAGAGAGTGGGAATCGAAAATACATTGCATGCATATGTCAACGAACAAATAAAAGATATTTTAAAAATTATTATTCAATATCCACCTTTTCACAAAATTACTATAGTCTTTCTGGTTCTATTGCATTCTGATCTGATAAAATAAAAGACAAGAAGTCTTTTCAGTTATCTGTATTTTGTAAGACCTGATTTGTGGCATAAAACATGATCAATCGGGCTGGAGAGATGGCTCAGCAGTTTAGAGCACTGACTGCTCTTCCAAAGGTCCTGAGTTCAATTCCCAACAACCACATGGTGGCTCACAACCATCTGTAATGGGATCTGATGCCCTCTTCTGGTCTGAAGATAGCAGCAGTGTACTCATATACATTAAAAATAAATAAATCTTAAAAAAAAATAGTTGATCTTAGAAAGCATTTCATAGGCTAAGATGTGTTTCCTCTTTCTACTGAATGTAATATTCTCTAGAAATCTGTTGAGCCATTTTGATCTCTGATATAATTTATATCTGAAGATTCCTTATTTATTTTTAGATGTGATGACTTATTTGAAGATGATATTATAAGGCAGAAAATTATTTATTTATTAGCACTGTATTTATTATTATTGTATCAGGATCTATCTGAACTTTTATGTCCATTGGTAGTGTGTTGGTGGGATTTGGAACTCTAATGTTTGCTATCTGTATGGTTGCAACTGTTAGGTCTTGATAAATTATCACTTTTGATAATATCCAATGATCTTATTTATTATTCCTCACTAATTTTTGTTTAACATCTACTTCATTGAATCATTTTACTTTTGACTTTCATTTCTATATGCTTTTCGGGTTGCTTTCTATCCCTTGACTTTCAGTCTGTAGGGTCTTAACCAGTGATATGTGTTTGGAAAACAAAAAGTAGCTGGTTCCACAAAGAATATTCTTATTAGAACAGAGGCCAATTAATACAGAGATTTATAACTAGTAAAAGAGACAAGAATAAGTGATAGTGGAGTGTTCATCCCTAAATGAGACATCACAGAGACAGAGACAGAGACAGCGACAGAGACAGAGACAGAGACAGAGAGGGGGCTCAAGGAAGATCCTGGGAGAGGGAGAAGAAAGAATATAAAAAGGCAGAGGATAAGGAGATAAATGAGTCAGAAGGCATGGAATAGAGATGTGAAAAAGTACCTTCTGAGCATAGTATAACTAATTCAATCATGATCTCACAGTAGCTGCATGCAATGAAGCTATTAAAGATTGAGCCGGTCGGCAGTAAATCATGGATCAGGAAGAGGTTCATAGAACCCTACCTCACTCTGTGATTAACTATTCATGATTCTGGAGGAAGGAAAACCATCTCCAGGTTTGTTTGTTTGTTTGTTGTTGTTGTTGTTGTTGTTGTTATTGTTTTCAGGATCAACAAGAAATTCAATTGCTGGGCACAACAACTAGAATCCTAATCTTGTAAGCCATATTAAATATAAATCCTTAGCCGGGTGGTGGTGGTGCACGCCTTTAATCCCAGCACTTGGGAGGCAGAGGCAGGAGGATTTCTGAGTTCGAGGCCAGCCTGGTCTACAAAGTGAGTTCCAGGACAGCCAGGGCTACACAGAGAAACCCTGTCTTGAAAAACCAAATATACATACATATATATACATATATGTATATATATGTATACATATATGTATATATATATATCCATCCTCTGGTGGCAAATCCTGGTGGATTCGCTATCTAAACTGGGGGGCCACTTGTAGCTACATTTTGTCCTCCCACTGTCCCTGTCCAAAAGTCTGTCTCTCTCCTGCTTCTTCTCTTCCTCTCTCTGACCCGGAAGTCCCACCTACTTACCCAGTGATTGGTTTCATTAGTCACTAGAAGGCCATGAATTCAATTAGGACATGAAGTCCTGAGTTCATGATTTACTCTTCATCCTAGGTAGCCCATCTTGGGGAGGCTGTATTAGCATCAAAATACAAACAGCACCAGGGCTATCCACAACACTTCCCCCTTTCTGTTCAATTAAAAGACTCTTTTATTTCAGATATAAATTAAGCATAACTATCACCACTCTATAATTTATAAAGTACAATATACACCTAACACCCAGTCCATGATTTTTGTCAATTAAATACAACACTGTTATCTATCCTAACTTAAAAGAGGCTTATAAATCCATATTAAAACCTGGTTTAGCTTGTATACTATCTGAAAACTATCTTCTTAAATATGTTCTCTCAATGCTAAATCTCCTGGGTTGGCTATGAGACTGTAGCTAGTCTTCAATCCTGTCAGAAATCTGAGAATGACCAATATTATCTAAAAATATAGGAAGCCTAACACAGCTTCCAGAACTGCCACAGCTGCCTACCTATACAGCCTCAGTATGTCAGGAAGTCGGAGTATCAGTCTTCAGCCTTCTGGCACAGGATCATTTAACAGACCTTTGTAATGCAGAATTTTGAAGGACTGATTACTCTGACTTGTCAGAGATTATCAGTTGACTATGCCACATAGTGTGTCATTTTTCTTGATAGTATTTTGTCTGTAGATGAATAGATAATTTGTCATGCCAGGAGATTAACCCAAAATTCCCATGTAGCTCACATCAGAAGAATATGAGTTTCTGCAGACTTTAATATACCATCTATATGTTATGCTCTCTACCTGGAGCCACAGACTTCTATTATTAATTCTTTTTATAATATCTGTGTTATGCTCTCTACTTGGGGCCACAGGCTTCCATCAATACCTGTTCATTGTAGGCAATTATCACTGCTACTTGGAGTCAGTGACTAATTTTCCCTATCCTAGTTCTGAACTGCAGGAGAAATTCCCTATGTGATTAGGACAAAATCTATCCTAAAAGGAAATAATCCCAATTTTATAAATTCACAGTTCAATCAATATCTGCCCGAAGAAGTAGGCAGCTTCCATTCTCGGCTCTCTGACTCAGAGCAGCCATCTTATCTCTTCACACCATGAGACCTCAGAGTCCTAATTCTTGGTTTCAAGGTTCTTACTCTTGAGTCATGTGACTTGGCTCCACTCTGCTCACCAAACCTCCAAATTTCTAATTAAATTTCTATCTCATAGGCTAAGAATCTTACATTTCTAGTGGATTCTAGCCTGCCATGTTGGATGCTATCTGTGCGGGAATTTTTAAAAAGCAATCCATGCTTTTTAAAGCAGGCCCCGGAGGGCTGGACGGCCAGGCACTGTCTGCTATGGCCGGCCTATTTTCATCTAGTGGAGACTCTCTGATGCTGAACTCTAAAATCTCACCACCCAACTTGCTATGTTCCCACTGGTGGGTCAATAGCACGCCAGCCCCACTCATCCAAATTCCCATGGCCTTTTGGGGTACACTTCTTGCAAACTCACTCTTTGCCACTATACCTTTCTCTCTGGAACCCAGTTGAGTCACCATGTGAAGGTAAACACTACACAAACTTAGTTCAGGATCAACAGGTAATTCAATGTCTGGGCACAACAACTAGAATCCTAATCTTGTAAGCCATATTAAATATAAATCCTCTCTTGGCAAATCCTGGCAAATTCACCATCTAAACCAGAGGCCACTTATAGCTGCATCTTGTCCTCCCATTGTCCCTGACCAAAAAACCCATCTCCAGTTTTGTATCCACTGATGAGGTCACCATTCTCCAATGAGTCACACCACAGACAGCCCTCTTAATCTCAGCATCTCAACAAGCCACACAAAAGAAGAAAAAGAAATGAAAAAAAAAAGGCATAGATGACGAAAAGAGTTTTGTTTGGTTGGAACTGGAAGTAGCTAAAAGATGGTGACAGAAATCAGAAGGCACTAGGTACATGTACAAAACTGCCAAAGAAAAATATAATAAAATCAAAAATATCACATTTCCATAAGGATTTTCAGGGCTTGAGTTTCTCTTTAGTCAAACCTGGCTAGGAAATTTAAGTGTGTCTTAATGCTACAAAAGGCACAAATGCACAATGAAGCAAAGCTGTTGCTCTTCCGATCTATTAATTTTATAGAAATAAGTCCATTATTGGACTATAACGAAGAAACAACTTCCTCTTTGAACTCAATGTTTTAGAGGTGTGTCTCCACGTACATTCATACATTCAACCAACAGCAGGTGTATTTTAAGAGGGAAACTCTGTCTGAGTTGAGTACATATAGACTAAGATAACATAACAACTATTCGTACAGTATTTACATTGCATTAGGTATTAAATAGTCTAGAAATTGCTTTCAGTGTGAGAGGGCTGGATACTGAGACCTTTACCTACTATTTCAATTACTCAGGTAAAGATTACTTGAGCCTAGATATCAATGTGTACTTGAATAATATATCAAGATCTTATCTCAAAACAAAACAACAACAGCAGCAAATCCTAAAGTATAGAAGGAGTGTGAGCTATATGCAAATACCAGCCATTTCATTCAGACTTGAGCAAATGTAGATTTTTAGCATCTGTAGGTCCAAGGACATGGAGGGACAAGCGTACATGCCAAAACACGACATAATAGAATGAGATGTTTAGGTCTTTCTCTGATGTGCCAAAGCTGAATTGATTCAAGCTGTTCTTAAAATGAGAAAAATTTTTTTTTGGAGCTTTTGTGTGTAGTTGATACTGATTTCAAAAACATAAACCCCAAGTGAAATCAAACATGACTGATAAAGCTAGAAGAACTGTACAGCAGTAGTGTTATAGAGTATGCCTGCATCTTGGGATTGAAAGGCCCTAGGGAAGCTATTCCAAATACAGAAATCAATTAAACAGGCTGCAGGTTTAATGAGAAAACCTCTATCAATCCCAACTAATGTTCTGTCTTTTTGTATGATGAAGAGAAAATAGTGAGCAAATTTAAGTAGTGATCATTCTTCTATCGAGAAGAAATTTCTTTCTATCTTCTCTTGATCTGTCTCCTTTGCTGGCTTTCCCTCCGTAATCTCTCACTGATCCCTTCCCCTTTTATATGAGGTAAATAAAGACTCAACAGTAAAATGTTTTCCTGTTTCTACGAAAGCAATTAATGGTCAATCCTCTTCCCATTCTAATGCAATGTCCTTTTCTTAAATAGTGACCCCTTGTGTGCCATTTAAAGTCCCAGAAAAAAAAAATCTCCCAGAGGCTGTGATGCAACATTAATGGCAGGATGATTTACGGGGGTGTGAGAGAGCTGAATTTAACAAATGCTGGGAAGCATCCAGGCATACATAAAAAGGTAGAATTTGGGTTTCTACCCTAAGAATAAGGAGCCTGGGAAGAGAGTATCCTGGGAAATCCAAACTGACAGAAGAAGAATCCCAGCACTAAGCCTTGGAAAGGGTCCAGCACGCCCAGGAAGGAGCCACTGAAGCCTCCTCCAGTTCTCTACTTCAATTCTCATTCACCCAAACCCAGCCCAACCCAGCCAAATCCCAAGAGGTCTATACCAAAGGAGTCAGTTTCGTGACTCTGAGAGGCGAGAGTAGATCTGAAAAGTATTTGTGAAGGAGGGAGAGGAAACAGTCAGCAGCACATTTTACGTAGGTGCATTTGTAATTCTATTTTTGAAGGTATGGTTCAAGCCTCTGGAAGCACCAATGTTTCCGATTTAAAAGAGTTAAATTGTATAATGTTACTTATTAAAAAAAAAGCATGTGATTCCAATGTTTCTGAAAACCTTAAGACACATTTGCTGAACAACTGATTATCAAGCATCAGGAAACTCCTCTGACTGAGCCAAGGACAGAAGTGCAGTATGAGCATCTGTAGGAAAATTTGCAACATTGTCAGACTCTTTCGTGCTCCTGGTCCTGAAATCCTGGAGCCAACACATGCAATCCACACCATCATTCCAACTGGTGAGCTCAGACTTCTCCCCCTCTCACAGACCTGGGGGCCTCCTGGAGATTCTGACTCCAGGACTCCATTTCCTCAGGGTACCCTCCTCTGCTTCCTTCTAGAGAAACTTCCTGAATCCAGATCTCTCTGAATCTCTTCAGTCATAGTATTTCATAGCCATGCTTTTTACACTATAAACCCAACTTCTTTTTCTATCTTCCACAATTTTTTTTATTTTAAACAAGTTTTGATGATTTTGTGTTGGGCTACATTACATTCACAGCTATTCTGGGGTGCATATGGCCCATGATCCATAGTTTCGACATACTTGTTCCATCTCTCCCTGAAATTTGGTGAGAATACCATGCTCAAATTTGCATGGTGCTTTGATAGTTAGACTCAGCTGTGGTGGAGTGAGTCTTCAGGTGACAGAACACAGGCCTGGAAGTCCCCTTGTGTCTTCTCCATGCCTTTGTACCTTTTCCATACGGAAAGAGGAACCTGTTTACAAAAGTTCTTTGGAGCACCTCCCATCTGTGTTGTCTGGAAATCAGATTTTTATGAACAGAGGTACTACAAAGCTCCACTGTGTAATTTGTGCTACTGACCCAGTATAAAGTACTTGTTTTTCCAAACCCCTATGTGCTGCCATCTCCTAAGGTTTGGGGTTTGAGTTTTTAGAGGGTTGGGGTTGTTTGTTTGTTTGTTTTATCTTCTTCATCACATTCATTCAGTGTATGTATGTCAGGAGTGGGAGTGAGAAGTCTTGTGGGACTCAGGCCAGGCTTGGCAAGCAACACCTCCACTCTCTCAGGGTCATCTACGGTCTCCAACTTACAAGTTCGGATATGATCCTCATTAATTTTTCAGCAGACCCCTCCCTGGAAAAAAAAGTTCCCTCAATGACAGAATCACTAAATAACTAAAGTTGAGCTCTTGTCCATGTGGTGTCTACCCTGGAATCACTGTAGGAAAACAAGCGACCTTTGCTTGCTCCGACAGTACTCTGCTCAGTTCCTTGTAGTTCTGACCACCTCCTTCTTTCCATGAGAGCTGACGCTTTCAAAGATTCTTCTCTATTTCCCCTATCAATTTTTTTCCAAAAAAAAAAAATCAACTTCTGTAGAGATCAACAGTAGGATTTTAAGTATTTCAAAAGATCTATCAGAAATCTAGAATCTCCAGAGGCTTAGACAGGTCAGGCCCCCAAAGTTAGGGACAGAGAGAGGGCTAAGTAGATAAAGTACTTGCTGAACTAACAAGAGACCACAGTTCAGATCCTCAGCACACATATAGAACTGATACTCTTGTCCATGGGCATCCATGTGCCCTGGGATGGCACAAGAGGCAGGGTATAGACAGGCGGATCTTTGAAGGTTGTCAGCCACCCATCCTAACCCAAACATCTCCAGGTCCAATGAAAGACTAGGTCTCAAAATATAAGGAGGAAGGAATTGAGGAATACAATCCAACACCAACCGCTAATCTCCATGTGTACCTTAGTGTGCTTGCACCCCTGCACTACATGTGCATGCACACATATACCCCAAATACACACACACACACACACACACACACATCTTAACCATACACTCACTTTCTCATATAATTTTATTAACACTTTGTATCTCTGCCAGACTAAGGTTCTGGTCCTCTCTTTTTTGTTTTTTGTTTGTTTTTTTTTTTTTATGGTTCAGCTTTGTTGAGCTATAATCCACAAAATGCAAAATGTGCAAATGCATGTCTAATGCACATGCCTTTGATAGTAGTATATTCACATATGCTGTTGTAAAGTATTTCATGTGCTTCAAAATTAATTTCACCATCTTACATTCACAGTATGATGGTTCTGCTTTCTCCCTGTCCTTGTCAAAACTTGCTATTGTCTTTTATATTAGATATTACAGATATCTTATTGGGATAAGTGATATACAATTGTGATGCTTTGGTATTACACTTCTTTCCTAAATAATTATGCTAAGCATAATTATATCTTAATGGTAATTTTTGTGTCTTTGTAGAAATATTATTTGGAACATGTCCTAGTTTCATTTCTATTGCTGTGATAAAACATTTCTGTTGCTTTGACAAAAAAATAATATAGCAGAGAAGTTGTATTAGCTCATAATTCCAAGTTCATCATGGCAGAAAAGTCAAGGCAACAGGAACTCAAAGCTACTAATTGCATCACCCCCACAGTCAAAAGCAAGGAGAAATGGATACTTGCAGTTAGGAATTCGGTACCCAGGTATGACAGAAGGTTGAAAGGAGCCAAGTTGTCTGCTCTATTTGGTTGCACACAATTAAATGCAACTTTTACTCTTGATATAAAACTTGGCAAAAGGCTATGAAAACAACAATTACTGACCATCTATATTCTAAAGAAAACCACAGAGCAGTCTTAGAGAACTTCCAGGAACTAAAAGAATCAACTCTGGCATTAGAAACTGTCTTTCCATCACCACTATAGCCTATATCTGAAAAGATGAGAGCTGAGAAACTGCTGAATCCAGTAATCATTGTCTTAGGGAAGAACTGTGGCTTTGGCCGTCCACAGCAGGATGATTCAAACCCTCCTCTGAAGTGAGTCATGTAAAGGAGAGTCTAAGAAAATTGCTCAGAGACTGAAGGATGCCTACATAACAGGCATGGTATTCCACAGTGGTGATTGCTGACAGAGTAGACATGCTGAGCTAACTTACATACATATGTATTCAGTGGTGAGAAATAAATGCAACTCAGCAAGGCATCAAAAGGCCATTCCAGGAGAATGCTGTTCATTTGACTTGACAAGGAAGTTGTATCTCTATGGTCAAATGGTAGCAAGACTTGTATATACATGCTGGAATCCCTCCTAAGAGGATCTCAGGCCAGGGAGGGCATTAGCCAAAAGCAAAGCTTTGAATTATTCCATGGAAGCAAAGTTAAGTTGGCATCAAAAGTCATTATGAAGATAAACAAACACAGAAAAGGACTCCTATAAGCCCCCTTGGGAAATATGCCCAGACCCAGGAACTGAAGCAGAGATCATGGAGGAATGCTGCTTACTAGTTTGTTTATCCGTGACCTCTGCTTCAGTTCCTCCCTTCAGGTTCCTTCCATCCTGACTTCCCTCAGTGATGGGCCATTACCTGAGAGATGAAAAAACCTGTTCCACCCCAGGTTGATTTGCATCCTGATGTTTCATCACAGCAATAGAAAACTATGACAGAAACTGGTAAGAAAAGTACAAAATTACTTTGACAGGCCTGACTGTGTATTTCTGTAAGGATTATGATGCCATTTGAATTTTGTGTTGGAAAAGCTGTTGAATGTTCAGTGCTCAGTGGTCTATTCTGTGGAAACTGTGAAAATAAGAATGCTAAATGCAGTACAAACTATGGAGACCTGGTTCGGCTATTTGAATCAAGATGCCATGGCTTTAGTCAGCTAGGACTGAAGAATTGTGAATAAAAACCACTAAAGAAAGTCTTTTCATGACTGGAACAATCAATACTGGTCATCTGAAAAATTACCTGTGATTAAGAAGAGATCAAGAGTCAGGTGGATTCAGTACAGAATTCTACTAGGCCTTCAAGGAATTAATGTCAATACTCATCAAATTATTCCACAAAATAGAAACTGAAAGTACATTTCTTAATTTGTTTTATGAAGCCATTATTACCTTGATATCAAAACTACAAAGATATAACAAAAAATAAAATTATAAATCACTATCTCTTACGTGCTTAAATCCAAAAAGTTTCAATAAGCTACTTGCAAACAAAATTCAAGAACATTGAAAAGATTATTCACCTTAATCAAGTTGGATGCAGCCCAGAGATGCAGGGATAATCCAACATTAAAAGAGAAAAAGAAAAAATTAGAAAATAAAAGGTCTTTCATGCTAATGGATCGTTGGGACGGCTATTGTGAAAGTAGTTACCCTACCAAAAGCAACCTAGAGAGTCACTCCAGTCTCCATCAAGATTCTCAAACAGTTCTCCATAGTAACTGGAAAATAATGCTATTCAACTTAATGTGGAAACATACACACACATACAGGGACACATACACCCACAAACATAAAATAAGAATTAAAAAGTAAATAAACTAATTAACCAAGTATAAAAGCTAAAACAATCTTGAATAATAAAGTAAATCCTGTGAGTTTCACCACTCACTATTTCAAGTACTCTCCGGAGATATAGAAATAAAAGCAGCATAGTATTGGCAGAAAAATAGGCATGTTGATTAATTGAATTGAATTGAGGACCCAGACATAATTCAACACACCTAGAGACATCTGATTTTTGATGAATAGGCAACAAACATATTCTGCAGAAAAGATACCATCTTCAGTAAATTGCTCTGGTCAAATTGTATGGCTGTGTGTAGAAGAATGAAGATAGATTCATATCTATCACCTTGCACAAAATTCTCTTCCAAATGGACCAAAAACCTCAACATAAAAGCAGATGTCCTGAACCAAAAATTAAGACCAACAATTAGTAAATAGAGTCCAGTAAAGGTACAACTGCTTCTGTATAGCAAAGAACACTACCATTCAAGCAAACCAGCAGCCCACAGAATGAGGAAAAAACTTTAACAATTACATAATTGATAAAGCCGTGGCTCTCAATGTGAGGGTCATGACCCCTTTGGGGATCACATATCAGATATCCTGCAAACCAGATATTTACATTGCAATTCATAACAGTAGCAAAATTGCAGTTGTGAATAGTAATGAAATAATTTTCTGGTTGGGAGTCACCACAACATGAGGAACTATATTGAAAGGTCATGACATTAGAAAGGTTGAGAACCATTGTGATAAAAGGTTAGTATCTAGAATATATAATACATTTAAAAAGAGGGAGAAAAGAAAAAATAACAACACAAAACAAGTAGGCCAAGAAAAGAAGAAAAAAGAAGGAAAGAGAATAGAAGGAACAGAAAAACAAAAGAAAGGAAAGGAAAGGAAAGGAGAAGAGAAGAGAAGAGAAGAGAAAAGAAAAGAAAAAGATCACATAGGCTGGCAAGGATGAAGGGAAAGGAAAATACTCATTATTTGCTGATGGGTGTGCAAACTGTGGAAATCAGTGTGGAAGTCCCTCATAAAGGTTAAAATCACTCTATCACAGTATCCAGACAAACCATATTTTGGAAATATTCCCCTCAACTCTACATTACACTGCTATATAGACACTTCCTCATCCATGTTTATTGCTGCTCTATTCATAGCCAAACTTGGAAACAGCCTAGATGCCCATCAGCTGATTAGTGGATAATAAAAATGCAGAACATTTACACAATAGAATACTATTCAAGTAATAAAAGAATGAAATTTGCAGGTAAGTTGGTAAAGCTAGAAGAAAAAAAATTATTTCATGTTTTCTCTTGTATGTGGATATTAACTTTTAAGCTTTAGATATGTGTGTTCTGTTCAGAATAACCACAGAACTTGGGTAGATAGTAAGGGAATAGAGGGGAGAAGATGAGATAAAGGGGAAACTAGAATAGGAGGATTAGAGGAGAGAGGTATGGATGGCAGAATAAAGGAAAAAATGTGGAGAAGAACAACCAACACTAAAGGCCTTTTGAAAAGCCATGTAGAGATCTATTGCTGTAGAGCTTCTTAAAATATAAATATATATGAAATGAACCATATAATGGGGAGACAATGTTCCCTCTAGACATCTTATACCATCAAGTAAAGTCTCCAGACAAGGAATGAGTTACACATTGCTGATACCTGGGCCAAAATGGTTCCATAGACCCTCTCCAGAAATATCACAGGCTATTGCAAAGGCTATTAGCTACTCTCAATAACCCGATGATAAGGCCCTGTTGCTGAGGACATAACTTATATCATCAAACATGAAGAAATTAAACAGTGTCCAACTAGAAGGGTCAGACCAACTGACTAGCTTTCATAGCTCTAGAAGGTACTCTGCACACTGGCAGAGGAGAGAAGTAATCAGCAATGCCATACAGCTCCAAACCTTGTGACCTACAACAGTGACCTGCCTGTAAGATAGACTAGTGCAATAGTGGCATGAATGTTATGGGTATAACTAACCGCTTTTTTTAAAATTAGATTTAAGGCCCATCCTGCAAGATGGAACCTTTATATCTGACACTGATAACATGGCCAAGAACCTGAGAATATATAGGCCATGGGCCATAGAGGAAAACCTATTCTGCTAAAGGAACATAGCAATAAATTGACTTCCTAATGACATATTGCTATATCCACAGATCAGTACATTGCCCAACCTTCATCAAAATGCTTCTTCTTTCAGTAGATGGGAATTTGGAGAGACCTTTAACTGGACAATGTGCAGAGAATGGGAGACTTTGGAGTGCTCAGTCCTTAATGGGATTTCTTGATCCAATCCCTCAGCTCAAGGCTCAGCTATCTATGTAGAAGAGAATGTGGAAAGATTGTAAGAGCCAAAGATGTTGGATTCTTCCAAGGAAAGAAAAAGGGTCATCCAGAAGTGGAATAATATATACATGATACATTGTTACAGCATACACAAGACCTGCATAGATTCAAAACATGCTAAACTCTAGCATGGAAATAGAGTGGACACAAAGTCCCAGCCTAACCAAGAAGCCATTTATAGTTGATACCTTCTGGGAAAGGAGAAATTCATTTTCTAAAATAGAGTATCACTGGTTCTATCAACCACACTTCAGAGAAGGCCTCATTTCATAAGTACTTTTTGTTTGTTTGGTTGGTTGGTTTTGTTTTGTTCATTTTGATATTTTTGTCTCATTTGGTTTTAGGTTTTGGTTTTAGTTTGTTTTTATTTTGTTGGGGTTTTTTATTGTGGGGTTTTTGTTTTGTTTTATTTTGCCATTTTTGAAAGAGATTAGAGGAAAGAGAAAGAGCATGAAGTTAGTGGTTAGGGAGGATAGAAAGACCTGGAAAGAAAAAGAATATAATCAAAATAGATTGTATAAAACTTTTTTAAATAAAAATAATTAATTATTTAAAAAGAAAAGATCAACATCATTAAGGTAAAAGCTGGGAAATGTTTCCTCAAGATCATCACACAGAGGCTGTGGGACCAAGTCTGTACCTTGTGTTAGCACCAGACTATATAAAACTTTTCCAGGTAGTAGTAGTTTTGAAGGCATAGACAGAAACTGAGGCTTGGCACTGTGAGAGGTCATGAGAGGCTATTGAAGAAGGTCCAGTCTCAGAATTGAAATTATCATGTAGAGCAGTTGATGCTTGGCACCATGTAACTGGCTCAAAGTCCCTGAAGAGAAGTCAGGAGAGTCTATTGGTGAAAGTACAACAAAGACCCCAGAATTTTGGAGATGCCAGAATTATGGGATGACCACTACATGCAGAAACAGCTGTTGAGTGTCATTGGCCTGAGCCTAGAAGGAACCACTGTATGCTTCAGACGACAGAGTCAGAGAAATGGGGCTACCAAAGCCTTGTGGAGCCGAGGGGTCATGAGTGAACCCTGATGGTAAGCACTGAAATGTTTCCACTGTGGAACTTTGAATTTAAATTTGGAGCCCACAGTTGACAGACATTGGATATTTTAGAGATACATTGGAGCTTTAGGTATTTTTAAAATATATTTGTCAAATGTTTATTTAATTTATTTGGTTTTTTTTTTACTGGCACAGAATCATATTTTGGTTAGCCATAGGCTATGCCTAAGCTTCTTAGAGATATTTTGAGATTTATTTATGTTTTGTCTTTATATTGAAAATAGACTTTTTCATACATAACATATCTTGATTATAGCTTCCTGTACCTGTATTCCTCCCAGTTCTTCTCAAAATTCCATCCCATCCAGATCTACTCCCTTTCTGTCTTTCATTAAAAAACAAACAAGCTTCTAGGGATGATGGTAAAATATAACAAAATAAAATATAATAAGATTTAAGAAAACTTACCATGTTGGAGTTGAGCAAGACAAACAAACAGAAGGAAAGGAGCCCAAGAGAAGGCACAAGTATCAGAGACCCACTCACTAACACACCGAGAATTCCATAAAAACACTAAACTGGAAGCCATAATATATATATATATATATATATATACACACACACACACACACACACACACACACACACACAGGACCTGGTAAGACACATGCAGGCCCTGTGTATGCTGCTTCCGCCTCTGTGAGGTTGTATGAGCTTTGATCATGTTGAGTTTTGGAACCTTGTTTTCTTGGTTTCCTCTATCCCCTCTCCCCCCTACACTCTTTCCCACTCCTCTTCACACCCTGAGAAGAGGGATTAATAGAAACATTCCATTTTGGAATGTGTGTTCCAAGATCTCTCACTCTCTTTATAATGCCTACCTGTGCATCTCTGTATCTGTTCCTGTCTGCTGCAGGAGGAAGCTTCTCTGATGATAGTTGAGCAAGGTACTGATCTATGAATATAGCAGAATCTTCATAGGAGTCATTATATTGGTACTATGATGGTTAATGAAACTCCATTTTATACTAGGCATCCATCATAGTACCCACTAGCTGTTTGTCTCTAATTCCAGACCCTGGAAGATAAATTTCTAATAATCGTGAGTCAATGACCACCACCCAAAACTGTTCAGCAATAACTATCTATTTATGATATGACTGATTGACCTTTTTGTCTTATGTAACTTGCAAGATACCCAAAGACTTACACAGATGCCCAAAGATTTTGAGTTACCGTAACCACTTAAATGTGGAAGAACAGACCAATTTTTCCTCTTGCTTGTATAGATATCAAATATCTTCATGTGGTCTTTGCCTTTAAAATACCCTTCCTCATATCCCTCCTTCACAGAAATCTCAAATTTTGCTCAGAGATTGTCCAGCTAGCAGCTAATCAATATATCATTTGATTATATTTGTACTCAGTCTATGGTCTTCTCCCAAGGATCACAAAGTCTATAACATTATGTTTATTGTTTGTTTGTTTGTTTGTTTGTTTAGATACCAATAGTAATTGGTTTTACCCTGGGTCCATGGACTATCTAGTCTCTGTACTTGGTCACCCAAGCAGTGTTGGGTATGAGTTCCAGCTTGGGGAGTGGTTTTAAGTAAAAATCAGATATTGGTTGGTTACTCCTATAAGTTTTATGCCACTATTGCCCTAGCATTTCTTGCAGGCAGGACATCATTGTAGATTAAAAAGTTTGTGTCTGGTTTGGTAGGATGCAGAGTAACTTTCCGTACCAGAGACACTAACTAGAACATGGGGATGAAGGCTCTTTGTTGTCACCAGCTGGACTTCTCTGTGTTCAGTGAGTTCTATAGATGTTGTCTTCAGCAATAGAGCCTTGACAGTCAGTTTGTAGAGAGCAACCTATACTGTTGGAAATGGCCTTGGTGGTTTGATGATTCCTATGGGATCCATTTGGTCAATATTCCAATTAGAAGTTGAAATCCAAATCCCAGTACTTGAAGCTTTGTTTTATGGCAAGACTTAGCCAGTTGGGACTCTTACTCCCCACTGCTTTATTTGGAATTTTCATTTAGATTGTCTTCATATATGTATAATTCTGGGAAGCTTCTACTGTATTAGGTCTGCATACTATTCTCCAAATGCCCCTCAATTTTATCTGTCTCCCCTCATATTGGATTTTAAAGAGACTGGAGTTTTACATAGACTGGATATTTTAAAGAGAATAAAATTTTAAAGTGTTTGAGTTCTTTAAAACTGAGGGACTTTTAAAACCTGAAATGTGTTCTATATTGAGATATTGACATTAATATGAGATATTAGGGAGAAGAAAGAAAAGAAAGGTTGTAGTTTAGTAGTAATGTATTGATGTGACAAACTGAATAGCGGCAATGTTTTATCAACTTGACACAATATGAGTCATTTGGAAAGATGGAACCTCAGCAAAGAACATACCCCTACCAGACTGGCATAAGGGCACATGTATGGGACATTTTATTAATGATTGTTGAAAAGGGGGTCAGTTCACTTTGGGCAGTGCTATTCCTGAGCATATTGTTCTGAGACACATAAGAAAGACGGAGCAAGTCATGAGGAGCAAGACCCTAAACAGCATTCCTCCATGGCCTCTACATCTGTTCTTGTCTTCAGGTTCCTGCCTTGAGTTCCTGCCCTAATTTCCCTACATAATTGAGTATAACCTGAGAGCTGTAAATAAATTGTTTTCTCCCCAAGTTGCTTTTGGTAATGGTCTTTTATCACAATAATAGAATTATAAGACAGTAGTGGTAACTAAGCACAACTTAAGACAACGGACAAATGAAATTAGTGTGTCGCTGAGTTAAGGATAGACAGTAGATATGGTAGGAGACCATAGTGCAGACACCAAGCTGAATAAGCATCAAGTGAAGATACAGAGGGGCTGAATGACAAGGAAAGCCCAGAAGGTTCATCATGACAGATGTTAGGACAAAGCCAAAGGATAAGTGCATTGGGGCATTTGAGCACATAGGCAGGAAGAACCAAAAGGGACACAATGTCTCCATTAGTGATTTTAAAGAACTGACAGTGTGTATCAAATTTGTATTAATACCTTGGAAATATTGAGTATCCACACTTGAGGCAAAGTGTTTGAAGATAAAAGGTTCAAATAACTGATAATATTGGATTTGTGACCCAACATGAATGCTGAGGTCTTCCAGAAGATGCCAGGTTTTCATCAGAGAATAGCAATGAGGACCACTCCCTGGGATACCTACTGAATTGATTAGGTGACTATGACATATACAGTGTGACAAAACGATGTAGCTTTGGTTGACTTGCTGGGGAAAGCAGAAGGCACAATTACAATGACTCCCTCATTTCTCTCCTAAGTGGGTAACTGCTGGTAAGAATGAGGAAAAGAGGGATATGGAAGATACACTCTGATTTGGGCTCTGTGCCCAAAAGTAAAGCTTGAGATGACTTGAGTTGTCATTCTCTAATTCAATAGTAATAAAGTTGCCATTTCAACTGGGCAAATGGCAAGTCTGGAAATAAATAATATTCCTTATTTTCTTTTAGAGGTAGCTATCACAAAAAGACTAAATTCTGGCTACATGTATGCAGAATGCACTATACTTGCAGTTTTCAAGAAATGTGCATCAAATGAAGGGTGTTTTATTCTCCTCTTTCACATTCTGGAACATATAGGTATGATAATTATAGCTCTATTAACTCTCATGGGCCATTAATTTAATTTGACCACAACAACCACGAAAGGCAGAACAGCAAATATAAAAGCATGAATCTGCCTTCTTGTGGAGTCCCTTTCCTCTCCAAGTTCCTCAATCCTTTCCTGCCCCCCAACTCTTTGATAAGACTTCCTGAGCTTCATCTAACATTTAGCTGTGAGTCTCTACATCTGTTGCAGTTAGCTGCTGGGTGGAACCTCTGAGAGGACAGTTATGTTAGGTTCCTTTGTTCAAGCATAACAGTATCATTAGCAGTGTCAGAGATTGGTTCTTGCCCACAGAATGGATCTCAAGTTGGTCCAGTCATTGGTTGGTCATTCCCTCAGTCTCTGTTCAGTCTTCATCCCTGCACATCTTGTAGGCAGGACAAATTTTGGGTCGATGGTTTTGTGGATGTGTTGGTGTCCTTTTCTTGGCACTGGGAGTCCTGCTTGGGTACAGGAGGTAGACACTTTAAGTTTCATATCCCCTCACTGCTCAAAGCCTCAGCTAGAGTCATCCTCATAGACTTCCTGGAGCATCGCCAACCCAGGTCTCCAACACATCCTAAAGATACCCCTACCCCCATTTCTGTTCATCTTCCTAGCCCTCTCTCCTCTGTTGTAGGGCCCCCAGCAAGTGGAGTGGGGACTTACCCTGGCTCTATTGCCTGCCTGAGGATTCTGTTTCCCTAACTGGGTTGTCTTGTCTGGCCTCAGTGGAAGAGGATATACTGCAATGACTTGAGATGCTAGGGTGGGTTAGTACCCAAGGCAGACCTCCCCCTTCTCAGAGAGAAGGAGAGGAAGAGGAGAGAGGGGACCCTATGAGGAAAGAATATGAGGGGGGACTGCGGTCAGGATGCAAAGTGGATAAATAAATACATTATTAGGAAAAAAGAAAATAGCAAAAACAAAATAAAGCTATAATAAAATAAAAAAAAGACATCTGATTGGTGATGGACAGCTTCTCTTGAACATTGGGGTGGAATTGAGCTATTAATTGGGGCTGGAGACAGGGAGTATAGATCTTTCTTTTTTTCCCAGTAGCCTTGAGCACCTTAATCTCAGAAGGCAAGAGTGATAAGTGTTTGCTTAGGCAGACAGCTACATTAAATCCTATAGAAGCCTATATTGCTTTGCCCTTGAAAACAGTAGTAACCATAACAATTCTTTGCAAAAGTGGCTATTTTTTATGAATTTATATCACTGTATGACCATTGGATCTACACCCTTTTCATTGATGAAGAAATTATGATGGAAATGAAAACAAGAGATTTTAAAAAAAAATCATATGTGCTTAATCCGGTTCGGTGAATAGTAAGAGTTTATGGAAATTACATTGACTTTATTTGTTTAGAAAATAACATGCAAGTAAATAGCATGTTTCTTTATAGATCTAAATGCATGCTTGCGTGCTCACATATGTAAGAAAATATATGTACAACCTTCTGTTACATTTGCTAAATTGTTAATTCTATTATACAAAATAGTCTATGTAAGACATTCAGGAATTGAGGTCTATGTAAATTCTGTCTTCCTGCTGTAGATCTCACTAGAAGTGACAACCTGCAGCCACAGTAATCCCAGGTTGTCTTCTTGAAATTGAAGCCTCACCTTCAAATACGAAGTAGACATCAATGGAAGCTACAGTGTTCTCATACTAAAGGAATATTGAGAATATCCTTTGAGGTGTACTGCATTGTCTTCCAAGAAAGTGTACATAAATACCCCAGCATTTACATATCTGACTTTTCTGTGACTCTGTCAGTGTTTACATCCAGACTACCTCATCTCTTCTCTCCAGAGCTTTACTAAGTATATGCACAGTTAATAAAAAATTGTAAGAAAGAATTTATTAAACATAATTAGTAATGAAATGTATTATGAAAATTAAAATCACACATATTAGAGTCGTATGAAAATTTATTTTCAATTAAAATAAATACATGTATCCTAAATCCTTACTATGTCTCTTTCAGGAATGGCTTGGGCCCCTTTCTCCCAGGGCAAAGTAGAAGGTAGTGGTGAAGCAAAGCATTACAAGCATCAGGAGCCAAACCACATCTAGTCAGGCATTACTTTGTGCTTCAAATTCATGCGGTTGTGACTCCACAGAATCCGTGACACAGGGACCCATCTTCAAACTCCTGTAACAAGGGCTTTTCAAGGAACATCCAAACCACAAATGAATCCAAAACTACACTGGAGGATTTTCAAGATTTGGAAGCCCCTGCCCAGGGAGTAAGCGTTAAGGGATTAGGGGGAAGGGCTGGGAAGTATCTGCCTAAGAAGAAAGATAGAGCCTCTGTCCTCTTCTGATACAGCAAAGGTGAGTTCTGCGTACAGTGTAGTGAAGGGGACAGAGGGTGGATCCGGATATAACTTCAATGTTCTCCTCTGGCTTTAAATGTTCCAAAAAGTAGAGAATGACAGAAAAATGCTCAAGTTAGCAATCTATTTGAAGTCTTTCACTAATCTCCATTAACAGATCATCTATGCGTTTCAATCCCAAACTCCCAGGAGAATTTAACTCACACCTTGCCTCCCACGAAAAAAAAAAAAAAACTTTGTTCCACTACCCCTTGCTCTTCAGTTGATGTCAGATTTTTTTTTTAAAAGCAGGTATTTACATCAATTTCTTTGATATTTAGGATACTTTCATTGCATTTGTAAGTGGAAAAGAAGGGTTTACCTAAATTAAAATTTCCCATTAAGGAATGTTCCTCTCTCTGCAATTAAATTTGCTATTGGAAAAAGTATAGGAAAGTAATCAAATACATACAAAATTGTGTGGGCTGTAGATTATTTGCTTGTTTGGGGTCTCCTAGGATACCTCATTATTTTTCCACCAGCCCACACATCTCCACATTCCTAATATAACCTTTGGAATCTGCTGGGTTTTTTTTTTTAATGCTCTCACCACTCTATTCAATGACTTCACCATAGCATTAAAAATCTAAAGTTATTCAGCATAATTTAATAGTATTAACGAGATTTGTAATTGTATCCAAGGATATGAAATTGTTTGTTGTAACAACCACTTGAGAAGCTCAAAAGGCCTCAAAGAAAAAGAATATGCCAGGTCAAATTTTCAGTAGTTTTATTGAAAAATGCCTCTTTTGTTTCAGAAATAAATAATATAAGGCAGTGAAATTCACAATCTGCAGTTAAAATATAAAAGCAGCAATTCTATGTTCATAGTCTTGCAAACATTTCCAACTGCTTTGATAACTAAGAAACATGTTCTGCAAAAAAAAAAAAGTTCATTCTAAATATACAACACAAACATGCAATTCCATTTCTGCAGAATAATCTGCAATTTGGCATAAATGTTAGTGTGTCAAAACAAGGACATCTAAAGCGATATGGAACAGTATCCAGTTGATACAATAACTTTGGCTACGAGGCTTAAAGTCTGTGGTTGTTAAAAGAGCATTCTGTGCCCTAAAGCGGAAGAGAAGGAAGGAAAGAAAGGTGAACCGCTGCTGCAGTGAACTAGTGTTCCCCTCCTTTTTTAGGAGAGGGGTGACTGGAAATGGGATGCAATTGAACTGCAGATTAGTTCTAAGAAAGATAAAGGCCCTTTCTGAATAGACAGCTGCTCTGGTTTCCAGGGCTTGCTGGGTAACCTAGAAGTTTGGCAGCCTCAGCCCACCCTGGGCGCGTTCTCTCCGGGCAGCTTCTGTGAACAGCTTGTGTTGTAACCATTTGAACTGCAAAGGCACAGATGTCTACAGACTGTTACAAGCTAGGCTGCCTGCAGAAACAAGATTCTCTACAGTCAGATAGGAGCACTTGTGGATGAAGCGACGCGGAGAAAACGTCACAGAAATGACGTACACTGCTGCTCTGTTTGACCTGTGAATGAGAATCCCAACACCTCCCACCTCGGTGAACCCACGGTCTCAGGTTCACTGCCCAGGGCCTGGGCGCAGGGCTCGCCGCCAACGCATGTGGTCAGGGTGCTGCCGCTGTTCCGGCTCATCTGCACCGTAGTCATCCTCATACTCCGCTGTCCTCTCAGGCTCCACAGGCACGATGAAGGGCTCGCGGTCAGGCAGGTAGGCCCCACCCTCGGGCACATAAGGCTCTGTCCGATTCAACATTACAGTTATGGCATGATTTGGAAGGTATACATGCACAGCAAAAGTTAAGTCATCACTGGAGGTGAGAGCACTCCAGTCTTAATCTCACAACCATAAATAGATGCATTGCCATTACAGTGTTCCGATTATTTCCATGTGTACATGTGCAGAGTGAATTTGGTGATCAAATAAGGAGGAGTGCCAGGCGGGGTGGGGGGGGGCTCAAAGATTCAGCAGTAAATACAATCATTGCACAAAACCTGGGAAGGATTAGAAATTGGGCCAAAGAATTGTAAACACAGTACCTAGGTGAGATTTTTGGCAAATCCCTAAATAACTGTTCGTGACTTCAAACTTATTAGGTCAACAGATAACTTGGAGAGCTGAGGTCATGAAGAGTACTGAGGCCTAGAGACTGAACTCGGGGTGAAAAGAGCTATCATCAGGTTTTACACAGTCCACAGTGTCCCCTATGGCTATGTCTCGCGCAGAGTTACAGCCAGTGGGTAAGGAACACCAATGACTATAGCCAAACAGGTTGGAACGGTGATTTTAAACTTTGGTTTGAAAAACTGCAGTTAAGAAACCCAAATAAAAATACACACACAGAATACTGAGAAGTCACATGCCCTGAACTCAGACACACTGCTAACAAGCAAGAGGGGATCAGATCCATTCGCTGTTATTACTACAGAGAGCAAGCAGCCAGCAGACCTTGGAGCAGAAGCGGGTTGTTGAGTTGTTACGAAATTTTAGTATACAGGATCACATACAGATCATGTACAAGGCACAATTAGTTTATTATTTACATAGGATATTTCTCTTCAACCAGGTTAATTGTCTGTCTGTAACATGGCATGTTTCTGCTGGTTAGTAGCTTATTAGGCGCCTCCTTCACAACCAGGGCTCCTCCTGGCTGCGTTTGAACGTTTTAGAAGATGGTTTTCTACATTACTGCTGAAAAGCATCAGGCGGACACCACTGCCCTCGTGTCATTCAAGTTAGTATGGAGTCTCCACCCTCCTGTATGATGCCGACCCAGTTCGTTAACCATATCTGCGGTGAGATTTCCATACAGACTCATTTTCTAATAAGCACGTGCGCAAACATCTCAGAAACAGGATTCTCATGTATTCAAACTGTAAGCAGCACTGGAGACTTAGAAAATTTGTTAGCCGGAACCTGAAACAGGTCAAAGATGATAGTTTTTAAAAGTTGAATTACTATGCAAAAAATATATATATATCTACACACCCATCTATGTAAATGTTAAAGCATGTATATTTATATATCCATATATTATCAGTTCACATAGGCCATAAGGGAGGGATAATTCAAATTTGCTTTACAAAGAATTAAATTACAGTCTTATGAGTGGATTACATGGAAGTATGCATTTAGATTCATTACTACTTTTGATCACATATAGCTATGCACATAAATATATAGATATATAGATATTGATATATCCAACTACTCATGCACTATTTGCTAGTAGCAAACCGTATCAAACAGCAGTATCATTTTTAAACTTGCAAGATGCATGAGGGTGCACTAATGAAAAAGTAACCATTGATCACAACATGAGAGTCTTTCTATCCAGAACAACATACCCGCCAAATCTCACATCCCCCAAGGTCAGGCTCAAGACGCTTCTGCAGTATACAACTGTACAGCACTAAAATTTTACTTACTACCCTACAAAAATATTAAGCTCCAGATTTGATGAGCATTAATTCCATGACTGGAACAAGACAGTGAGTTCTTTCACTTGTCTGCATTTTGTTTGCTATCACATGTAAATGGGATTGCAGAAATAAGTTTCATATATATTTTCAGCATTCTATAACACTATTTCATTTTTTAGTCTCTCTGTTCCTTTAGGTAAAAAATAAATAAATAAATAAATAAATAAATAAATAAATAAATAAATAAGAAAGAAAGGAAAGAAGGGGAAAAAAAAAGAAATTCTAATGAATTGGTAGCATTCATTTAACTCCCCAGAATGTTGTAGAGAGGTTAATGGTGTGGTATGGTAAGTCCAAAAATACAAGAAGGGAAAATGGTCACTTAAATCCTAATTGTGGAAAGTGTTTTGTGCTTTAGAAGACAGGGACACTGTTGCATACTCAAAATACAGAACTGAAAACGTTGGCATTTCCACAAGATCCCTAGATCTACCTTCCTTTAATCCTAGGGCTCTTTATTTCTGGGAAACTGGGGTTCTTACAATGGCAGCAACATACCTGGATAGCCTTGCCCATTGTACGGGATGCTGGCACACTGGGATGAATCACAATATCCAGGAGGACCTGGGGGTCCTCGGATACCTGAGTTTCCTGGACGACCAGGGGGACCAGGAGGGCCTCTTGAACCTGTAGACCCTGGTGGACCTGTTCTGGATTCACCTTGTGGACCTAGTATGAAGTAAAAAAAATATAATAGTAATAATAATAATAATAATAATAATAATACACTTTCCTTTTTGTCAAAAGCACCTGAGGCAGACTCCAACATCCAACTGACATCTCCACTAACAAGAGACTAGACTACTATTCATTGGTGCATGATAAGAGAATAATTCCTTAGGAAATTCCCAATAAGGACCAAAGAACTTTCTTGTGGTGAAATCAATGCCAGCAATTCACTAGTACCAATTTCATTTAAGGAAAACTGATTTAGCAGGAATTAAGCCAAGCTAAAATTATCTGTACATTCTCTTCTTTGCTCCTACTCACACAGGGATGCGGATGCCTGGAATGTCCATATCAGGCAGCCAGGTAAGTTTCTGGTACATATGAGGAAAGTAACATTCTTTCTGGATAAAGTGGTACTTCATATGATTGACATAAATGTAAAGATTTAACCACAGGATCTTTGAGTGCAAAGATCCAGAAACTTCCGAAAAAGAAGAAAACTATGAAGCAGAAAGGTGACTTGGTAAGTAAAGATGCTTGCTGCCAAGCCTGACAATCAGAGTTCAAGTGCCAGGACCCACATGGTGGAAGAAGAGAACCAACTCCCACAAGTTGTCCTCTGACCTCCACATGCATTCCATGGACACGTGTACTACATACACACACACATGCACGCACAGATGATAGAGATAGGTAGGTAGATAGATAGATAGATAGATAGATAGATAGATAGATAGATAGATAGACAGACAGACAGACAGACAGACAGACTAAAGGATTTTTAATTCTTTAAATAAAAAAGAGAAGAATCATTTTGAACCTAGTCAAAACAATGCACAAAACAATTTTGACAGTTACTGTTTCCTTGCAGCTTGTTGGAGAAATGTCATAAATGAAAATTTGTGTCATCTTTACATTTTTCTCACTCTAATAACCCCATATTGAAGAATGCTAGAGAGAAAAATATGATAGTATTTGGAGAGTATAAAACAAACAAAACAAAACAAGCAAACAAAATAACACAGAGAGAGTCCCGAAAAAACATAATCTTTATGTCGGACACATTCACTATAGCAGTGAGCAAACACTTGGTAGAGCGGCACTTTAAAAAAGGCCACATCCAAACTCAACTTTTTGCTAAAAGACCTACCATGTTGGTACAAATCTGATACCATGAAGTCACCTCTTACATGCTTTCCCAGTTTGACATCTTAACAAACCTACCTGGGGGCCCAGGTGGTCCTCGGGGTCCTTGAGATCCTGTACCCCTGTCACCTTTCTCTCCAGGCAAACCTACAAGAAGCCAATAAATAAATAAATAAATAAAATTTAAAAAGAAAGGAAAACAAAAGCATGGGAAAATTTTATCATGAAACATGTTTTTTCATCTTAAATAATAATTCAAGTAACTCATTTCCTTAGTGAAAACAGAACCTAATTTTTCCCAGAAGTTCACTCCTTAAGCCAAATTCTTTCTAGACATTTGTGTAATTCCAGATTCATGGCCAAGAAACAAATCTGGCTGAAAGTCAGAGGGAAATTATTTGAAGGATACAAATGTGCCTAATATATTGTCAAATAGTAATTAAAACCAGAGATCTTAGAGAAGGCCCTTCAGGTAGACGTTAGGAGCTGTGTGGGCATAGGAGTCACACACCGTTAGATAGTAGGGTTATATAATTCTTAAAGAAAGCATCCTGAAACATCTGGAACTAGAAAAAGCCCATTTTTCTTCCACCCCACCCCTTTCAATTTCATTTATCTACCATGAAATTAAACTGAAACAAATATCCAAGAACCAGTGCCAGGTCTTGAATGAAGGAATAGAAAGAATTCGGACCTAATGCCCTCGGTTACTGCTCGGCTCTTGCCACAGCCACAGCACTTAGTAAGATTGGTGCCTGATTCCTTTTGCCAAGACACTACTTCCCACCAGAGCCACAAGAAAAAGTCAATGGACAGAAATATCTCTACTGAGATCTGCTGAATACAGATCCATCTTCTCATACTCCTATTGCTGGGATTACAGACGTCTCTGCACTACAAGTTACTGAACAGGAAAAGTGGCTCCCAGACAGCTCTTCTGGACAATCCAAATCACACTGACGTGGTGTGTCAAATTCTGCCTTCCAAATACTTTCAACATGCCCCAATCCCCCTACAAGCAAACCCTTCCTTTATCACTGCAAAAAGCCATAAAGGCCAACCTCGTTCACCAGGGGGTCCTTGCATCCCAGGCGTGCCAGGGAATCCTGGTCGTCCCCCAGGCCCTGGTTCTCCTCTGGCTCCAGCGCTGCCAGGGGGCCCTGGAGGCCCTGGTGGACCAGGCTGGTTTCGACTTGAGTGGTAGTCATTTGGAATCTGGTTCAGCATCTGATTGAATCTGCTCATCTGGCCTATAAATAGAAAGACTTGTTAGAAAGAAACTCAGGAAGGGAGAGGGTACATAGGGGATCTGTTTTCTCTTAGCACCTAGCTTTCATGTTCTAATTAGTACAAACATTGAACATGAGATACATCAGTCACCCAGTACAAAGTGACCCTTGATCAGTGGTCACCCAAAATGCTGCCCTTAAGCCATAAGCTTTGTTACAAATAAGAGTTCTCAAAGTGTGGTAACTCTTGAAATACGTTGCCTTTAAGTGTGTCAGATAATGTCACTCAAAAGAGAACTCCTCTGAAATTATGGAAGTGTGTTATTTCTCTAGGTACCTAAGGCAATGATGCCCAGGTTTTAGAATAAAGTTAGTCTGTTAAGTGTACATTGAAAAATTATTATTTGCAGGACTTCGTTTCCAACACAATGATTCACTGGGTTTAAAACATGATCATGGACCTCTCTTTTCTCACAAGCAAATTAAGGAATTTGTGGGCTGTTTTCCTCAGGATTGTGCTGTGAGAATCACTGATGAAACTTCAGAGGGTGAGCCCCAAGTTCAAGGCTAGGCTGCGCTCCATCTTCAGGCATGGAGCTGTATTAGTTTGAAACATTTCCAATCAACTCTGCGACTCAAGTTCTGTGTTTTCCCCTTGGTTGCTTCAGCCATTGTTCACTTGGAGAAGAGTTAATTACCACTGATCAGTTGTTCACAGACTTGTCTTGCAACTGCTCTCATCATGTTCTGGGAAGCCATGTCTCCCTGGTTAATTAAATTAAAAAAAACATTAAAATATTATTTCTATAACTTCAGAGTTAAATGTTTAACACTTGAAAGAAAATGAAGTCAAATTTTAAGAAATACATACCCTATCACCTTTTTCTCCTTTTAACCCAGATTGACCCTGAAACAGATATTTTATATTTTAGAAACAGAAAGAGATGATCTAAAATGGTTGTTCTCAACCTTCCTAATGCTGTGACCTTTCAATGCAGTATCTTGTGTTTTAGTGCCCCTCCACCATAAAATTATTTTGTTGCTCCTTCATAACTATAACTTTGATACTGTAGTTAATCATGATATAAATATCTGATATGCAGGATATATCTGATATGCAACCCCTTCCTGGTCATTCGATTGGTAAGGGGGGGTCAGAACCTATAGGCTGAGAAACACTGGTCTAAAATGGTGCGTGGACAGCTGGACAGCAACGATGATATGTGGGCAGAGTCTGTTGTCTGATAAACCAGCAGCATGGTGCATTCACATTTAAAACCACACTACTAATATTTTCCTTTACTGTAAAAATAATCCAATCTCTCGCCAAATAGGGCCTTCCAAAGCCTTGCTCAGACGTGAGTTTTAGAACGACGCTTACAAAAGCTATGTGCCGCTCACCACGTAGGCTTGCAACTGAAACATGTGCTCTTGAACTTAAACTGCGCTTGAACTACCACACTTTAAATTACCATGGTTACTTAGCTCACTTGTATATTGTGGAATACACAAAAGCTTGACATCCATTCACTTCCTGGAAGAAACAGTAAAGGGCTTTCTGTCAGCTCCCTAGATAAATGTGTAGCTCATTCTTCCTCCAATTAGTTTTTGTACACTGGATAGAAAAGAAAACAGATGCTTTTCTCTCCTAATTGATCTCACATCCAAACAGCCACATAATCTTTATCATACTAAGTCAGAAGCCCATCCCTGTCCAGGAAAGATCCTTGGAGGGCCTGAACTTCCTATCTTTTGGTAGTATTTTTTTCAAACTGCCAACTGCCATTACAGAAGGAGCATCCAAGTCATTGACAAATCTGATATTGGGATACTATTCCAGCCAAACCAACTTGTATCATTTCCATGGAAACCACTTAGTTCTAATTATGGTTTAGTGTAATGATTCCAATATCCTCTTAACTGATCTCCCTACTTCCTGCTTTTGCTCTTGATAGCCTATTCTCAATACAGATGCCAGAATGAGAATTTTAAAGAAAAAATAGATTATCTCACTTGTTTGCTGTGAGACATGAATGGTGTATAGTGAATTATAATTATTATAAGAAAAACGTGTGATTGGCTTCCTCATTACAAAAAGAATTAAATTTTTTGTTGGACTACTAATATTGAATACAAAAATTTATGAAACTATGGTTATTATTTTTTATTTATTGCTCCTTTGAAATGTTTCTGACTTAATACTTCAATTCGTTCCTACTCTAAATTGCTTAAGTTTTTTGAGGAATTGATACATGGGTAGTGTATTTAGATCATAACCACCCTTCCACCTCCCCACCCCCAACACCTCTTATATATACCACAACTCCTTCTTAGTTATTATTGTCTCACACACACACAGACACACACACACACTCACACATACACACTTATACACATACACAAACACACACTCATACACACACTCATATAAACACACATACATACACACATATACGCACATGAGTCATTTAATGTTTCTCATATGTGCATATGTTTAGGAGTGACCACTTGACTGCCTATAGCCATTGACTGCCTATAGTTCTTCATTTAGGGGTGAGGCCTTGTGAAATCCCCATACATGTAGGCATGTCACCTGGTATTGTCTTGCTTAAATAATAATATTGTTAAAAATTCACAGAAATAACTTCCCTGTCATTGTGTCCATGATCTATCTTGTAGAAGCATTTTTACTATCCATCACTAGCAATCACATCTCAGGTAAAAGCAATAGGATGTTTTGGGCCTCTGCCTGCCTAGATGAGCCTCACTCTAATGCAAAGTAAAACTGGAAGGGTGTGAAGCCCGATGGTCATTTCAAATACTTGTGGATATGTTAGAAACTCCAAATTCAATTGGAAGATACTAATTCAAAAGCACATGCTAGGTGTGTGATGCTATTACAATTCTTATTTCTAATCAAAAGAGGGAGGGAGGGAGGGAAGGGAGGGAGGGAAGGAGGGAGGGAGGGAGGGAGGGAGGGAGAGAGGAAGGTAAGGGAGGGAGGGAGGGAGAGAGTAAGGTAAGGGAGGGAGGGAGGGAGAGAGAGAGAGAGAGAGAGAGAGAGAGAGAGAGAGAGAGAGAGAGAGAGAGAGAACTAAATCATATATAAACTGAGAAAGGGTCACATTAGAAAAAATAAAATAACCAACTTAAGTTTGACCTCTGATGCATTTGTTTGTGATAAGTGTTAAACCAACGGCCCTGCACAGGCTAAACTGGCAGAGGTTAAACTGGCACTCTAGCACTGAGGTACACCCTCGGTCTAGTAAAGAATTTTGTGTGCACATGCACTTGTGGAGTGAGAACATTTGCATGTACATAGGCACACGTGTTCCACAGCACACATGTGGAGGTCTGAGGACAGCCTTAGGAGCTCACCCTCAACTTCCACATCATTTGAGACATGGTCTCTTTGCTGTTTGTCCACTCTGCAGGTCAGATGCCTTGCCTAAGAGCTTCCAGGGATACTCCCATTTCTTCCTCCCATCTCTCTGTAGGAACACTGAGATGGTAGATACTCGTGCTACCTGTCCAGGTTTTGTGTCCTGGAAATTCAAACTTAGATCCTCATGCTTGGATGGCTAGCATTTTTACCCTCTAAGCCATCTCTCTGGGCCCCAATAAAGACTTTTAAAACTAGTCTGATGCTCCAAAATCCTCAATTACGGAGCGAGAAAAAAAAAGTGGAGTATCTGGGTAGTGGGCATCAAAGGGTTAACATTCATCAACTAGGGATGAAGGCGCCTTGCACTCTGATCATGTATTTTTTTATGTCTTAAACAGCATACCATTTATAAATAAAAAAGAATGATTTTGCTGACCCAGCTCTGAAGCTCAGAGTGTTTATACAGTGCAGAAAAATGTGTCTTGGCTCACAATCCCTTCCTCCTTTTAAAGAAACCAAGGACCACAATTTTCATCCCAGGATATTATAGCAACCCAGCAGGGGGAAGAAAAGCCTTTAGAACTAGTCCCAAGTCAAATCCATGGGTTTATCGTTGTTTCAGCAGATGCTCCTACATATTTATGGCTGAGATAATCTAAATATGCCCAAGCCTTGGAGTTCTCATTTATCCACCTTCACAGGAGAATGGAATCAGTAGACATGCAAAACTACTTACGGGTCTGCCGTGGTCTCCAGGTTTTCCTGGTTTCCCACTTGGCCCTGTGACTCCTGGAGAGCCTGGGGTTCCCTGCAACCACAGACCAAGAAAGCGAATGTTATGACAAGGAAAGAATCCTAGCCACAGTAACTGAAGAACTGCAGCCAGGCTTAAAACCGTTTAAAAGAAGCAGAGTCATTACACAAGAAGGAAGAAGAAAGCCACGTTTTAAGGTAACATCAAGGGAGAAATCTTGGAATTTCTGTCTGAAATGTATCTTGAGACCAATAGAAAAATACTTGCATACATATAACCAGCTTCACAATTTATAAACTACAATCCCAGTACATTTGTTACAAAGGCATATTTACAGAATGAAACTCCTAAATTTTTAGTTTATTTCTGAAACAAAAAAAAAAAAATAAAGCTCCAAAAGACAGAGGGTGGAAACTTTGGCTAGTTGGGGATTAAGAAGGTGGCTGAGTTTATCCTACTTTAGCTCCTCTTTGGCGACTGTAGAGGAGTCTAGAAATCCTTCCTCCTCAGGGACATTCCCCAGGCTCCAAGTCTCTCCCTCCGGTCAGCACTCCTCACCCCACCAAAACCACAAGAATCTCTCCCTATTGCTTTTAAGTCAAATTGCAAGCATTTCTGCTATATATCTACTGGGCTATTTATAAGATGATATCCAATACATCATGTTCTAAAGCCTACCACTTCCATTAAATAGAATCATAGATTTTATAAAATATCTCTCTAAATGTATGCAAAATTGAGGTCTGTAGTAAATACTTAGGCTTAATATTTATTTAAACTATCCTTACATGAAAACACATGTAACAAATAAAAATAAGTAAATCAAATAAACATATGTTCTGGAATCTTCAAATCCTGCTATACAGATGGGGCATAGCCAGTGTTTCCACCTCACTGCGATATCACCTACAGATAGTTCTACTTGGACAAGTTTCAGAATCTCTATCTTCTGCTTCATCTACACAAAGCATAAGAAGACCCTTTGTTTAAGATGTAGATAAAACCTACCTCCTCAGAATGACTGGTGGTTGCTCATTAATTCTGTCCTTAACATTTAAATGTCAGAGAGCTCAGATTCAGGAGGTGACCACTGAGGAACTGAACCTAACATCTCACTAAAACAGAAAAATCAAGAGACCAACTGGACAGTGGCCAAGTCAGTCTGAGATTTTTCTGAGACAGAACTTGCTAAAGCATCTGTATTTTGACACATCTGTTTTTCACTAGAACATTTTGATTTATAAAGCAAAACCAAACAGCTTATGTATCAATATTTCCCCACAACACAGAGGGGGGAAAACTCAATCAGGTTTTCGCACACCTTTCTAGCAAAATGGGAGGAAAAGAAAAGGAGGTTGGAGACCGTAGTCAAAGCAGTGTAACCCCCTCCACTCTTACCGGTGGCCCAGGGGGACCTCTTGGTCCCATTGCCCCATCTTTTCCAGTGAAACCCTGTTGTAAGAATGAAATTATAGGTTAGAAAAGAATATAGAAAATAAAAAAGAAAAAAGAAAAAAAAAAAGAAAGGAAACAAACACGTGAAATGAGGCTAAATAGATCATTAAGGGTGATAGGGTCTTAAGCAGGGCTGAGTACAAGTTGGTGCTTGGTAGCTAAGCTTTCAATATGAAGACCAGCATCCCAAAAGGAAAAAAAAACTCATTTCAATTTACATTATACTTTTACTGAGTAATTAATTCCCACGCTCATTCATTTGTATAGCTACAAGCAAAACTAGTTCAAATGCCAAACTAATATTTTTCAAAAAAGACAGATTCTGGTTTTTACTTCTTCAAAAGTACAGAAAGAGGTGAACGGAGACTGATTAAAGTCACCCTCTGAAGGGGGCCAAACTGTCTTAGCTGCCCTACACTCAAAGAGGAAAGGAAGTCTTCCATTCTCTTAGCCAGCATGAAGTGTTCTCCCTCCATCACAGGGCCGAACTATGTCGGTGTGCGCATCAAGGAAAGGGCAGGGGCATCTCCCTGCAGTGCTGCCCTTTGGCTCCTGTGTCCACAGTGCTGTGCTCTTTCCCTCTGTACAGTGCCAAATGACCTCTGCCTGGAGTGAGTCACCCCGCTACCTAGTTAGCATTCATTCGCCACAACAGATCTCTGAAACCCAGCCAAGGACTTCTGAGTCAGTTTGCTGTTTATGCTTGCTGCATTCCTCTGTCAGAAATGATTTTTGTCCCATTTTCCACAGAGAATAAGAATGATCAGTACCAGGCAACAGTGACTCCTTGCCTGTAATTCTAGCATTTGGGAGGCTGAGACAGGAGGATTGCTGTGACTTCTGGGCCAGCTTGATTTTGAAAAATCAAACCATGGAAGAATTATTATTTTGTCCATAATTATTCTGCCTCTGTATTTCTTAGTCTGCTGACTTCACAAGAGCAGAAACTTAGAAGGTTTCTTTTAAGGGAGTTTTAGAAATACTCCCATATCCCCCAAAACAAATCTTTTCAGAAACTTAAAGAGATAAACTTTCAGTCCGCTTTTTGAAGAAGCTAGGCCTGTTTAACAAAAACCAGACTCGGAATCCATCTGATACAAAACCAACATTACTTCTGAGAGCCACTTAAGAAACGAAACTGTTCCAGTAGCTCTGCTGGGATGGGTGGAGTGGCATGTCTTCCATCTAAACGAATCAAACTGCTACTGCTACTCTCTCTTTCACCCTTGAGGGAGCATCGGAATTTTAATAATCTAGTCATGCTTAGAACTTCCTGACCACCTGTTTCTTTGAAGGAACATGCCTAAATTGGGATGAGGGGTATTTAATCTGATATCCTTAAAAGGGCTATCTCGAGCCACCTGCAGACGTCATGTTTTAACCCTTAGCTTCACTTCTGACTGCAAGCCTGCAACTGTCATTACTATATCCACCCCCATCATGGTGTCAGAAGAGACTAGTGATTGTTTCATGTAAGTATGCATATTAGATACAAGTACATGGGGTTCTTCTGTGGTTCCTCATTTCAAAATCATCCACCACAGTCCCAGTCCCCACTATACCTGCTGAGCCTTTCCTCACCATGGTCCTCTGCCAAACCTACCTCCTGCTTCTCTCTCTCACTCCCTGTTACTTTCTTTCTTATTTATTTATTTATTTATTTATTTATTTATTTATTTATACCCTTCCCCCAGCCTTGAGCGGGCTAATCAGACCTTGTCTGCCACAGTTGCCTAGCCCACTTGGGGTGGAGTCTTCCGACCAGGTGGAAGCCGCCTGTTTACCACATCCACAGTATTCCTCAGAAACAAGACTGCCTGCTGAAGCTTGTTTTGAAACAAGAACTCAGCTGAAACTATGGATGGGTTTTTTTGTTTGTTTGTTTGTTTGGTTTGGTTTTTCGAGACAGGGTTTCTCTGTGTAGCCCTGGCTGGCCTGGAACTCACTCTGTAGACCAGGCTGGCCTCGAACTCAGAAATCCTCCTGCCTCTGCCTCCCAAGTGCTGGGATTAAAGGCGTGCGCCACCATCGCCCGGCTGGATGGGTTTTTATATAAATGCAGAACTGAAAATTAAACCTTGAGCCTTGATCAGAACTTTTGTCTTGGCTTCATTCTTCTCTCGCCCCCCTACCTTAATTCCAGTCTCCCTTTCAGGTAAACCCAGTTTGCCTGTGGCTGCTGGACAGCTACATGTATTTATTATTTATTATTTGTTGGCCAAGATCCCCATACCTCTCACTGTAAAACAGTGTATGTCCTCCTCCCTCAATGCATCTCCTTTTAGCCCCTGAGGCTGTTTACTAAGCCATACATGATGAGTAGGACTGTGGAAGAAACATGGAAATGAGTTCTTAAATATTTTCCCTCATCTTTATCCCAGGAGACAAGAGTGGTCTGTCCGTCCACAATGTTGGACATGGGTTGGAGTTTCAGAGAGGAAATGTATAGGTCTTCCCACCCCCCTCACATTTCCAGGGACAATGGTGACAGTATTGGCTTCCAGATTGCCTGTTGCTAGGGGCCAACCTCAGGACCACCATCTCCATCTGAAGCACACACTGGGATGGGTTGTGATGGGCACAGCAAGCCCTTGGCAGCCCACTGTCACTTTCTCAGTGGCCATATTCAGTTTTATTTTTTTTATTGGAAAGGCTGAGGTACATCTGTATTCTCACTGTTGTTCATTATAAAGTAAAAATTGAACAATACTGCCCAAATTCAGCATTCTCAAAAGATATTGAAGTGTAAATACATCACCTGAGTCTCTAAACTCCTCTTTGGAGTCTCTGACTTGTTATTTGAATTGTGCATTTCTCCCAAATGTCAGAAGAAGCACGGAAACTGAGTGACACCTCCTTGCCAGTGATTACATATATTCAGATTTTAACAAGTCACGTGTTTACTGACAGCAGGTACAGCCTTAGCCCTTTTGGAGAAGGTTGCTAGTCACAGTTTAGCCTGATTGACAGAGTGCAGACAACCTTCGTCTTATCTAAAGTATAAAATGCTGAAATGCTGTAAGATCTGTGGACTTTGGGCAATTCTAGCATCTCTAAATTCTTCTTATTGAAGCATCTTGGTCTCTTATTGAAACAAATGTTTCCGTAGTATTGGTAACAAAGTATAAATGCCACCCACGTTCCCTAGGCTACCATTAACCTGTCCCAGAAAAGAATGACCTTCCTACCTTGTAGTCACCCTGAGTCAAGAGCGTATGTGGATGCTGCTACAAGTACAGAAAGTCCCTACTAAGTACCAGCTCTTCACACCAGCATAAACCTCAGAAGTGGCCCTTGTCTTCTAAGGATGTAGAGTTCTCCAGGACTTCAAAGAAAATGCTATGAAAGTTAAGGCTACTTACTCTCTAAGTTATTTACAATCTGTCTCATGATAAAGATTTCGATTTTAGGATCAAAAGCAGTTGCCTACATCTCTTGAATGCCTTTCTGATCAGAAGCTATTTACTATGTTCTTCAAAATTCTCTACAAAATTTCAAGCACTTTCCCCAAAGTTCCATCAATTTCTTTAAGGGAATTCAAGGTGGATCTGATGCTGGATGGTCCACTGATACCAACTTTGAAGCCTCCCACAAGATAGATGAGCTCCACATCTCCAACCATGCAAAGAGGATTGTGGGGGATCCTGTAATTAATACATAACTGTGGCGCAAAACTTACTCTGTCTCCTGGTGGTCCCATTGGTCCTGGTGGGCCAGGTAATCCTGGGGTTCCCTACACAGAAGGGAACAGACTATTAGTGTGCAGTGATATACTGTTTGTGTATGTTTTCAAACAGAGTTTGAGGATTCTAAAAAGAAACAAAAGACTATGGCCAAACACAGTGCCAGGAAAATAGACATCAGTCAGCAAAGAAGTATTAGAATTAAACAGTGTACACTAGAAGTGTAAGAACAGAGAATGAAATTCAAGTCCAGAGAAGTACACATATGAATTACCCTTCACTGAATAATCTTGGTTCACTTCTTAATTAAAATTTTTCATATTAATATATTCTGATCATGCTTTGCCCTTCCTCCAGCTCCTCCCTGCTCTTCCCCACCCACCAAACTCCACCTCCCCTCTCAAACAAATTTGCAACACTCAAAAGACAACTTTTTAAACAGATCATTAGAGATAAGAAAGGGTAATTTTGAGAACTCACTGTCCGGCCCGGAAGTCCTGGCTCTCCTGCATCACCTTTCATTCCCTGGCGACCCTGGAGCGGGCAGCGAGAAGACAGTTCTCAGGTATTATGAAGATTAAATTTAAAGGGAGGAAATGAGTCACTTATGAATCTTTATCACTTTATAGGTCTAGTATAGGGATTCAGAAACAAGCACATAGGTCTATTTTAAAAGAAGATGAATAACCCACTGCCTTTTTATTAACACTTTCTAACCAGCAAACATCGTTCTATAGTTTCTACTTAATGTTATGATGCTGTTATATAATTATGGGAGAATATATCTGCCTTGAAAGAATATAGTTTTAAAAAAGTAATATATGCATTACTTTCAGGAAGTTTCTGAGAGACCAAATAAATAGAACAGTTTTTCATAGTTACTGATTGCATGTCCCACTTACACATCTAAAATAATATTCATTGAATGATACCAGATGAGTAACTAGCCTTGCATTCTCCTAAAAAACATTTCCATTTAGAACAACATAGAAAATTTTGCACATAAATCAGTCCTAGTGGCTTGGGGTTATCATCCAGCTACTCAGGAGACTGAGGCAGGAGAATTACAAGTTCAAGTCCTGCATTGACCACAGAGTGAGCTCAAAATAAGAAGCTTATAAAGGGCTAAGGGTGTAGCTCAATGGTAGAGAGTTTGCAGAGTATCTATGAGGCTCTAAGGTTTGAACCTAAAATTTATACCAAAATTAATACCAAAAATTTGCTGAGAGGAGAGATGACACAACAAGAAAAAAAAAAAGAAGGTTCCATTTAAACACATTGTTAACCCAACATTTTCATTTACTATAGAAAGCGTTTATGTTTACCTGTTCTCCTGGAATGGAGAGTCCATTGGGTCCCTGGGGGCCTGGAGGACCCTGGGGGCCAGGAGGGCCAGTATCTCCCCGGGGACCTGGGGGTCCCTAAAATATATGAGGGAAAGAGAAAGAGAATGATATAATACCCTCCAGTAAAAACGTTCTGTAAATATATATGTGTATCAAACTCTGTTGAGGCCACACCCTTTCATTCCCTTTACTATGCCTTCAAAAAGTGGAACGTGCCATGAATTCACAACAAAACTTATATTTCAACAAATGTCCTGTTAAAGGTGGCCTTTTTAAAGTAAAAAAATTTATAATATGTGCTATATCTGTATTCACAGATTCCCATGAGTTTAAATTTCACTATATTGAATCTACACTACTAGTTCATTGAGTCTGAAACCAAGAATAGTGATGTAACTTGATGTATACTAAACCTAAAAGTAAGTGGCCCAAGGTCAAATATCACCTCCAAGGAAATTTAAACTAGATAGGCATGAATACTTGGAACATTAAAATGTACTCACAACTGCCCCATTGATGCCTCTTTCACCTCGGGGACCTTTTGCACCAGGTCCTCCCTAAAACACATAAAAAGAACACATTTGGGTGTGAGCATAAGGAATACAGAAATTGATACATAAAAATAGTGTTTCAAGAAGAAATGCATTCCCTAAACGATCAATACTTACACAGATATTTGCAAAATATTAAAATAAAACTATCATGCTATGGCTAGGCTGCAGCTCTATGGTGAACACTTGCCTGGCATGTGCAAAGCCCAGGTTCGAGCTCCAGCATAGCTAAGAAATAAATGTATATCTTATAAACACAGGAAAAGAGAATTTGAAAACCGCACATTCTGTGTTTCTTGTTGTTATATTTGCAGCACTTGAATAAAAAGTACATTTGAGAATTATATGAATTATATTCTTTAAGGAAAACACCCAAATGTCTCATGACCTCAGAGCACGCACTCACAAAACAAGAATTCAAGGACCAACAAATAAAGCCAATAAGTGTGTGTGTGTGTGTGTGTGTGTGTGTGTGTGTGTGTGTGTGTGTGTGTGTAGTGCAGATAATGGTACCTCAAAACTAGAGAAAAAAATCAGAGAAATATCTATCAGATCCAAGACATATGCCAGGTGCATCTCAGATTTATGATACTAATTCCAGGGATGTTTTGCATCCATATATAAAAAAAATGTTTTGTAACTAACCTAAAATCAAATTATTTTCTATAACCCTGGTATCACAAAGATTGGTGTTCTCAGTATCTTTGAGTTACTCCTATATCAATAATCTATTTTCTTAAAAAGCCAATGAGGTTAGAGCAATCACTTGTATTCCACAGCAGGGCTCAAGTCAGGTATTACGAATCAACCCTAATCCAAAGAGTTACACAGTGGTGGACCAGTGTACTCTAGCGTAACTGCAGTCTTCAATGTTTTGCTTTGCATTTTCTTGTCTCTCATCCCTATCATGTAGTATCTAATCAGTCTCAGCATTCAAGTTATTCCACACTCTGGTACTTGCTCCCAGCACTTATACCATGACCATACATTTGAGTTGTCATCTTCACGTGTTACGTTCATAGTGAGTCTGCTGTCAAGTGCATATGTTCTAAGTTCTAAGTAAGGTGTTCTTGGCAAGCCTCCCAAACTGTGGCTCTATTCCACTCATACAAGAAACTTTAAGAAAATATAATACACTTCCAAGCACTTATATTTACAGATGGAAACCCAAACTTGTGTTTTTAAGAGAAAAAGTCTTGAATAGAGCCAATGTCATTATACTTAAGTGGCTAGAGAAATGGTCCAAGCACTAGAATAAAACTCTCTTATTTAAAAAAAAAAACAACTGTTATCGCAAATATGAACGTTTGTTGGGGGGCACGTGTGCATGGCACATGTGTGAAATCCAGAGGACAACTTGCATGAGTTAATGCTTTCATTCCACCTTGTGGGTGTCAGGGATAAGACACAGGTCATTCGGTTTGACAGTAAGCACCTTCACCCATTGATTCATCTTGCCAGCTCCCTAATTTTCTTCTTGATTTACTTCATTTGACATCTCAAAATCTATCATAGAGATGACTGGAAGTTTGGCAGACTCTAGCATTGAAAACACAAATGGATAAAAAGTATCTTATGGCCGCCATAAGGACAAGCAGGTGACCACTCCAAAGATCCTCCTCCAAAAACAACTTTCAAAACCAAATAGGCAACTACATCTGTTTCCTTACTGCAGGGCCTGGAGGGCCTGGAGGTCCAACGCTGTCCTGTGTACACGTGCAAGCATTCGGAAGAGCGGGGCATTTAGCTTCATCTCTCTGAAAAATTGAAAAGATTATTTATTTACACATAAACTCAGTGAGACACAGAGGATGACATCTCATCCACTAGCCCTATATACACACATGAGAATCTGTTTCCCAATTGGAACAAGTAACTGCTAGTTAATCATAGCTTATGAATAGTCTAAGGTTAGAACTTGCTCAGTTCCTTTATGCTTTACCTGAGCAAACCATGCATAACAAAGTAATGTTAATAAGATTAGTAGGAGCCCTGGTAATTTAGTTCGGTTTTCTTTATTTCCTGTTATAGAAAACGCTGTATATCTTTTAAAAGTCAACTCCTATTTTGTTCAGGGGGAAAAAAATGCAAAGCCCTTTCCATGGTCTCCGTAACTCTCCCTGTTCTGGAAACCAGCCTATGTGTCTCATTGTGGGCCACTTTCCTACTTTACTTGCCTCAGCACCACCGCCAATCTAGGTCACGTGTCTCAGATAACTAGAGCACACTGGGAGCATTATAGCTAGAGTGTCTCCCTCTACCATCCGCATAGCTTGCTCCCTCACTCGCTTCACTGGGTCCTCTGCTCTCTTATCACTAAGAGTTGATGGCACCTCCCCATCACTTCCCATGCCTTTACCTGTACTTGGTTTTCATCCCAGGACCCTGCTCTGCAACGTAACCCAGATCATACTGAGGTTATCTAAGGAGTATTTGTGCCAGGACCTCCAGAAAATACCAAAACCTAAGGATACTAACGTCACTCATATAAAATACTGGAGTGTTTGCATGTAGCCTAAGTATATCCTCCTGCATGCTTCAAACCATGTCCAATTTCTTAGTATAAGTGCTATGAATAGCTGCCACATTATGCTATTTAGGAAGTAATAGCAATAAAAATGTCTGTGTGAGGTTGACGAATATCCCAGTTAGGAAAGCATTAGAGCAAAAAGTATGCTTATAAGTTCAGTAGATTCAGTCTTTTTAATATTCCCAGTCTGTATTTGGCTAAGTCCACACAGGAGAAGCTCAGACTCATGGAAAGCCAAAGCATCTACATTTTAATTACTCTCACTGGCTTTCACAGATACTCACTTTTTACTGCTACGACCCTGTCATATTAAAGAGTTGATGGTTTATAAAAAATGTTCACTAAATATTTTATAGTATACACTTATCTGGCAGATGTGTGCAGCTGTGCTTGCCAAAAGCTTCATATCACCAGCATTAAACTTTATAATTATTACCTACACACCACATGAGTGTATGTATGTATATATGTACGTATGTATGTATGTATGTATGTATATATGATTTCCTTCCATCAAAAGATCCTTAGTAACCCAGAAAAGTGATAGCTTATTTAGTAAATGGCTGTTAAGCAGTGGGAGGTCTGCAGTAAGTAGGTTTATCAGCCACATTGACTCAGCACGACTTTCCTGGCTGTTTCTGAGAGAATTTCCAGATATGGTCTTGTACATTCCTATCCTTCGAACAAAAGGTCACGTGAGCCCTGGCATGAGCTGTGGTAACTGAAGAGCACACACACATTGCCTGTCCCTGGGCTCCAATCCGCAGCTGTTGAGTGCTATTTCCTCTCCCAGACCATTTGCATGAGAAGAGTTCCGTCTTGGGGATTTAAAGCCAGGACAAGGCTTACTCACCCTGGAGGGAATATCACAGCATCTGTCTCTACTGGTCCATACTGGGCTGCAGACAATGTCAAAGCTCTGAATTTGGAACTGCAAATAACCAATAGTACATTAGCTAAGCATGCAGGAAGACGGTTTAAGCATTTTTTTTATTAATCATTTTATTTGTTTACATTTCAAATATCATCCCCCTTCCCAGTCTCCCTCCAAAAACCCCATCCCCCTCCCCTTTTCGTGTAAAAGAGTTTAAACATTTTAATCTTCAGGCAGATTCTCCCAAGAACTTACACTCTTGAGAGCACTGTGATGCTTATGTGGTGAGGAAAATCATTAAAACTGTATGTCTAAAAGATACAGCAATGGAAATTACGTCTGACCAGCTCCTATTCCTGAGTCACTAGCTGAAAAGAAATGTTTAATTGAGGTATTTAAGAACATCAGTTTCAATTGTTTAAACCACTATATTCCATTTCTGATAATGGTATAAAAGTCTGATTGCTTGTAATAAACTTATCTCAGACTCAAAAAAAAAAAGAACATTAGTTTCTCTCTTTAAATTGATGATGATATTTGCTTTAGAAATTATTCTCTAGGAATAAACTAATAATTTTTAAGACACTCAACTGAGCTCTTTCAGTGTAGCATACACCTCTGTCTTTTTAGAGGAACTGTTAAGATGGAACTGTTTGGACAAAAAGAAAACAGCTGTCTAGACACAGCCATTCTTTGAAAAATCTGATGTTCTCCTGAAGACAAAAGTTACCATATAGGCTATTGGGGAAGAGAAGACATTGACATCTTACCCTGCTATCACCTTTATAAACTTTGCTCCAGTAGAGGGAATTCAAACTGTAAGCCTAGTCAAAAACCCATGACTGAGGAGGTCTTAGGCCCTAGGGGTGAGCTTAATGCAGTTCTTAAGTTGTCTTGTATTAGTCTGCATTCTAAATATTTAAAGACAAATACTATTCCCAGCCTTAATCGGAGAAGCCTCTCTTTGCAATGAATGGCGGTGAATGTAGAGACACAAGGCTTCTGAAGGTACTGAGAATATATGACGAGGAGCTCTCCTCTCAGTCCCGAGCGGAACATTTACACCACACCCCCAGAGCCTCCTTCTATGGCCTTCTCCGTGGCCCAGGAAAAATTGCAGAAGAGAGGGTGGAAAGAATGCAAGACAGGGATAAGAGCTAGGAAATGCCTTCTGCCAATGCAGCCATTTCACCACGACTGTGGTTGTTTGCAACTGACTTGTACATCATTCAGGGATCCACAAGAGGTTCGTGAGGCCCTGCCTCTCCCTGATGAACTACTAGCTACTGATAAGTTTTGGGAGAAGGGAAGACATCTTCTTCAGTTATGTGACCACTGATAAGTCCACCGGACACCAGTGACTAGTTCCAAACTACGGTCACATAGCCGATCCTGATTAAACTCAGTGCTCCTTCTTCTTCTACCCCACCCTACCTCACACCAGTCCCATAAAAAGGGCATGCACAAATTCAAGCTCACAATCATTTGGGGGAAAAAATATCGTGATCTGGCTGGGTATATAAACAGTTATTTGTCTTATTTCTTTCCAGCATGACCTTGCTTTAAAAGATTACATGGTGTTTCTTGGTGCCTGGGTGTCTTATTATGACTGCAGTTGTAAAAAAGTATATGGTCATGTTCTCGCGGTAGCAAGTTTTCTGAATGTAACTTTCCATACCTTCAAACTGACTAGCAAATTAAAGCTCATTGAGGAAGAAAAAAAAAAGTAAATAAAATTCTCTGATTTAGAAAACACCGTGTCACTCTTGCCATAAGTCACTAAACATCAAAAAATCACAATGCATTACTTACTGTGGCTGATTTCCTCTCTCCTTTAAGAAGTTTTCCAAGAATTTCATAGCCATCAGTCGTTATATTTCCAGCTTCTTTGATGTCTTTTTCTATAATTTCATAGCAGTCAATATAAATCTTAACACTCTTTGAGGTCACTACAATATGGACCTAGAAAGATAATTAATTTTCATTATAAAATTTCTCTAGAAAAATATAAGTTGAATTCTGCATTACTTTATACCAATTCTTTATAAATTGTTTCTTTTTTAGTTATTCTTCTCTCATACAATACATCAAGACTGCAGTTCCCCCTCCCTCTACTCCTCCCAGTTTCCCCCAACCTCCCCTCCCCACCCCAGATCCATTCCTATAAATTGTTTCTTAAACCATTTTATCCCAAGCCAAGAGTCTTGGGTTGAAAAATCCAAGAACCTACTGTATAATTTCATATTTTCCTACTGTGTACTCTCACTGAGACAAAGAGGATGCAGTGCATGAAAGAATTTTGTAAACTGTAAAACAATGATCTAAGCAGATGAGAGTAGACCACTAACACATTTCATTCAGTACAAAGGAGCTGTAGGTATCTTCCACAGAGGTCAATTCTGATTCATTCAGCACCATCTTTTCACTGTGTATCTTACAGCTCTCTAACACAGTAAGAGCTAGCACATCACCTATAATTAAACCTGGAAATCAACACAACTCAAGATTCATTTAAGGAACGGTGTGCCTGTTGATTGTGTTGTATCTGCTATTGAAGATGGGGGATGTTAGGAAATCTATTGGTACAGAAAATCAGGAGAGCACTTACATTGAAGCAAGGAAGAGAACAACTGGGGGAAGTGCTGGCTTCACACTTAGAATCATGGTTCCCACTATCTTAGCACAAATACTTACACAAGAACTTGATGATTACTGTGAAGTTTGACAGACAGATAAAAAGAGGAGAAATACTGCCCTGAAGCAGGTAGAATGGGAAGAATTCCTGAAGGTTTATTTTACAGCTAAATATTTTTCCTACAAGGAGGTCATCACCAAAGGACTGGCTCATAACATCTGTGATAAATAGGAATTTCATGTTTTTATATACAGTGATTCATAGCTTACTAAAAATAAAGTTTAAACATCCGTGAGATAGTCAACTAACACTGAGCTCAAGAACATCCCATAAGCATTTCCAGGATATTTAGTATCCAATAAATAATAAAAAAAAAAGATTGGTTCTTATGAACAACCACATGAAAAATGTTCACAAAGGTTATTTCAAAATCAAAAGGATTTTAATTTGTAGCATTCAAAATACACTCATCTTTCACTGTGAACCATAAATCAGCACATCCTAAAAACACATTTTACTCTAACTTCTTCACTCTTCTTACTGCATTTTAAATGTATGCAAATCTCATTTCAGCATGGATTCTTGATCTGTAGATCACTGGACAAAGAATCAGCATTATGGTTGCCTGCACTGGGCCTGAAGAAGATTGGCCTGTCATCAATCAAGCATGGATGGGCAGAACTCACAGGACCAGAGCCTACCCTGCTTATAAACTGGGGTAGGCCTGGGATTGTCTTCAATATATACTACATGTGAGTATTCCAGGCCACAAAGGATAATTTGGAACTCGTAACACAAACAGCTCTGATTTAATTCAACTGGTCTCACGATAAAACACAAAGACATGAGTGCGAGAAAGGGATTTATGAAGAGGAGCTGGACTGATGAGAATGGGAAGGAGAAAAAGAGGGTGAAAGGTGAAAGTAACCCAGATGGCATTATATACATATATGAAATTGTCAAGGAAGAAAACACATAAAAGTTATATGTCAGTCAGCCATATGTCCTTATGGATAAAGTTATATAATTGGGTGGAGAAAGTAACTGGAGAGATAGCTCAATTGTTAAGAGTACTTGTTGCTTTTCTAAAGGACCTGATTTTCATTCCTGGCACCCAGATGATGGCTAACAACCACTTGTAAATCTAGGTCAATGGGCTCCGACACCCTTTTCTGGCCTCTTTGAGCACCTTCCATGCATGTAATACACATACACGCAGGTAAATACTCATACACATAAAATAAATAAAATAAATTAAAATAATAAAATATGTTGAGTAGGAAAAAGAAAGGAAATGAAAACAATAGAGTATGAAGAAAATAAAGTTCTATGTGGTCTGGTGCAGGTTGCTACAGACAAAAGCTACCCTCTGACTTAATCAAAAAAGTTTCTCTTTGAAGTGAATGAAGGTGGATGTAGAGACCCGTGACTGCACAAGATGCTGAGAACAAAGGATGGTTGAGGGCTCAGACTTAAGTAAGACATTTACACCACTCCCTTAAGGCTCAGAGAGACCCATGTAAGAAGAGGCAGAAAGAATGTAAGACCCAGGAGATAAAGAGCAGAGCAACAAAAGCTAAATGGGGCATGGTCATAGCAATCCTGTACTCACAAGAGCTGTACCCACTGGTACTGTTCCCAAAGATGTAAGCCTCCTAAACATCAACTACGAGTAAGGAACAAGACCACAGCACCTGGCACTTACTGTTCTAATGGCAACTACCAGTCTTATGGTTAATTCTAAACCTAGGCCCAAATTAAACTTTGATGAGCACTAAACTAACCAAAAGTTAGTAAAAATGGGAAAGAAACTGAAAAACGGGGAATATATATATAATTATAAAATTATATATAAATATAATTTTATGTGTATATTAAATTTCATATGATATATATATATAACATATGTATATATGTGCGTATATACATATTATATGCATATAACATGAAATTTAATATATATAAAATTGTCAAGCAAAAAATATTAATAAGAAAAGGAGACAAAAGTAGGTGAACATAGAGAATTTGGGAAAAGGGAGAGCCAATAAGAAGAAAGAAATAGAGCCAGGTGGTGGTGGCGCACGCCTTTAATCCCAGCACTTGGGAGGCAGAGGCAGGAGGATTTCTGAGTTCGAGGCCAGCCTGGTCTACAAAGTGAGTTCCAGGACAGCCAGGGCTACACAGAGAAACCCTGTCTCGAAAAACCAAAAAAAAAAAAAGAAGAAAGAAATATGAAAAATATGAATACTTCTCTAGGAAAATAAACAGTACAAGGAAAGTGATGCCAAGAAAAATTTATCTTCATTTGCAATAATTAATTACTATCAGTAAAGATCTCTCAAAGTACTACTCTTTTGGCTTAAATAAAATGGAGGATTCCATGAAATTTTGGAATTTTAAAATAGCTACAAAATGTTTGCAAGTTGTTCAGGAGATTAGATTCTTAGCATCTCTAGTGACTGTGAAAGAAAAATAAATTCATCCTTCTCAGCTTGCTACTCAATTGTAATTTTAATAGCTTTACCAATGAGCCAAGGTTGTTCCTAAGAACGTTGCCAGAATCAACATCTCTCACTGGATAAGGATGAGTCAAAGCCAATCATATCCCCAAACTTGAATTTGCTTTCCCAAGGAGGAACTTATCTACTGCATTGTACCAAAATCTTGAAAATTTTAAGCAAGATATACTATACTACAGCACTTGAAAAATTTTTTTGTGTTCTCTGTGGCTGTGTTGTTACTGTTGTCATGGACATCACTGTTGGCTTCCATAGCCACAAGAAAGCCTCTTGTCTCTTTAAGTCTCTTTAAGCTAGATTGGGAAAGCCCTTCTTCATCCTTATCAAGAATCTATAACTACCTATTCTATTGTGGATGGATAGGAGAGGACTGAATGAGAGAATTAAACAGAAGGGAAGAAAGGGATGAGGGAAGGAATATGGGGAGAGACAACTTAAAGGGACATTTGAGGGCTTATACAGAAACCTAATACAGTAGAAGCTTCCTATAATATATACATATGTGAAGTCTAGCAAAATGGCACATCAAATAACAGAGGAAATATCTCTTATCACCAAATAAAGCTTCCAGGACTGGCAATGGTTTATATCTAATCAAATTGTTGGCCAAAGGGGTCCCATGGGAACTCCCAAACTACTCAGGCTATTGTCAAGAATATTGGTGCTTCTCCACAACTGACAACAAGGTCTTAAAATTGCTAAAGGCAACTCCTAACTAACTGATTGAACATGAGTCAAGCTGGCACCTGCCTAGTGCCTTCACCTCTGGAAAATTTTTCATGGTACTAGAAGGTACTCTGCACACTACCAGAGAAGAAAAGTAAAAACCAACCCAACTTCAACCCCTTCTATCTATAATTATGATCTGGCTGCAAGATGGACTGGTGCAATTGTGGCACAATGATTTTTGGAGTAACCAACATCTGATTAGACTTAAGGCCACTCCTTGAGATGGAACCCACACCCAGCACTGCTTAGGTAACTAAGAACATAAGGCCAGATAACCTAAAGGAAAACAAAATACTGCTGTTCCACTAAAGTAAGGCAGCAATAAAATGACTCCTAATAACATCCTGCTATGCTCAGATCTATGCCTTCCTTATCAGAGCAAGCTTCCTCCAACACCAGATAAGAACAGATGGAAACCCACAGTCAGACATTATGAGGGGAGTAAGAGACCTTATAAAACTCAGCCCTAACTGGGATGTCTCCATCAAATCACTCCCCTAGAGGCTCAAGAAACTATGGAAGAGGAGGCAGAAAGAGTTATAGCCAGAGGGAATGGAGGACAACAAAGATTCAAGGTCTTCTAGACACAGTAGGGCTGGCGCACATAAGAACTCACAAATACTGATGCAGCACATACACAGCTTATATGGTTCTTCACTAGATGGGGTCCTAGGGATTAAAGAAAAAGTGAACACACACAACCATTCCTGAGAAGCTATCTCCAATTGATAGTCACATGAAAAGAAACTCAGTTGTATCTAAGAGTCTTACTAGGGAAACAAGCCAGTCTTAAGGGTAACACCCAAGCTCAGCAACAGAAAATGAACTCAGTGGCATCTTTGAAAGGTTCTTTGTCCCACACCATTAAGTAAGAGGTTTTGGTTTGGTTTTGTTGGTTTGGTCTGGTTTGGTCTGGCCTGGCCTGATTTGGTCTGGTCTGGTTTGGTTCTTTTCTGACTTACAGATCCTTTGTGTATATATATAATGGCTTCCGTTTTGGGGTTTTTATGAGATCTCTGGTTATGTGAATGTGTGTGTGTGTGTGTGTGTGTGTGTGTGTGTGTGTGTGTGTGTGTGCGCGCGCGCGCGCATGCGCATGTAACCGCATCTATATGCATTTCCTGTGCTTTTTCTTTGGCTCTTGTTTGTCTTGTTGTTTCATCATATTCCAATTTGTTCGCTTTTTATCTTATATTTCTTATCTCTTAGATGCCTAATTGTTTTCTATCGACAAAAATAGAAAGGGTGTTGATCCAGATGGGATGGAAGGTGGGGAGGTGTTGGGAGGAATAGGAGGGAGAGGAAATTGTAATCAGAATAAAGTGCATGAGAAAAGACTATTTTCAGTAAAAGAAAAGAGAAATTCTCAAAGAACTAATAATTTTTACATACTGAGGGGAAAATGGAATCTAATTCATGAACTGGAAAATGTATGGAAAGAAATGAAGCATACCCAAGAGCATTAATCAGGAAGAGGCTGACTGACCTATGTAAGCAACAGAAAGGCTCTTCAGTTTCACTTAGGAATAAGATTGAACTAGAAAGGAGTGGCTTGTCTTTTACCATGCCACACATAGGAAGATTATATATGATCAATTTAAAAATGTGTATTCCTGTAAGAACAATCTAGCATGTGGAAAACAGCATTAAAAATGTATTCCTATACCAGATTGTTCCTTTTGCTTCTGATATATCCTGTCTCATTACTGTCCTTTGTCAGTTAATTGTCCCTTAGAAATCTGAAAGTTTCCATAATCCTCTGGACACTGACAAAAATCTCAAGATCTCCAAGAATGAGAAACCATCGTAAAGATGTCTTAGAGCTTTAATGTGGTTATTTAGAAAACTCTGTATTAGGAGAATGGTGTCATTAGACTTTATGCTCATGTAATAATCTATTGCACATTTACCTTAATTATTCCATCAGTTATTGTTAATTTTTGGACTTAAAAATGCTTATTCTCCGGTTTGATTGCATACTTGTAACTTTTTAATAGTCAAGCACATAAAATAAAATGTTTGTTCTCTATAAAATTAAAATATTATCCTTTAAATTATTAAGTTCATTAAAATAAATGAAAGAAATGTTTACAGTAAAGTGGTAAATGGAGTGGCTAGAGAGGTGGGTCAAAGGTTAACAGCACTCGCTGCTCTTTCAGGGGACTTTAGTTGCCAGCTTCCAGGTCAGGTGGTGTAAACCTGCCTGTAACTCCTGCTGCAGAGAGCTTTAACACCGTCTCCAGGGCTGCAAATGCAGCCTCTCATAAACAGCATAAGTTTACACAGACAAACACACATGCACATAAATATCAATATATCTTAAATTGGAAAAAATGGTAAGCAGAAAAACAGGCAAGTTCCATTTTATGTGTGTGTGTGTGTGTGTGTAAATACAAATATATACATAACTATTGATTCAAACTTTGAAAGACATAGTGAAAATATATCAATGGTATTTACTGTTTTATTCAAATTTTATCTTGTGAATTAATCAAATTATTAAAAAATAAAAGTTTATCTGTAAAAGGCATAACTAGAATCCTGATTTAGCTTAAACACAGTAAAATAATTAAGTTTTGGGTTTAATTCATATTCTTATTCTAAAAATAAGACTCAGATAATCTTACATTTTTACCTTATGAAAGCTTCCATAAAATAATGTCTTCACTTCATCTGTGTCAAATGTAACAGTTTGTACCTCGCCTCTTGTATCCTTATTAAAGAAAGATAGTGTCTTGCTAGACGCTGCAATCAAGATAAGATCATTGTTAAATTTCTATATGCGTGGTATGATTTTTATTCAAAGTATACAAATAGTTCTTGTTGGAGAAATTGCAAAAAATAAAAAAATAAAATAAAGTTCAATATCTGCCAGGGAAGATGTGCCCAACTGGTACAGCGGTGGCAAATTATGACAAAGTAGTCCATGACTTTCTGATTGAATCCAAGGCCCACTGCATGGGAAGGACTTCAGGCCTGGAACCCTATACCTGGTAAGGATCCCAGAACTGAGGATGTCATAGGCCAGAGTCAGAGGCAGATCTACTCCTATTCTTTTATAAATGAACATGCTATCAGACTACCTTCTGAATACTGGATCAAAACCATATTTGGCTCTGCTTTCAGTCTTTGTCAGAGGAGCTTCTCATTGCTGCAGGCAGAGGTCAACACTGAAACTCATAACTAGCTGAAGTACCAAGAGTAAGTGATGCTGGGGATGTTCAACCCTAAACAAAACATCTACAGCCCTGCTTCCAAGACTCGGGAACACTGAAGAAGCAGGGCAAAAACAACCGTAAGGACAAACGTATAGAAAGATGTACTACAAAGCAAATGTCTTCTACCGGTGGCATGGCATTTGCACTTTGAACTCACTGTGGTTGTGGCTACGTGCACAATGCCTGCACTAGATTGGGATCATGAGTCCATTATCGTTTCAACATGAATAGAGGAGGACTCATGAGGCCCTACCTCTCCATGAACAACTTCTGCCAATTAATGGTTGGTTGAGGAGGAAGGTGTCATTTTCTTCAGCCACTAAAAACTTGCCCAGAGTACAGTGAATAACTTCCCACCCATGCTCTTGTATGCAACCCCAACTGAACTCAGTGCTTTGCCAAAAAAGACAAAAGAGTAAGGGGTTTTTGGGGGGAGAAGAAGGGTTTCAGTAGGGAAGGAAAGGGAGGTGAGAGAGCATGATGAAGGTGAATGGAACTAAGTAAGATTCAATACATACAATTGTCAAAGAATGAATAAGTTAATTTTTAAAACTAAATAAATGAGAAAAAAGTAATAGAATTTGTTTCCATTGTAATAAAATGCTGATTTGACTATTTGTTAGCATGCTATTTTAATAAGCTTCAACTTAAAATATGTACCAAGTAAATAAATATAGATACATATGCATATATATATATTCAGAAGATTTCTAAAGATATAAGGAAAAACATGATCGAAACTATACATATGCCTTAAAATAAAATAAAGTCCCTTACGATCTGCAATCACTCCAACTTGTGGTCTGTAGTCTCTGTCTGTAATTTGCCAAATTGCAAAGGGGTCACTAGGAGTTTCTGGGAGAAGTCTAAACAATAATATAATCGTGTATGAAGGGGGGAGTCCATTTGGATGGAGTTCACTGTTGGATAAAACAAAATAAGCAATAAATGGGATTATTCATCAGAGACTATTTTGAACTTTTACATAATAATACCATTATAGGTAGTGTTAGAACCTAACTATGTCATCAAGCCTCATAGCAGAAGGAGAAAATCTTGTGAAACACATCAAAGAAACAAACACTAATTGATTACCTACTATTTGCTCAAGTTACAAGTTTGGAAAATTTTAAAATAGTCTTTATCTTCCTATCCATAACTATTTTTTCTAGATATATGGAAGCACCAATTTTAAAGTAAGAAACACTATAACTATAACTATATATATAATATATATTATTATATATAATAAATATATATAATATTTAGAGATAAAGTCTCACAAAATATACTTAATTTCCAGGGATATGATAATGTAGATAAAATGGCTTAAATTTTCATTTCTCTCTTGGCCTCACAGTAGTTCCTACACCTCTAAATTCCTTCCTTGAAGTCAACTAAAGCACATCAATAAACTTGCAGATGCTCCAAAATAGGGCCAATGGTAAATGTTTAGGCCATGTTCATAGGCAAACAATTAGAAACAAAACAGAGATGTGAGTCAACTAGAGGAAAATGAGTTTTGGCTCTAATGACATGAGACAAATATTTCTATCTCTTGTATCCTTCTAGCACTGTGTGAACTGCTGTTCTGGGAGAATGTTTGAAGGAGAATTAATGTGTTTCTGTATGACACTTCATGACGCTTTCTCCCTAGAGGTAGGACAAAGGCCTGGACGAAACTCCTGGGAAAAATGAGGACACAGGATGTCTCTGGGGGCTCCATATCCTGACGCTGTATCACTAACATACTGGTGTGATGCGCTCTTGCTCCCCAGGGCATAGGCTCTGAGAAAGCTAGCATGATGCCTTTTTATGTGGTTAAAAGTTGTCTTTAATGTTCCAATTTAAAAAAATATTAATTTTTTCCTATATCATCCTCATCTCTTTCATTTAACCTATTTTTCTCCTTCCTTAGTAAAACAACAAAGATCTAATTACATTTATTCTTCTTTCCTTCTAGTCAAAACTTGTGACTTCTGTAGAGAGAAGAGGCCACCATCATTTAAAATCATATCTTGAAGTGACTGGAAAAATTAAATATTAAGTAATGCTGTCCACTAGAAAACCTAGCATACTGAACCATTGTAACTAAGCATAAAGATGTAGGGATTTATAATGGGCTACACCATGTTATGGACACCTCCTTAAAACAAATTATCTTTGGTTTTAGAATTAGCTTTCCATTGACTTTCTTCATGTATTTCAAATTTCAGACATTATTTTCTGACCCTCTCCTAAATTTCTGAACAATTTGTTTGTTCTTGTCCTTTCTCCTCTGGAGTTCCCAAACACATATTTTTCAACATAAAAAGCTTTTCATTTCAATGAATAAGAAATGTTAATTTCCAGCCTGGTCTACAAAGTGAGTTCCAGGACAGCCAGGGCTACACAGAGAAACCCTGTCTCGAAAAACCAAAAAAAAGAAATGTTAATTTTTGTTTCATGAAACAAAATACATCTAGTGCTACCCAAGAGATGGCTAAATATCTGCCAATATAAACTCCCCTCAGCATGTCTGATGGTGGTCAAGTGTAACTATTGCAGCCCTTCCTTTTCTGAGGTCTGAAACAAGAGATTTCTGCTCTCATCTCTCACTTACTCCACCCAGCTCTTCTACACCACAGGAGTGAAACGTTCAAAATAATAAACTGCTTTCCTGTTTTAACAGCCTCCCTTAGAAGAAGAGAGTAGACTAAAACCCTAGCCTACAGTTTAATGAGCTATCCTATCATCCACCGTGCCGTTACCAGACTGAGAGGCTTGGATCTAGGAACAGGTGCCAGTGTTATAACAAGTGCCAAGCTGTTATATAACCCTAGGAAGATAATCAAGCTGTGTTTAGAAAAGCAAACTAGGTTATCCGTAAGGAGCCTTCTGGGGACTCTTAAGTTCCAAGATTCTAGGAAATCATCACCAAGTCTAAGAGCCTCTGTCTACTCTCAGAAAAGAGAAATCCCCTATTTTCACACTTACGTGGTAGGCTGATTGATAAAGGCATTCTTCTGGAGCCTGTAGGCTGAATAGCTGGGGAAAGACCCTGATTCCAAAGAGACTCCTTGGACAGAAGCAAAATTCTTTTCTGTCAGGTTGTAAGCTTCAAGCATCTTAAAGCCTTGACATCAAAGAAGAAAATATTAAATGAGTACATTACAGTTATATTGTTGTAAATGTCTTGAAATAAATTAGCCAAAGGCTACACAAATGTCTCACCTGGTGATGTGTAGCCATCCAGATAGATGAGAGGACAACCTGGAACATGCAAATGTTCTTTAAGTATGCGTCACCAACATGGCTTACATAGATGCACAGAAAGTAGCAATGTGTACAAAGTAGAGTTTTTAATATAGCATTTAATTGCTGGAAATAATACACATATCATGTCTCCATCTTCTAAACTACAAGATATGTTGCTCATGGTTGAGGGGGAAGATACATTAATTTGATCTTTGTTTAGTATCTGTAGTTCAAAGCTGAATTTGAAATCTTAACATTAAAAAAGAAATTTTAAGCCTAGACTAAGGACACAGGTCAGTGGTAAAGAACCAGTCTAGCATATGCTAGGTCCTAGGTTCAATCCCTAGTACTACAGAAAAAGAAAAACAAATAAATAAAAGTAAAAGGCAGTCTTCTCATTGTTTCTTGGGGTATAAGCCAACAAGAGACCAGATGATTATAAATCGGAAACCACCTCACTGAAGTTCTCCCAAATATACAATTCAAATGCTGTAGACAGTGGGCTGGTAAGAAAGGGAGAGATTAAAATAATTTTCCCACATGGGGTTTATTACATCTTTAAAGCTAAAAATGGTCTTCTGGCAAGAACCCATTTAGACCAATCTGAAAAAGGGCAATGATTCATCAGTTTCAAGAGATTTCCCAGAATCTATTTATGCCCTGGGCGTGATCCCACACAGCATGGATAGCTGACTATAAGCAGTCATTTCTCAATGAGGTTGTGGCTCTGTGCTGAGCGTGACTTACTTGAAGTGGCAGTTTCACAAACAAATGTGATAAGATTGTCCTCGATCTTCTCAAAAGACTCAAAGTCATCGACGATAAATACATGCCTCTCGCTGGGCTTACTGGCAATGTTGGCAAGCTCGTTGTAGTCCACGTCAGCCACACCCACAACGAATACACTGAACCCTGCCAAGTGCATTGACAAGGGAATCACATAGCCTCTTTCCATCATGTGTTACTTATGAAAGCATCATAAACCATGCTGTGTTTCCTCAGTATGGACAGCGAGTTCATTTATTTGACACAAATTCCTCTAAGAGAAGAATGTGTACTCTTTAATGAATATAAGTCTCTTCACTGTCATCCTATTTTCTGGCTTATAAAATTCAATTCACTGAGTCTTTTCAAATGACACCTCAACCATTAAAACACGAAGCTTTTAATAGCAGAAGGACTGTTTGTTATACATTGTCTTCCACGGATACACAATTCAGACACAAAAGTTCAACAGTTCTGTTGATTCCATTAACAACTTAAACCTGTTTTTAAGTTTGAATTCTTAAAACTGATTTTTTTTTAATCATCAAATTTGGGCTCAAGCACTTTGACCATTTTTAAAATAGATACTGTAGTTCTTACTGAGAACAAACATTCTACTATTTAAGTAAATATAAGTAGTTATATTCTAAGTGCTGTATGTGACATCATAACAAAAAGGCAATATAAGACATTTATAGACACAAACATTTGCATGTGCATCGAATTTTTATCACCAGTTCATCTGTTTCATTAAGTAAGGTAACCAAGACTCAGAATGAGAAATGTTACTTGGTCTCTCAAAAGCAAATCCTGGCCTGAGTGTCAATAGAGGCCAATAACTGGAAAAGAACCCATTAGAAGAGAAAAATAAGCTTTAAGGGAGGGCATGGAGAGAGTAACAGAACACATGTGATGTGAAGGTAGATAGAGGAATACCAGACATGGAAGGGAACAAACCAGGAAGAAGGCAGAGAGGAGCAAGTTGGAGAGGGGCAATCAAAATGAACTGTGTATGAGATTTTAATAAGGAATAGTGTTATTTTATATGATTACTTAAAATTAAAGAGAAAAGAAAATGAAATGACTTCACATTCAGCATGACTTACAATTTCAGCTACATCATTACATATGAGCTGAAGTTCCATTTAACAAAGTCATCTACCATTGAGTATGGCAGATCATACATAGCATAGAATACTTTCTAAAATATGCTCATTTGAGGCCCTGCTTGAGCCAAGGGCAGGAGAGACAATGTTAAGACAAGTCTTAGAAAAGCCTGTTTTCATCTCTAATAAGTCTGAACAATAAGTCAACAGAGCCATGTTACCAAGGGGCTCCTACAATGTCTGGTTGGCAAAATCATCCCCAGCGCGATCTCCCAGAGACTTAACTCTTATTTGCAGATTGCTTACTGGCAATCTTCATTCAGTCTTCATCTGCAAGGATGAGTATGGCAGAAAGAATCCTAGGGCATTCCTTGCCCAGGAACTAGAATCAAGACTTATCTGTGCTATAGAAAGAAGCATGGCGTAGGAATATTCCATTATCATAGCCTTCTGTACTCTTCCACCCTCTGTGGGGAGAGTCAGTTGACAGCCCTGAATCATATCTCATGCAAAGAGTACATGTTGTTTTTATGGAATTGGCAATCTATTCCATAATTAAATGGAAGTTATAGTTATAAAGCATAGAGTGGAACAAAATTTGGCTCTTTTATTATCATTCTGTCACACTTAAAACTTAACATCTTATACACCGTGAAGTCCATGCTTATGCTTACCTGACTGTTGGATGACAAAGGCTGCTTTCTTCACCTCATCCTGTGACCGGCCATCTGTGACCACAACCAGCACCTTTGGGACATTCTTCCTCATGCCGCTCTCCCAGGTCAAGACCTTCTCCTTGATAAATGTGAGGGCCTTGCCTGCAGAGTATGGTATGAGCACTTTAGGGTCACTTCAGTGAGAACTATGCACTGACCATGCCCAGATGACCAGGGTGTGACTATTAGACCACCCTGCCTACCCCAGAAAGAGGAGCCCACACCAGTGCTGCCACAGGGTACCTGTTCTTGTGTTCCCTCCTCTGTAGCGAATGTTCTGAAGGGCTCCGAGGGCTAGAGCCTTATCATTGTATGTGTTCAGCTTGAATTCAGACTTGACCTCATCGCTGTACTGCACAAAAGAAACCTGAAAGAAAATAAGTTTAGAGGCAAGTGTTACTCATCCAGTTGGATCTCAGTCCTTCAGTGGTTCCTCTGATGGCAGAGGTATCTTATATGTAACAAGATATTTTAAACTCTTAATGCCTAATAATATAACTGTGACTGCTGTAGTCTTGTTACATTCTCTATTTTTTGATCTCCAATGAAACTGCCATAATTTAAATTAATGCCAAAAATATTCATATGTGCTTTTCTCTGAAATGCAAAAAGAGATGGGTCAACCAGCCTAGTGGTGAAATCCCTGTGTCAGAAACAAGAACAAAACCATCCCAATTCATGGGCAGCTGGCTCTCACCCACCTTCTCTTTTCCATGAACATAATTCATTGTTCATAGTAAATAAAAATGTCATAGTATCATCATAATTACTACTCATGACAAAACAGTATGATTTACTTGAAATTGTGATTTAGTGGTATGTAGTCAAGATTCACTGCACTCAAGTCCTAGTTCTGTCTAACTATAACTGTGCAACACTGAGCAGTCCCTACTTTTCTGGGAATTGGGGTCTTTATCAACAAGGTCAGGATAATTTTATTTACCTTGTAGAATTGCTTTAAGGATTAGTAATCATGTGATCAAGTGAAGTTAATGAACTGTAATAGCCATTGTTTTTGGAAATTCAAAAAAGTATCCAATAATAGCTTGGATAGCATTCTCAAAGGAGTTTGGAGCATCACCTAGAAGACTTTAGAGAACTGTGGAGTGTGAGTGTTCATCTTTTCATGGAATGAGTGGAGAAGGCTCTTTGTTTTGAGACAGGTTACAATGAAATGATTAATTACTCTTTGATGTTTCTTGTAGAAACATAAACTTCTCTAAGCTCCTACTCAAGTACAAAAGAAAACATACTGAAAGTGATTCCACAGGAATATAATTGGTAATTACCATCTTAGAAAAACAAACTAACTATGCTTTGGGTCACTAATGGACATGCTTCTGGCTGGGATAATGTATACGATGCAATAACAGAGTAGACACATATCCTTTTCAACCACTATTCTCATGGTAAGGGCACGACATGACAACACATTTAATGTGCAGAACTTTGGATGGCCTTTCATGGAATGTGCCTTGTTGGAAGTTTCAAGTGGAATATTAAAGTTAGACTCTCCTAAGTTCTCCAACAGGAACATCATCTGGACAAAAAGAAAGCTAAAGGAATATTTTACTATTTATTTATCCCCAGCACCAAACCACTTCCCAAAGACACATTTAATGAGCATAGCAAACCGAAAAGGTAAAAAAGAGAACTTATACTGAGACAAGTTTCTACTTTAATAGCAAGTAAAAAGAAAACCATAAGAATTACAAATAAGAAAACAGAAAACACTATAATAAATAATAATAGCAGGATAAGAATAAAATAGTCACTAGTGATGAAATGCTCACCTGAATCCCAGCAGGGTTGATTTCATCAAAGGCCCCCACAGTATTAAAGATAAATTTTACAACTTTGTTAAAATTGTCATCTCCAATACTCCAAGAGGCATCCGTCAAGAACACAATATCTGCCTTGGCCCCTTTGCATACTGAAAAAAAATGAAAAGAAAATCCAAATCTCCTTAATTTTCTCATCATGTGACACTGCATAATTGAAAAGCATCTAAAATCTTACTACTCTCAGTATGGCTGCATGGAGAACAGCACTGCCTTTGAGCTAGGAAGCAATGTGGCCTCCTCAGCCCAGCCAGGATCCTGAGTCAGAAATAGTAAGATGTCCAGATGGCTCAAATGTACAAGAAAGTTGAAAAGGCCTGATCTAAGTGACCCTCAGCTTTAATTCTGGGAATACACTGATTAAATTCATGATTCAATGATAGCCTCATTCAAGCTTCCTCAAATAATAAATGAAGGAAATCAACTGAAAAGCATCAATATCGAAAATTAAAGGAAGGCCGTCCATGGGTTAGGAGAGTTTCAATATAATTATCAAATATTTAGGACTAATAAAATGTTTTCTTTGCTTTTAAATAGGAGCATCAGAACCACAAGTAAGGAAAGAAAAAAAAAGGATAAATATCTTTGACTTGACTCGTTTTGGACTTGCAACCTAAAAGAACAATTTCTAGGGCAATCTTTAGAAACCCTGAGTTCCTTCAAACTTAGCATGTACAAGTATAACTTCAAGAGCAAACTGGAAGATAACCTCTGGGCTGTGGGTGGTGAGGATGTGTGGGTGGAGCTTCAACCACTGCCACAGATTCTCCCATCTGGTCACGAGAGCACTTGCTGGGGATGAGAAGGGCAGGGAGTGGGGCATCTGGTCATGAGAGCACTTGCTGGGGATGAGAAGGGCAGGGAGTGGGGCATCTGCTCATGAGAGCACTTGCTGGGGATGAGAAGGGCAGGGAGTGGGGCATCTGCTCATGAGAGCACTTGCTGGGGATGAGAAGGGCAGGGAGTGGGGCTCCACGATAACTGTGCTTTCTGTTCAAGTTGCTATGAACCTGACTTCAGTGGGAAATAAAGGCTGTCTTTTTTAAAACTTAACATGTTTTAGACCACGATTCTTTCAACAAACTAATTTGACTAAAGCTCTTATTTCATTTCTAAATAATACACTTTAATTTTTAATTTTAGTTATACAGCACTTTTAATAAGGTTACAACCAGCTTGGTCCTTATACTATGAAAGAAAAACACTTTGAAAATTGAAATGTTTTCTTAAAGTCAAAGCATAGAAAAAGAGTAAACCAAATTATTTTGCTTAAACTGGACTTGATGCAACATAAGAAGAGGAGGAGAAAGGAAAGAAAAGAAAAGAAAAGAAAAGAAGAGAAGAGAAGAGAAGAGAAAAAAAGAAAAGAAAAGAAAAGGGCCTCAAATTACTGAGACAGCAGTCTTAATAGCTCAGTGTGTTTTTTTACCAGTTCACTGCAACTGACAATCGTGTCTCAGATTTTGATGAATGGAAATATTTTTAGCTTTGTGTAATCTGGGTCTCTTCTCAGTTCAGGAGCCAGGAATTCCAAAGTCAGTGGCCTAAGTGATTAGATTTCAGATATAGCCAAAAAGGTTCACAGTGTCTGTTGACGCCAGCAGTCGGCAGACCAAAGAGGCCACAGTGTGACTGTGGAGAAGATGGGAGGCCCCATTAGATCTTTTGCTGCAAAGCTAAGGAAACAGAGTCCCAACTAAAGACCTGGGTTGGATTAGAACTGATTTGATTCACCTCAAAATGTGCCTAGAAAAAGAGGAACAAATAACTGGTAATCTTTGTTTCCTCTGCAAAAACCCTTCAGCAGAAACAGTATCAGAACATTCTGAATCAGTTGTAGATTGTGTGCATGTGGTATAAGTCTAGGATCCCTATAGGCTGATTTTATCTTTTTATGTTAACATTACTTACCATCACGGGCAGGTGGAATAGTGGGAGGAGGAGAAGGTGTAGGTGGTTCTGTAGGCGCCTCTGTTGGTTTCACAGCTAGTATTTCAAAGCAACAATTAGAAAAGTAAAACGTGCATATTCCCTAGTCCACAAAGAAATGGGGCTTTAACCCTTAAAAACAAATTAAGACTTAGGAAACAGAGGTCAATCCCATTAGCAATGACGAAAGAAGATTCCTTTCTATCTAGACTATTTGTCCTCAGTCAATTCTCAGATCAATTATGCTGCAGAAAACAGAGGTTCAGAGGGAGAACATGGGGCCCTCAAAGAAGCCACACAGTTAAAAGTCAGTAATATGTTCACCCTTTCACCTTCGTCAGAGCCATCACTGTCTCCTTCAGTCCTATTCTTTAAACACTATTAATAGGAGCTAGAGAGATGACTCAGTCATTAGGAGCACTGGCTGCTCTTCTAGAGGATCAGGGTTCAATTCCCTGTACCCACATGGCAGCTTTACCTGCCTGTAAATCCAGTTCTAGGAGATCCAACATTCTCAGACATATATGCAAGCAAAATACCAATACACATAAAATAAGAATAAACACTGAAATATTTTTAAATACTACCATTAAAGACAGTCACTACAAACAAAGGTTCTGAAGTAGCCACACACCCTGCTCGTCCTATTACGGCTACCCCAGGGGAGAAGAGTCAGATGCCGTCCACACTTGGAACATCCTACACTCCAGATTACTCAAGACTTACTGGTCTGTTCTTTGATGGGGACACCCGGCCCCTCGAGATTTGGTGTCTGCACAAAAACAGTAACACCATACTCCGCCTCGGGGGAGAGGCCAGTGAAGCAGTGACTGGTCTCTGATCCTCGTACGGTTATTTCTTGTCCCCTGGTTCCTGATTGTGACAAGAGGAAAAACAAGTGTTATCATCCACTATCTGTAAGGATATGTTTACATAATGGCTTATAAACAGAACGAAATCAGCTTGGCTTCCAGTTAAGACGTCGCTACTGCAGGCTCAGTTTGTTTTCTTTTGCACATACCATCTGCAGGACTCAGCTTTAGCCTGTAGGAGGTAGCTGCCCGGTGAGGTGACCATTTGACACAGAACGTATCCCATCCAACCTGGTAAGTTTTCAGATCTGTGACATTTAAGTACACTACAGAAGAAAGAAAAACAATAGATTCACTAGGTATAGTAAAGAAGAAAAGCATAGCTTTCACCATAATATGATGTTCAAGTATACACTGTAGATGAAAAGTAAAATAAATGCTTGAAATCTCACAGTGTCTTGTTATGAGAAGCTTACATCAGACATGTCTGAAAATGTGGCAGAGACAAACTCATCGTCAATGATTTTATTTTCTTTCCTGTTTTTGCTTGAGACAAAGTCTCCCTATATAGCACTGGCTGTGCTAGAATTTACTATATAGACCAGGCTGGCTTCAGACTCACAGAGATCCACCTGCCTCTGCCTCCCAAGTGCTGGGATTAAAGGTGTGTGCTACTATACCTGGTTTCCATCAGTGATTTTCAAGGAAAAGAAATTATACAGTCCCTCAAAATTATGAATATCATTTACAGAAAAAAATAAAAATTTCTGATATACTAGCTGCTGAATCCTATAAAACTTATCAAAAATCATTGGTACAACAATATCTAAGTAACAAATTATGGATTCAGTGTTGCTATTACATTATATCAATGAATGCAGGTGATATATATGTTAACATTCAATGTCAAAAAAAAAATCTGCAATGACCTGCCTCTGCCTCCTAAGTGCTGGGACTAAAGGCATGTACCACCATGTATGATCTGATCCTAGTTTATAATAAAGCAATAAGAAGCTAAAAAAAAAAGAATACGGCAATAGAATCTTATCAAAATATAATATTCTGTATCAAATAAAAATCACTTCCTCCAGGGGGAAGAGAAATGGGATGAGGAACTGTGGGAGGGTAGACCTGGAGTAGGGTAAGGTGGACTATAAGTAAATAAATAAATAAATAAATAAATAAATAATCACTTCCTCTTCTTATATACATGTATAAGTCACTAAGTTACTTACAGATATACATATATGTTTTGTTTAACCGGACACTAAATGGTCTATCTATGTCAGTGGTCTTCAACCTGTGGGTCTCAACTCCTTTGGGATTGAATGACCCTTTCACAGAAGTTGCATATCAGATATCCTGCACATCAGATACCCTTCATATCAGACATTAACATTACAGTTTATAACAGTAGCAAAAATTACAGTCATGAATTAGCAATGAAGTAATTTTATGGTTGGGAGTCAGCACGACATGCGGAACTGTATTAAAGGGTCACAACATCAGGAAGGCTGAGAACCACTTCCCTATGTGATGCTGAAGAACACATTTGTTTGAGAAAGAGTAAGATTACAAGAGGATAGCCTGGAAAGTTTTACTACATTTCTTACAACCACAACGTGATGCACAACTCACATGTGGTGCCTTGATCTGTGAGGGGAACGCTGAGTCCAGAGTCATACTGTGCATAAACACTGACGTCATAGGTAGTGCTGGGATTGAGGTTGTGTAAAGTATATGATGTCACTTCTCCAACAAAGGCTTCCATGGGCTCATTGGACCCTTTAATAACAACAGAAGGACAAAGAAGGATATAATCACTAGCCTCCATTTTTGTTCAAAATGAAAGATATTAGCTTTGGGAGAGACTATCAGGATGAGGGCATTAAATCCAACAGTCCTTCAGGCTCGTTTATCATGCCCTAGTGGGCAGTGACCAGGAATCTGTAAGCACCAGCTTCACTCCCATCCTCAAAGCACAGCACAGCATAAAGACAAAGTCAGCATGTTTCTATGTTCCTTTACTGAACTCATTCTCTCATTTCTTTAAAGCCCTGATTTGTCATCATGATGCTTTCCACAGAGGACAGACTCAACATTTGCATTTATTGTAGTGATGAGCTGAGGACATCTATCCTGGACTACATTCCATGCTTTCTGTTTACAGTGGATCCTCAGTTATTAAAGCCCCTGCACACTGCAGGTTCTCTGCATCTCTGGCATAGGTTCACATTTCCATTCCCCTCTTTCTCTCCTTTGTCTGTATTGTTCACAGTCTTCCAGGGCACATGGGAGATGCCCTAGGAAATTTGACACTGGTAAAACTTCTCAAATCGTTTATTCAAGGTGATGTTGATTTAGGTGAAAATGTCACTGAGGAGTGGAAAGCAAGCCTGAACAAACTAAAACGCATAAAACCCATACCTCAGATGGAATAATTTTTAGTGTAATGAGGAAAATAAAGACATTTACATTGGTTTAATATTCATTATTTCATAATCATCATAACATAGATAATAACAGAATACAAGCATCTTAAATCTGTGTACTTTGTATACCAAGTAAAACTTTTCATTTGTATAATATTTTATTAATTCTTTAAGAATCTCTCCCAATGAGTTTTGGTCATATTCATTTTCTCTCTTCCCCCAGATCCTCCCAAACCTTCCTTTATTACCCAACCCTCTCCAAACAGTGTACTCTTCTTGGTTTAGTAGGCCACTCTCTAAGCACACTTTGTGCTGACTACATGCTCTGGGGTGTGAGGACCAGCTATTGGAGAATAGTCACAGGTCAACATTTTCAACTGTAAAATTTAATGAGAGTCTTATACACACCCAGAGTGATAACGATATTTTAGGCTGATGACTTAAAGGCTGTTTCTTGAAGTAGTACTTTTAGTATAAAAGGACATGATGTATTTACAGGAGAATCTAGAAGCAGGAAGTATAGTCTGATACCATTGTATCTTGGGGGTTGATCTGGCACTGCTATATACTCAGTGCTGAATACTGCCTCCCAAGATCTGGTTGCCCCTGATGAAAAGATCCTCACACAGACCAAGTGATGCTTCGTAAATCTTGCTCACCAGTTTAAAACTATTGGTTAAATAAAACTGACAGCAGCCAATTACTGGGGAAATAAAGAGAGGTGGAGTTTGAGTTATTGAGCTGAGGGTCTTAGATAGGGACAACAAAGAAAAGGAAAAAGGAGATAGAGAGGAACATGGAGAAGACAGAGAGAGCAAGAGGTCCATTAGTCATAATAGGCCAGCAGCAGGTGCCAGAGTGAAATGCCTCTCCAAGATGCCAGATTGCTGAAGCAGAAATAATACAGAAAATTGCAAACAGCAACTTTAGGGGAGTGCAGTTGGGGAAGTAGCCAGACTAAACTTTAGAGAATTAAATTGGGGGTAATGACCCAGTAATTGAGCAAAGCCTAAAATAAATCAGTTTGAGTCTCATTCATTTGAAGCTAGATGGGGATAAGCATAATCCATATTAATTTACAATCATGTGTAAATAACTTGTTGAGGTTTGGTCCTTTGCTATGTATTGTAATGCGAAATACTGCTCCCCAAGGCCTGGTTGCCTGGGGATTGAAAGAATCTGCATGTACTCAAGTGATGCTATGTAATCTTGCTCCCCAAATTATCCCTAATTGGTGAATAAAGATGCCTACAGCCTATAGTTGTGCAGAAGAGTGATAGGCGGAGTTTGGTTTCCCAGGCTTGGGGGTCTGAGGAGAGACTACAAGGGGAGAGAGGAGAAGGAAAGAGGAGAAGACAGAAGAAGCCACGGGTTAAGTGAGTCATAAAAATATGGCCATGAGGGTTGACCAGTTCAAGTTAAGAGCAGCCCAGATGGAACATGGCAAGTTATAACTTGGGGTTATTGATGAGGAAGTAGACATAATAGCAGAGACAGTAGATACCTGCCCAGCTTTAGTGCTGATTCAGGCTTATTATAAATATAAAAGATGTATGTCATTTATCTGGGAACTAAATGATCAAAGGTGGGGTATAAACACCCGGTTAAGATTTAGTATTTATTACAACATAACTTTCCAATATATTCCTGTTATGAAAACTGTATTTCCTTACCCACTGGCTTGTACACAATTTTATATCCAAGAACTGGTGAGGGTGAAGGGTCCCAGGACACACGGAACCTTGTGTACCATTCATCGGAGATGTGTATGTTCTGAGGAGGAAGCAGACCCACTGCAAGGAAACATGGGCATACATCACTAACTTGTTAGGACATTCCCTTGAGAGCAGTTTAATTTTTTAATAGCCTGAAATTTTTTTCATCCAGAAAATAAGTACAAATCCATTATTATGTTCCAAAGAAAACTTGGTAGTTTTGCAAATTCAAACAGACTCTGAAATGGATGGTTTTCAGAAGATTCAATAGCAAGGTCCAGGGCTGGCATGTGACCAGGATTAAAGACAATACAAGAGATCCCAGATCTCCTTGAGAATATTGTGCATTGAACAGTATTAGCACTAGAAGGCACATAAGAGACTGTCTGGTCAGCACCACATCCATAAATAAGATATGGTTTTCACAATAGCCAGCAAGACAATGACTAAGGTAATATACTTTCCTTATCCCGCCGTGTCTCCACACAACCTAGCATCTCAGTCTGCCAAAGGTTTTGCCCCAAACATATAATCTCTCCCAAAATATGTAACTTAAAAAACCAGAGTATTTAAGTGGTACTCTACACAGCCACTGAGTTACCCATGGCATTCTAGAAATGACTAATCCAACAGGAAAACTTATTTCCACAAAGGAAACTAGACATGGCTTTGTCCCTATCTACCGAAATCAAAGTTTATTTATCATTTTGGTAAGCATAAAATTCTGAAATATTCCATCATCCCCCCCAAAAAGTTATCAAAATATATTTTAAACTTGAGATAGTGGGAAAGAGAGTTGCTAACCGAGCCGCACCTAGAATCGCTAGAGTCTCAATAAATAACACAGATTTCCAAGCTGGAGATACCAAGCTGAATCAACTCTAGTCAGGCTTTCTGTTAGCAGCATCCCAATGTTGCCTTTCTCAAGTTCTCTAATGCTGTCAAGAGCATGCAAGCCCCAAAAGACTTTGAGCAAGTGAGTGAAGGAAGAAACATAAACCATGTAAGCCAGTAGGTTTTCTAAATCGCGGAAGAAAACACACTGTCTGTATTTACACAACTGGAGTCCAGCCTGCCTCATGGGGACCAGTGGCCCTCAAGCGTTGGCTGCTGTATATCAGAAGAGCCACAGGCCAGGCTGTATCTCTAGTCGAGTGCATTGGCAGTTCTGGAAGAGGCTTCCAGGTAAGCATAATTTTAAAGACTGTCAGGCGAAAAACAGGTTAGAGAATCTTTAAACCAAATAAAATTGCCACCAGTACAGATCAAAGGGTGGACCAAACACTCATTATTCTCTGTAGATTATCCGAGCTACATCTTTAGAATGAGCTCATAATCATTTTGCTTCTGTATTTCTGCATTAAGATTCAAGGATTACGGAAGATGTCTAGCTGATACCACATTGACTTACAACTACAGCCTCACTTGACACCATGCGCACTGTAACATTTCACAGAGTACACTAAAAGGAAAAGAAATAATCTCAAGCAATGGAAAATATTCAGGTTCCTGTCCCCCTTTTGCTCCTTTTATTATACCTTTAAATTGTTAAGAAATAAATTATGATCTGTGTCATCATCTTAACAATATCCAATGTCTAATGTATAATATGATGGGCTATCAGTGTAGAATCTGAGACATGCTGGTAAAGGCAGTGGTTCTCAGTTTTAGTGGTGTAGTGGCATTAACAACATGAGCACTTAAAAGAGCAAAAAGAACATAAGTCAACACTGACCAGTCCTCCCGTTTCCAGTTAGATGGCCACCATCTCCATCCTCATAAATAGCAATGACAGTAATTTTATATGGAGTGTCAGGTTGCAAGGGCTGCAGTATTACATTGTTTCTCCTGCCTGGAACTGTGGTCTGTAAGGAAAGTTCAATTTAACAATTATTTTCTACAAGAGGACACCTAGATCAGAAGCCCATGCTGTTTTTATACCGTTCCATAATTAAAAACAGATTCATCATACGTTTGTTTCAAAATGCTCGGGGAAAGGCATATTATCTAGCCTGCCTCCACACAGCTTGGGAAAATAGTTGAAGGCCTGACAGATATTGGCTGAAATCCCAGATCAGCCACTATGCAGTCATATGACTGAGCATCTCTGGAGGAAAGTACAAGCTCTGAAGACAGTAACACAAACAACACTCAGAGTGTACCACTTGAGTCGCTGTGTCTGAGTGCGGCAGCGTAGCATAGCACATTCCCAGGTAGAGGACATGCTATGGACCAGGTTCCACTAGTCAGCAAAAATGGACAGGTTTCCACCCTCAAGAATATTAGTTTAGTTGATACTAATTAAGTGTACTTTGAAAAAGAGGAAATGGAAAATGTATTAAAACTCCCTTCTCAAAGATGAATGATCCGTGCATTTCTCAACCTCCCTTGTCCTGTACAAACACTGTGGCTAAAGCCTCCTGGCCTGGACTCCCATAACTACAAACAGAGAACTGCTAAAAGAAATTATGTTCTCAATGTTTTCAGAAAGCATAGGAACATTTTTCCCTAGCATGGAAGAAAAAATACTAAACATGAGTAGTGAAATTGTTTATCTTGTTTTGATTCTTAAAAATTCAAATTGACAATTACCTATTTCTTCTTAATAAAACAGGGCTTCAATTAAAGACTGTTGTGCCAACATCAAGGGATTGAATATTTCTTCACATGAAAAGGCACGTGGAAGGTGAAAGTTTCTAAGAGGATACAGCTATCGACAGGGCTGCAAACCACAAATCTAATGACTTTATAATCACCATTTGAGCTAATCTTGGAGCTTGTTGCAGAAATCAATCAATAAATGTCAGTATCTGTGGTTTTCCAACTATAAGGAAATTCTAAGAAACTTGAGGGAATAAAGACAGTAGCACCAGGGTGGAGGGCTCTACTAGCATATACACAATCCCCTGGTTTGTCTCCAGTTCCACCAAAAGGAAGAGGAAAAATAAGAAAGGGAGAAAGGATGAGGGAAGGGGGAATAGGAGAATGAGGGGAGAGAGATGAAGAACTTGAACCTATGTATGGGGGGGGAACACAATATCTACACTGCCAAGAGTTTGGAGAGACTATCAATGTAAGTCAATGGTAGAGAAACTGTTTCTCATGCCCAAAGTCCTTAGTTTAATTCTTAGTGAAAAAAAAATCAAAGAAAGGAGAAGGAGGGATGGGGAAGGGAGGGAGAAATAGAACCTAGAACCAACTAACTGGAGACTCGGACATTCTAAACCAAAAAAGTACAGAAAAAATGTGAGTTTAGAGAAAGTAGAAACTAGTACTGAGATACCAAGGGGAAACCATGCAGGGGGATTGGTCTAGAAGGGTAAGATTAGAATATTCACATAATCTGGACATTAGTTTGGATGGTATGGATTAATATCTGGCATAATATAGTAGATCTTTTCATGTAAGTAAGCAGTAAGAAATGTAGACTAGGATAGTTTTTCAATCAGTCCTAACAATGGAAACAATCCCCAAATCACCGCTTCACCATAGAAGTCTCAAGCAGGAACGTTCCTGTTGTCCCCACATCAGAGAAAACTATGTGAGACCCGTCACACAAGGTCCAAGAGCTCAGTTAGTAACCAATACATAGTTCTCAGAAAGAAGCTTAATCTCACCCTCCTACCAAGTAAAATTGTTGTTTAAATGACAATCAGTGGGTATTATACATACATATTCATCAATTGGATCACCAACGGTAGGAGAATAGATGATCCTGTATTGCTGAACTGGCCCATCAGCATGGTCCCAGGCTACAGAGAGGCTGTTGGTCGTCTCCCCAAAGACCCGTAGATTCCTTGGTCCACTCCGTGGAACTAAATAAAATACAGTTGGTTTTGCCGCTTGCCTGATAGCATCTCCCAGGTGAGCTTACAGGAGGTGCTTACTGGTGCTGAAGCCATCATTCATCATGCTTACTCCCCTGCGACATGGCACACTACCTTCTCTGGTTTTCATGTGACACCACACAGCATAACATGCTACCTTTCAGAAATACGGTTACAAACTAAACTTTCAACAAAACAGAGCTAGGTTTGCACTGGAATATGCAAACTGCGAAAGAAAGGGATTGTTTTAACCACTGTAACCACCTCCACTTAAAAGTAGAGAAGCTAAGCCTTCACATCTCCAGTGCCTGTTTGGTGATAAAACCCACTGCATTAAAAAAAGAAGGGGGCAAAAGAGGAAAGACCTCTCTCATTTAGATCCCAGACTTTTTCAATGTTCAAATGAAATTCATTCAGCACAAAAGACAGTTGTGTACACATAGCCTGAGCCTGGAATGTGAATGTGGGAAATCCCAAGCAGAATTACATGCAGAGGCTACCCTGTCCTGTACCAAGTCCTAGGAGTTCCTCACCTACCACCCACCACCCACCCCTCACTCAGTGACAAGAGATAAAGTAGAAACAGGATGTTTGCCTCACGTGTTCGGCCCTGGCTAGGGCTGGGATTCCCCTCTCCATCTGAGTAGAGAGCCACGATGTTCACAGAGTAGGGTGTGTCAGGAATCAACCTCTCCAGATGCACCGTGCGGGTATTCCCTGGCACCACAATCTGAAAGGGAGAGAACATGCCAAATTCTTCCTGACAGCTAATGCTTGCCAGGTCCTTGGTTAGTCAGCACAATAGTATTTATCATAAAAGGTTGCGCCCAGGCACGTCAGAAGCCAAGTGTGCTTCTCTGTAAGATCTGCCTCTAGCACATTATTAGACACAGTTATCCTCAGAAATCCCCCTTTAATTTTCTCCCATTTACATTTCTCATAAAGACTCATAAATGGAATATCTAGAATGTATATTTGTTCAGGGTAGATCCTAAATGTCACATAAGCATGAGAGAAGGGATCCCATGCTAGTGGAAGAGATATTTAGTGTTAGGACAGAAGTTTTGGACAAGGGTAAAGTCATTAAGAAAGAAATTATGCCATACCATATAAAGGAGCATTAAAATCAAGGCTCCTCCAGAATATATTCGTTGCTTATCATTTTCTTATCTTTGCTCATCGTTGCTCACTTTTGCAAAGACTCATCAGTTCATAAAATTTTTCCCTTTCAGCATTTTGATGCTATTATCATTCATACCAAGTAACTTCAGATTTGTATGTTTTTGGCCTACTCACAAAACAGAACTGGAATTTATCAGGAAGATAGCTGCAAGTCTCTGACCATACCACCCCAAACATGCCTGTTTGCATCTAATCTCAGAAGGTAAATAGCCCGTTCAGCACTTAGATAAAATACTGAAGAGATGTTGTAGTTTGTAAGGGCTAACAAATAAAAGTGTACTTAACATACTTTCACAGCAAAGACGTGTGTGGTTTCTCAATGTATCTATTATTGAAAGCTCTAGAAACAGTTTGTATCTCATAGCTAATTCACTTTTTCCCCAAGTTCTTTCCTAAGCCAACTTATAATTACTACATCTGTCATAACTCACAAACACAATCATTTAAATATTATGTACTAACATATGGGTGGGTTATAAAAGCTCCTAAATGGGAATCAAACATGCAACTATAGCAATCAGGAATCCTAGTCTACATGAGAGGCGGTGACACGATTATTGTTCCCTAGTCAGCTGCTGTGGCAGAAGCCACAACAGAATCGACAACATTCTTTTCTGAGCTCTAAGACAACAAAATTACTTACAGATTCTGAGGGTCTTGTCCCAGCGACAGGGGAGTACACAATGCGGTACTGCTGCACTGGCCCTGGGGCAGGGTCCCAGCGGACATCGAGGCTGTTTGGCGTAGGGTTATACACTTGGACATTTCTCGCTGGTCCTCTCACCACTGAGGAAAGGAAAGCCAATACCCATGTTTCATGTTTGTTTATACGTGTCAAGCTTTTCATCACTTTTTCACAAGTTACACTCTCTGAAATAGGATAAAATCCTATCCACTTTATACTTCTACCTACATACAAAAGCACATGAAAACTCTCCAAATGCAAATCAGACAAAGTTAGCCTTTGTCCAGTCAATATTGTTTTCAATAAAAGATGATGAGCAGGGGCAACAGGCCTGGACTGGCTATAAAGGATCACGGGACAAGGAGAAGGAAACAGAAGTAGCTGAGTTTCCAGTATAAGCAATGGGGCCAGAAGAGAGATTTTTCTTTTATACTCTGCCTTCTAACCAACATAAAGAAATAGATTCAGTCAGCAGCTTTCATTTATTCATTCATTCACTCCTGCTTTATTCAACACTAGCTGTGGAGGAATATCTCCTATGATTAAAAGAAAAGACAAATGAAGAGACAAGTCAGTTCTCAATTATTCTCCATCAATAAAATTTAGAAAATTAAATCTGCTTAGTAACCCAAAACTCTAGCTTAACCAACAGCATCATCTCTCTAGACCCCTGATTGTACCCTGGGGGAAACTACTCATGCTTGATGACCTTCAACCAGCCACAAGTATGCTTTAAATGTCAAAAAGTGCAAAGTGTGCACAAAAGACTAAGCAATATCCAGAGAGACCAACAAAAGCATTTAAACTGGTTTGACTACATTAATAGTAGATAAAAGCAAATAATACCAAAAGCATGTCAGTAGCAAACCAAAGAAATGCACAAAAAAGTAATAAAGTGAACAGGTTTCAACAACCTACACTATAAAATCCAATGACAAGACACAACAGGTTGATGTTTGAAACGTGAGCTGTGGGTCATTTTGATATTTTTAATCTTCTCATTCTGACTTTTGTCTAATTTTCTTCACTGCTCAATGTGCTCTTTACACTGGAGATCAATGTCTATAACAGAAAGTCAATTCTTCTGCTTTTTACTCACGTGTCCTTCCAGTATCTGATGTGCGCCCTCCATCACCTTCTGTATAGACAGGAACCACTGTGACAGTGTATGGAGTATCTGGCTGCAGGTTCCTAAGAATGGCGTAGTTGGTATTCCCAGGGATTGGTACCTAAAAGTTTAATAAAACACAGAGCAGAGTATTGAATTTGAAAATAATAAAGGAGCTAATAACAAATGAAAGCATTACCTTAACGAAATTACAAGAACTTTATGAAGTGTCTGTATACAATGTCTCCCTTTATCTCTTGCTTCCAACCCACCATCTCCCAACTCCCTAGGCTCTAAAACATCAAGTATGAGTCCTCTATCAAGTCCTTCACATTCATATAAATTCTTCACTTTTAGACAACTTACCTTTTTCTATTTCCATTTTAAACCAATCTCCTGAAGTTTAAACAGACTAGTATTTTCCATTTAGGAGTGAGCCCAAGGGCAACCTGGTCTACATAGCAAGTTCCAGGACAGCCAGGTCTACATAGAAGGACCCTGTCTCAAAAAAATAATAATTACCAGTTCTTCTGGGCCACCTGCCGGGGCATAGAAGAGTTTGTACTGACGAGGATTGCCTTCTGCATGGTCCCAGCGAACACTCAAAGAGCTGGTAGATGGGTCATACACTCTCAAATTCCTCACGGTATTCAGAGGTTCTGGAATACACAGGAAGTACACTCTAGTGATACTCTAACTAGCAACTACATCTAAACCACAAGTTAAGCAATATCTTCAAGCCACCTAGAACATAGCAGATACCCCACAGATGTTTTATGAAGTAATTATTAAGCAAAAAATTTGCACTTCTGTGGTACATATGTCTCATCTATCTGTAGGACATTATGGGTCCCTGAACATTTTGTTTTTTGATCTTGGTAGATAATGGCATCTTTTGTTTACACAAATAAAGACATTATGACAAGCAAGGACATTAAAAAGAACAACTATCTTAAAAATAATCATCTATGGCTCAGGGAACATCATACAAGAGGAGACATAAAGACTGTAAGAGTCAGAATACTCAGAAGTCTTCAGTGAAACAGTCTCTCCTAAAAAAATGGCTGCATAAACAAGACCAGAACAATAGCAATACCAGTGGGCAAGTTGAGATGGAATGGAGAATTTTTCATGAGGTCCTACCCCTAGACAAAGAACTACAGACAAAAATCAACTTCTGGGAGAAGGAACATTAGCCTCTCCCAAGGATGAGCCCCCTTATTGGTTGATCAATACAAAGTGGCCAGTTTTGAAACCATATACACACAAACAACAAAAATGGACTCAGCTGGTTGTATTTACATACATTTGTATGCACACACACACGCGCACACACACGCATGTGCGTACACCTCAAAGAAAAAGAGGTTATTGACAGGCATGGCAATGCATGCTTTTAATCCCAGCACTTAAGAGGCAGAGGCAGGCACATAGATATCTGTGAGTTCAAGGCCAGCCTAGTCTACATTGTGATTTCAAGGACAACCAGGTTCATATAGAGAGAATCTGTTTCAAAAAAACAAAAAGGAAAATGAAAGGGAGGGAAGGTGGGAGGGAGGGACCGAGGGAGGGAGGGACGGAGGGAGGGAAGAAAAGAGTAAAAACGAAAGAAGGAAGAAAGGGAATGGAAGGATGGAGGGAGAGAAATAGGGAAAGATAAAGAGAGAGAAAGAAAGGTTTAAGAATGGAGTACAGGGTCATAGGAAGAATTTGAAGTAAGGTAGCTGGTGGGCGGAGCTAGAAGGAGGAAAGGAAAGGCAGCAGGAAATAACGTAATTCTATTTCAATTAAAAATGTTGTTGAATTTTTTGATTTTATAAAAGATCTGGAAGACATTCTGTTTCCTCCGTGTTTGTAGAAGTGTGATTTGGTTCCGTGGTGATAATTAGGACGCTACAGGGACTCGTCTCACTTACTTGTCTTGCCCCTTCCAGTCATACGGCCGCCTTCACCATCCGGATACTGGGAAGACACCGTGATGGTGTATGGGGTGTCAGGCTTCAGTTTCTGCAGGACCACACTGTTCTGCCGTCCTCCAACTGTGGTCTTGAGGAAAATACTTCTTGGTAAGCATCAGCCTTACACTTTCCAAGTCACTAATTTATTCTTTCTCTGAAGGAACTATTTGAGACACTTGCCAAGTTTTGGAACCGTGTCCCACAATGAAGGCTTAAAATATATCTCATGGCATGATTTTATATGTAGAGTATGTGTCTCGAGTCATGAAAAGGATTCCAAGCTTTAAACTGGAGCTCAAAAAGATATTTCAACTTGCTAGCCGCCAGCACTGCAAAATTTCATCCAAAACACATTTCACAGAACTCTTCCCAAAAACAAGGCATTAATCATAAGTAAGCTACAAAGGGTCTTTTAGATACCAAAGAACTGTGTAATTTTACAGGCTCCACACCATTCAGTATTATTCTTACTATTTTACAGATGTTTTTTATTTGCTTTAGAAACACATTTAAATGGTTGGGCAAAAGATGTAAAGCTCTTAGTGTTTCCCCCAAACGCTGCCACTCTAACAGCATTAGCTGTGTAAACCACGTGACCAGACTCCTCGCCAAGCCACACTCAGGCGTAGATTCCCAGTGATCTCCGTGATACCAGCCTTGAGGTATGTATGAACGTCTCAATTTCCTCCAATTATGAAGTCTGAAGTTTTTAATTCATTGCTCAAAGCCATCTTGCTATCTTGTTGAAAGAAAATTTGTACGATTTGTTAACAGTCTACTGAATTCAGATGTTTATGCCATGGTAATTAAAGTCACATGAAAATGGCACGCAAGTGGAACGCTGCCCAAGGGGAGTGCTCATGGAAAGGTCTGGATGAAGTAGCACTCACAGATGTTTCCAAGTTAGCACCCATTCACTCAAACGATCGAAGTTCCAGAAAAAATAAAAAAATTTTAAAAAATAAAAAAATAAATAAAAGACTTCATGGATCACTGTAGCCAGTTTGAAGAAACTGAGTTACAATGGCTCATTTCAAACCATCTATTCTCAGAGGTTGTGGAAGAAAAGAATTCAGGATGGGCAGAAGTTGTGTTTGTGCAAGTTTTGATATGTAACAGGTTGGAAGGGCTTAGTTAGGAGACCTAATATTATATTTAAGGAAATGGGTGTCTATTTATATCTCCCATCCAACTTTCCAAAATAAGCACAGAGTTAGTGATTTGATGCTTTGAGTACTTCATAGACTGCCATTCCAGTGGGACTGGAGCATCTGTTGTCCAGCTAAGTTCATCTGCCAGGCGAGAGCTGTGCCCTTTGCTCCATGAATTTACCCACTGCCAACTTCAACTCTGCTAACCTTTGAAATGGGTGAGAGATATGTGCTTGAGCTTAACACATTTAATATTGAAAATCCAAACCTTGTCTCTCTATGAGGTTATATAAGGAAATAATATAACCTCCACCCTGCTTCCCAAAAAGGCCAGCAAAGCTCTAGAGCTCAACATTTGAAAATGAATCTGAAATCATAACCCTATCTGTATAAAAATTGTGATGCTTCTAGACTTAGGATAAGGTGCACCTCATAAAAGGCAAAGCTGACAGAATCCCAGAGAAGCCACTAAATTAAATAAGTGGAGCATAGAGAGGCTCTATTGAATAAGAGATGGCTGGAATAGCAAAAATGACAGCTCAGCTCCCCTCATCACTGTCTTTCTCAATTACCTCCATTTGGTAAATATTTTTAATTAGATCAATCGACTTCTAAATCTGGAAACAAAAGATCTGATATAATCAGAACTATGGAAGATCTACATTGACTCAAAAAGGTTTTAGATATCATCATGCTAATTGGGCACATGACTGGTGTGGACTTACTATGAAGAACGACCATCAGGTCTCACCAGAGCACCCTGTCTGTCTCGATCATGCACTCCAGAGGGAGAACCGGCTAAATTCAAATGATTATATCCAGTACAGGAAATCCTATATTCCCTAACGAGGTAAATATTGTAAACTCTCCAGGGAAATAGCTGAAAAGCAGCAGACAAAGCACACCCACATTACCCATTTACAAAACGTATTACCGTTTGTTCATTGCCTTCTCCTGTTGAAGGCTGGTGGGTGATTCTGTACTTCTGCACACGACCACTAGCAGGGTCCCACTTAACAGTCAAGCTGTTAGATGTGGCGTTGTATACCTGAAGGTTCCGTGGACCACTCTTTGGAGCTAAAAGAAGATTGTTGAAAACATATTAAGCACATAGAAGAATCCCCCACTCCACAAAAAAACAAGAGCAAACAAACAAACAAAATCTGTATAATTCCCAGGGAAATGGAGAGAACTATGTACCCTGGGTTTAGAATTAAATTTAAACTAATAATAATGTTGTTGAATAGTAAATGGTTATTTGGTATTGAATGAATGTGTTCCCCCAAATTCTGTCCTCTTGAATAGTGAAGCCCTAATGATCAATGTAGTAGAATTTGCAAAGGGGGCTTTTGTCAATGATGTCATGAAAGTGAGTCCCTCAAGGGAGATTAGTCTTTATAAATGGAGGCATGAGAGAGCTCATCTTCTGTCTGCCATGTACAGCACAGTGAGATGAATGCAGATCCCTGCCCAAGAACAGAACTGGCCAACATCATATCTTGATCTTGGACATCCTATTCTTCAGAAATTTTCAGTGGTACTAGAGATTGAAGGTAAGGCTTACAGATGCTAGGCTACTACTACTGACCTTTCGTTATGTTATGTGTTTATTCATTTATTTATGGTGGAACACACACCTGTCACACAGTTTGGAGGAGTCAATTCTCTCCTCCAAAAAACTCAGTGGATACTGCAGCTTAAACTAAGTCTGTCAGGGTTGGTGGCAAGCACCTTGGCCTGCTGAGTCATCTTAACCACCCTTGTTATTATTATTATGTTTTTATTGTAAGTCAGGGTCTCACTAAGTTGGCCAAGTTGGTCTTGAACACATGATCCTCCTCAGCCTCCCAAGCAACTGGATTTACAGGCCTGCAGCACTAAATCTGCCTTCTAATTTCCAGAATTATTGGCATGTTTTTGCTGCTGACGCCATCCCATATTTCGTTCAGGAAACTCCAGTTGACTCATACACTCTTCAAAAAGTAACAGAAAACTCAAATGTCTCAAGAAAGGCCAGTTCTGGAAAAGGCAAACCTTGCTATTAAAATGCAGAAGGCCTGTTCACAATGGATTCGATGGCCTTATTTGTTAATTTAAACTTTGTTCATTCAGACAATCCAATAGGTTAACTTTTTACCTTGTGTTGTTAAGGGTATCAGACGTGCTAAAAGAAAACAGAATTTGTAAATCATTAGTGATACAGCTGTAGCTCCGTTTCTTAAGATTTAGTTTTGAACTATAAAGATCCTAGTTGAAAGTTAAACACCTACGTGTGCGCTCACTGCCACTCAGGTCCTCACTTTCAGACTCATCAGGATAGATGGCGGTGATGGAAACATCATACAGAGTGTTGGGGTTCAGATTTTCAAACAGCAGGGTATTTTCATCTCCATTTAAGATGGTCTTAGACAAAGAGGAAAAAAATCACATGCACACTAAATTAATAATCCATTTAGATCATGCATACCCAATGATATCTTGCTACCATCTTCAGGTGAACGTTCCTCTGTACCATTAGAGGTACATGAACCCAAAGTCACTTGTTTAAGATGATTTTTATCTGTAACAGAATGTGGTGCTTTGATAAGAAGTGTCTGCCATAGACTCAGGCATTTGAATACTCAGTCCTTAGTTGATGGTGTTGTTTAGAGAGGCCAAAGGGAGGTAGCCTTTCTGGAGGAAGTACAACACCAGAGGCGGGCTTTAAGAGCTTACAGCCTTGCTCCACTTCTAATTTGCTCCTAGCTTGCATTCAGGGACATGAGTCCCCATCTTCCTGCTCTGGCTGCCCTGTCTGTCTGCTGCCCATGCCCCCTCACCATAATGCACTCTTATCCCTCTGGAGCCTTAAGCCCAAATCAGCTCTTCTTTCCATGAGTTGTCTAGGCCATGGTGCTTTATCACAACAGAAAGTCACTGATCCACAGAAATAATCTGTGTGTTAGTCGGACTTTCATATAAACAAATGGAGAGAGAATGAGACGGAAGGGAGAAACAGAGAGAGTTAATGTCACCTCCATCTTATCTGGGTTTCCGACAGGTGCCCAAGTTATTCTGTAGAGAGACACATCTGAAGCTCCATGATCCCAGGTTCCCCTGAAACTCTCTGGTGTGACCTCAGTAAACTGTAGGTTGGTTGGGGCTGGAACAGGCCCTAACATAAGAAAAGGCAAGAGTATGTATTTCAATGGGAACTACAAACTCCATTTAATATAATTAAAATGTTTTATTTTAAAGGGTATAGTTTTTAAAACTGCCAAAATACATAGCATTAGAATGAAATATTTTACTAGTTTAGCTCATTTGAAAAACAACATAGGACAAGCAGTGTACGGTTACAATGCATAGGTTAATAAAAATATGTAAACTGCATAGGTCTACTAAAATGATCTTTTTTAAAGTACTGTTTAGTAATACTCTTCTATTTCAGTGGTTCCCAAACTTTTTGTATACCAATACTTTAAAGATCTAGTGTAGCAGGCAATATACAAGTGCAAACTGTGACCTGCAGTTGGGCAACTCATAGTCCTCACCCAGTCTGTCAGTGACCCCAGAGATCCAAGGATTCCCATTAAGACATATTGCATGAGAGACAGTACAATAGATACTATTGAAACTCAGTAAGTCATTGAGACATATATTAAAGAAAACAATATTCCAGTAAATTTGAAAATGTAAAAAACATGGGTGAATTTCTAGATGGATATCACCTACCAAAAATAAGCCAGGGTAGATAAAAAGCTTAAACAGATCTACAAACAACAATATTGAAACAACAAATTTAAAAAGTAGTAAAAATTCCAATGATGTTGGAAGGAGTATTTATACACAGTGTGGCAGGTTCGATAGGAGGGAAGAGATGGAAAGTGGGTATAATCAAAATAAATTGTGTCCATCTATGAATGTCTCAAAGAATAAATAAAATATTTTTATATAAAAATTCCAGGCTGGGCATAATGGCACACACCTTTAATTCCAACAGTGGGGAGGCAGAGACAAGCAGATATCTGTAAGTTTCAGGACAGTCTGATCTACATAGGAAGTTCCAGGCAAACCAGGGATCTATAGGGAGACCCAATCTCAAAAGATGAATTCCAGACCCAGACATATTCACTCCTGAATTTTATCAGACCAAGAAATAAACAACCAAACAAAAATTGTAACATCAAAGATTTTCTAAATGTTCCATTTTTAAAAAAGGAATAAATGCTACCAAACTCCTTTAACAAAGTATTACCCTGATCCTGAAACTAATAAATCACAAAAGCAAAATTATAGGGCAAGCTTCCTGATGAACATAGATGCAAAACTTATCAAAAAAAACCCATTTACAAATGAATTTAAGAATACATCAGAAAGATCATTGGCCATGATTAACTCGGCTTTATCCCAGGTATCCAAGGATGTAAATGACCTCTATAAGGAAAACTATGAAAGGCTGAAGAAAGAAATTAAAGAAGACACTAGAACATGAAAAGAACTCTCGTATTCATGCATTCAAGGAATTAACACTGAGAAAGTGGCTGTCTTACCTAAAGTAATCTAAAAATTGAATAGAATCTCAGCCAGACTTTCAGTGTCATTGTTCATAAATAAAGAAAAAAATTAAATTCCCATATAACAACAACAACAACAACAAAATCTGAGGAAAAAGAAGAACACCAGAGGTACCATCACAGAGGATGTCAAGTTATGTTACAGAGCCATAGTACAAAGAACAGCATGGCACTGACTCAAAAAACCAGATGCATAATTCAATGGAATCAAGGACCAAGACATAAATATATGCAACTACACCAATTTGATTTTGACAAAAAAATATACACTCAGACAAAGACAATGCACTCAACAGATAATGCTAAATAAACTACATATCACATATAGAAGAATGAAATTAAATCCCAATTTCTCACCCTGGAAAAAAAAATTCAACCCCAAATGAGTCAAAGACCTTAATGTATGATCTTAAAGTGTTAGAGAAGAGTAGAGAAAACACTTCAAGATGTTAGACATATGCAAGGACTTTCTAAACAGGATTAGAGTCTCTCTGGAAGTAATAACAAAAGTTGATAAAGAAGACCACCACTCCTGAACTCTCATCATCAATCATGACCCTCTCTCCTGGTACTCAAAACCTACTGTACAAGAGTATACATAAATGCATCAGAAGTTTGTTCTAGGAATAGAGTAAGAATGATGATGGAAGTAGAGAGAGGGACCACTTCCACAGTACAGCTCAAAACAACTCAACTGTTATGGATGCCCATTAGATCTGCCTAAAATTTCCAATCTTAGCTTTTGAAAGCATGCATTGAAAGCATTAATCTCATTAATGAATTATCTATTTCCCCTCTTTTTGTCTGTTGTATATACAAAACTGTTGACTCACCGCAGCGTCTTCTTCTCTATCAATGATTTTTACCAGATAAGAACTGACAGCAAGGAGAAATTTAAAGTGGTTACAAGAGTTCCAATCACAGTGAAGTTTAAGAGAGAGAGAAATGTGCATGTCTGAAGTAAGGAGTGGGTTGTAACATTGACAATATCCTGACCAAATATAAACAAACTGGCAACAGCAAGGCAGATGTTGAGCTTGGGCATGGATTAATAGCCAGCCCTCCTATTGTATCAGAAGTAAAGATTTTAGACTCTGGCTTCTGCAAATGTCTCACACCTTGGTGCTGATCCCACCAGTAGATTACAGGTAAGGTCCAGAAAGTTATTTAGGTTCTCTAAACATGTGCTGTCCTGTGGGAACCACTAGCCACATGTGCTATTGAGAAGTTAATATGGCTAGCCTACACAAAGATGCATTGTGAACACAAATGTAAGAACTATTTTCAGGAAGTGTGAGACACCTTATTATAATTATGCTGAAGTGTTGAAATGATAATTTTTTTTTCATTTTATCATTTGTGGTTTAAATAAAATCATTTATTAATTTGATGTGTCACTTTATCTTTCTTTTAATGCAGATCCTGGAGATTTTTAAATTACAGTTGCGGCTCCTGTTGTCAGTTTAGGATAACGCTGGCTGTCAGCTTTCATTTTAATCAATATTGTGATCAAGTTATTATAAATTGAGCTCTTGATTAGATCATTGTATGCTCAGCACTGAGTTAAGTAATTAAAGATACAAAATAAGATCCTCTGCCTTCACTAGGAAGAAACAGGAGGATGGAGTAACTATGAAAGGAACAGTAGGTCTGATTGCTGAGTCAAACACTACAGAACTAGCAGAGCCTGGACACTGGAACAGAACGGAGCAGGGAAGGAGGGTCCTGGCAGGTTATTCTGTGTCTCTGTGACATGCTGTCCCTGAGGCCACCTCTCCTCTTCTGGGGTCTGACTGCCCATTCTGAGTCCCACTCATCTGATCATCCTTTCATGACCCTGGGACTTTCAATTAACCTTTAATCTTGACAGCTAAATTGTGACCTGCTGAAGGGAAAGAGGCTTATATGGACTGTTTATCCTGATAGCATTTTGCATAAGAAGAAAATACGTGAAAGTAATCTACAGACCCTAGCATCATCAATGCTGGCCAAAGAGCATTGAGAAACAAATGTCTCAGGAAGTTGAGATTTGCAAACATGTTTAAGTATTTCCAACTTGTCCGTACAACAGGGTGCAACTCACGGGTTGTCTCATAAGCAGTCGCTGGGGGAGATGTGCCCTCATCATACACTGCAGAAACGCTCACTGTATACTGGGTTTGGGAGGAGAGGTCTTTGAGGGTAGTGCTGGCCCTTGATCTGTCCACCTCCACCTGTAACAGGAAGAAAGCAGTGGGGGCCACTTAGAAAGGATTTTCTCTGGCCTCTCTTCTGCTGCTTATTAGAGCTCTCAGCAGAAAAACACAAGGATCATGACACCCAAAAAAAAAGAGCAGGATTTTCAGTTTCCATAAGAATCCAGAAAATGGGCACAACTTAAATGTTCCTAAGTAGGAAAAAAAAAATGTATGTTCTGGAGCCGTGAAGAACTGATTTTCAGACAAGCAGTGACAACCTGTGGCTTCAAGCAAACAAACCATTTTTATCTGCATCTTTTGATATCATTGTCTTACTACTTTCAAAAATGATCTTTTATACAAATCTCATTTGTTCTGCATAAGAGCTGTGAGACTCACTGACCGTTACATCCATTTGAAAGGAAAATCCAAAATTAAACGGATATATAGACATATAAAATAACTCTTACAATACATAAATGACAAATATATACAAAGGAAGGAAACGTTGATTTAAAAAAAATGCCTCTGGAATTCTGGCATTAAAATTCCCTCAAGAACACCCAATTTTTTTTTTTACTTATTCACTTTACATCCCACTCACTGCCCCCTCCATCACCCCTCTTCTCCTCTAGCAGGTGGGGGTCCCCCTGGGTATCCCCCTCATGCTGGCACTTCAAGTCTCTGCAAGGCTAGGCACTTCCTCTCCCACTGATGCCAAACAAGGCAGCCCACCTAGAAGAACATATCCCATGTACAAGCAACAGCTTTTAGGCTACCCCTGGAAGAGCACCCAATTTTTAAACCCATCTTCCAAAAGAAAGCTTCTTCATTTTGCTCCCATTTTGAATCACATTACAAAGTGAAAAGCTGTGCACCCCAACATCTCAAAAAAGATCAGTCTGAAAGGCACAGTCCTCTAACAGCCTGTTCCTCCTTACTCCCTGACCTGTCCAACTGACCATCTTACTATTATCTAACACATTCCCTTTCCTCCCCCAACCCCAGCATCTTCTCACCACCTTGTATTTTTAGACCATTTAGAATTTTTAGTCAATCATAGACTAGAGAGTACCATATAAGGCAACTGGATGAGAAGCAAATACCTCACAGATTCTATAACTCTTTATCTACTGAGGGATGATGTTTTTGAGATTAAAATCACACAGCAGAACATTTCCAAACTAAATCTAACACAGTCCAATATATTACTGATTTTCAAAAAAATGTTTTGACTACACAAGTTTTCTGCCTTTCATTAACAAAGTGACAAATATTCAAAACACACTATCATCTACCCTAGATAAGGTTATTTTGTTAAGCCTTGCAGGAAAACAACTATTTCCACATCCTTCCTCATCTCCAACCTACCTCTTTGAACTCTTCTTCGGGAGTTTTGTATCTAACAATGTACTTCCGAACTTTTCCAAGCACAGGTTCCCAGATGACATTCATGGTGCTGTGGGTCACATCTCTGAGTTTCACATCCTGAGGTCTGGGTAAGGGCACTGAAGAAGCACAAGACATTTCGGCCACATATGAGTCACAACAGAACCTTCAGCATCTGCACAAGCTTTTCAAGAAGAAAACTTAAAGGTATGTAGCTAAATGATTTCTGTTTTGTTTTTGTTTGTTTGTATTTTGTTTTTTCGAGCCAGGGTTTCTCTGTGTAGCCCTAGCTGTCCTAAAACACTCTGTAGCCCTGGCCTGGAACTCGGGGATCCATTTGCCTCTGCCTCCCAAGTGCTGAGATTAAAGGTGTGTGCCACCATGCCCAGTTTGAATTTTAAATAGAAATACCATGTTTTTCAAGACAGAGTTGCTTTATTCTGTAGAAGGCCTTTTAGAGATAGGATATGTGCTTTAATGCACTGCTGACTTCTTGTTTACATGATAATCTTCCAGTCTAGCTAAAACAGATTGCTACTCAGCCATAAATGATGTCTTTAGACAGTTATGTATCTTTAAATAAGTTAATTTATATGTCTTTAAATAAGTTAATAAGATATTTAAATAAGTTAATATTGAAAATGAAGTCTATCTAGGAATGCTCCCTTAAGGATGTTATAGATCTCTTGATAACCTTTCAGAACTTGACAGTAAGATCCTATTCCTGAAGACATCACATACCTGAGACACAGAACATGGAGAAATCAAGCTACTGACCTAGAAACTGCATCCCAGTGATTAGCTTTCATGATGGTTTAAAGAGTTATATACACCATCAGAGAGGGAAAGTAGTCATCATTCTTACACAACTGTAAACCCTGAGAGCTACAATAATGGCTGGCCTAGTAACATTTGCTTACTGATACAACAGTGGCACAAATGTCATGGGGGTAACCGACCACTTTCTGATTTGATTTAAGTCCTGCTCCACAATATGAAATATATATTTATCACCACCATTATCAAAGCCAACAACCTCTGACAGCACAGGTCATAACCCATAGAGGAGAACACACTACTATCACTCTGATAAATAAATATACTATTAAACCAATTCCTGATAACATCATTTTATCTATATACTAATGCATCTCTAAGACATCACCAGACAAGCTTGTTGCAGTAGACGGTGAGTAACAGGGAGACTTATAACTGGTCAGGGTGTAAAGAAAAGATTACAAAGTTTCAGCCCTAAATAGTACATGTATATAACAACCCAAGTTCAGAAATAATTTCTGAAATAGGGGACAAAAATATTTTAAGAGGTAGACATGGTAGACAACTACAAGGCCATAGTATTCTCCAAAGTCAACAGAACAGTTGCACATATGAACTCACAAGGATTATGACAGCACGCATAAGACCTGTGGAAGTTAAAGCCAGACAAAACCCAGTCTGGAGATTGGAGGTAGGCATGAAGTCCCATCCCTGCTGAAAAGCCATTGACAACTAATGCATTCTGGTAGAGAGTGTGGGCCCTGATAAACTGAACGGGTTTCATTGAATATCCATATGCCCAAGAGTATATGGGAAGCACAAATTGGACTCAGTGGGTTTAAAAAGAAAACAGAACACAAAGTTGGGAGAGTAGGGAAGAGAGGCAGCTCTGGTAAACACGAGGGGATGGATATGATCAAAATGTGTTGCATGAAATTCTCAAAAAATTAATTTTAAAGAATATTATAAGGTATGCTCTATAAACATGCTTATGAGAGTAAAAAATAAAAATGGGTCTAGGTTAAGTACCCACTAAACTTGTAAGAACAACTATATTTGCCTAAATGATTGGAAGAAAATATAAGTAAAAAAAAAATCAAACAAGAGGTTACCTTTTTAAAAAGGAGACAATAGATTACAGCCTGCATGCTTCTTAGGAGGTCCACAGAAACCAAAGTCAAAGGTGAGAATCTTGCCCAAAGATTACCCATACCAGCTGGGACAACCATGGGGCCCAGCTAACACAAGACCCAACTCCCCCACCACTGACCATCCCAAAGTCCACTTTCCTTCTGGCACACTTCCCCACCTGGGCCAGATCAACAGGCTGATACCCACCCTGTGAGACTCCCAGGAGGTCAGCAGTAAACAAGGGCATAGGAAGTCTGCAGTAACCAGGGGCACAGGTGGTCTGCTTTTTAACCAGAGACACCCTAACCAGAGATAACACTGCCTGCCTCCTAAGAGACCAGCCCTAACTCAGGTCACAGAGCTCTACCTGCCTCCAAGGAGGTTGGTTCCAGTCAGAGACACCCAAACAAGCTAACACTAGAGAGAATCATATGACCAGAGTCAAGCACAAGATCATAAGCAACAGAAGACAATATACTTTGGCACCATCAGAACCCAGTTCTTCCACCACAGGAAGTCCCTAGATAACCTAACTTGCCTGAAAAGCAAGATAATGACCTAAAATTCCATCTCATGAAGATGATAGAAGCTTTTAAGGAGGATATAAAAAACAATAAATACAGGAAAACACAGGCAAACAGGTAGAAGACCTTAAAGAAGAAACAAATCCCTTAGGAAAATACAATCAAGCGGGTAAAGGAATTGAATGAAACAGTCCAAGCCCTAAAAAAGAAAATAGAGACAATAAAGAAAACACAAAGGGAGGCAACCCTGGAAAAGGACAACTTAGGAAAGAGATTAGGAGTTACAGATACAAGAATCACCAACAGAATGCAAAAGATAGAAAAGATAATCTCAGGCATAGAAGATACAGTAGAAGACATTGACACATCAATCAAAGAAAATATAAAGTATAAAAAAAAAATCTCCAGACCCCTGGTCCTGGAAAAACTGGATGTAGGGGAATACCAGGACAGAGAATCAAGAGGGGGTTGAATGGGGAACAGGGGAAGGGAAGAGGGCTTATGGGACTTTCGAGGAGGGAGGAACTGGGAAAGGGGAAATCATTGGGAATGTAAATTAAAAAATTTAGAAAATAAATTAAAAAAGAGAGAAAGAAGGAAAGAAAGAAAGCAAACAAAAAAAAATATTTCCTAACCCAAAATAATCAAGAAATTAAGGACACATGAGATGACCATAAATGTACAAGAAGCCTACTGAACATGAAATAGATTGGGCCAGAAAAGAAAATCCTCTCATCATGTAACAATCAAAACACTAAGTGCATAAAACAAAGAAAGAATATTAAAAGATGTAAGGGGGAAAGGCCAAGTAATATATGAAGGCAGATGTATCAAAATTAAACCAGACATCTCAACAGAGATTCTAAAAGCCAGAAGATCCTGGACAAATGTTTACAAACCCTAAGAGAACACAAATGCCAGCCCAGGATACTATGCCTACAATTATCAATCATCATAGATGGAGAAACCAAAATATTCCATGACAAAACCTAATTTAAACAATACTTTTCTACTAATCCAGCCCTACTGAGGATACTGAAAGGAAATTTCCAACACAAGGAGGATAACTGCACACAAGAAAACATAAAAAAAATTAAACATTTCACAACAAACCCAAAAGAACAGAATCATACACACACAATACCACCTCCAGCAATAAAAATAACAAGAACTAACTATCATCTGTCTTTAACATCTCTCAACATCAATGGGCTCAATTCCCCAATAAAAAACACAAGCTAACAGACTGGATTCAGCATTTTGCTGCATACAAGAAACACACCTCAGTGACAAAGATAGACACTACCTCAGAGTAAAAGGTTGGAAAAAAAGTTTTCCAAGAAACAAGCTGGAGTTGCCACTGTAACATCCAATAAAATAGACTTTCAACAAAAAGTTATCAAACCGGATGGGGAAGGACACTTCATATTCATCAAAGGAAAAATCCACCAAGAGGAAATCTCAATTCTGAACATCTGTACCCCAAATGCAAGGGCACCCATATTTGTAAAAGAAACTTTACTAAAGTTCAAAACACACATTGAACTTCACACAACAATAGTGGGAGACTTCAATACCCCACTCTCACCAGGTCATTGAAACAGAAACTAAACAGATACAGTGAAACTAACAGAAGTTATGAACCAAATGTATTTAACAAATATCTATAGAACTTCACCCCAAAACAAAAAAAAATACACCCTCTCATCACCTCATGAAACCTTCTCCAAAACTGACCACATAATCAGACATAAAACAAGTCTCAACAGATACAAGAAGATTGAAGTAGTCCCATGCATTCTATCAGATCACCACAAACTAAGGCTGGACTTCAATAACAACAAAAACAACAAAAGAAAGCCCACATACTCATGGAAACTGAACAACTCTCTACTCAATGATCACTTGGTCAGGTAAGAAATAAAAAAACAAATCAAAGACTCTATGGAATTCAGTGAACATGAAGACACATCATACCCAAATTTATGGGACACAATAAAAGCAGCACTAAGAGGAAAAATCATAGCACTAAGGGCCTTCATGAAGAAATTGGAGAGATCTCACACAAGCAACTTAATAGCACACATGAGAGCTCTAGAGCAGAAAGAAGCAAAAAGGAGTAGACAGTAGGAAATAGTCAAATTCAGGGCTGGAATCAACCAGTTAGAAACAAAGAGAACAATACAAAGAATCAACAAAACCAAGAGCTGGTTCTTTAAGAAAATCAACACTATAGATAAACCCTTAGCCAACTAGCTAAAGGGCACAGAGACAATACCCAAATTAGCAAAAAGAAAAGGAAGACCTAAGAACAGAAATTGAGGAAATTCAAAAACCCATCAGAACTTATTACAAAGCCTATACTCCACAAAACTGGAAAATCTAGATGAAATGGATGACTTTCTAGACAGATACCACATGCCAAAGTTAAATCAAGATCAGGTAAACTGTCTAAACAGTCCCTAAACCCTAAGGAAATAGAAATAGTCATCAAAAACCTCCCAACCAAAAAAAGCCCAGGGTCAGATGGTTTTAGTGCAGAATTCTACCAGACTTTCAGAGAAGAGCTAATACCAACACTCCTTAAACTATTCCACAAACTAGAAACAGAAGAAACACTACCTAATTCATTCTATGAAGCCACAATTACTTTGGTACTTAAACCACACAAAGATCCATCAAAAAAAAAGAAAACTTCAGACCAATGTTGCTTATGAATATTGATGTAAAAATACTCAATAAAATTCTCACAAACCAAATCCAAGAATAGATCAAAACCATCACTCAACATAATCAAGTAGGCTTCATCCCAGGGATACAGGGATGGTTCAATATACAAAAATCCATCAACATAATACATTATATAAATGAACTCAAGAAAAAAACCACATGATCATCTAATTAGGTGTTAAAAAGTTTTCCAAAAAATACAACACCCTTCATGTTATAAGTCCTGGCAAGATCAAGAATTCATGGCACATACCTAAACATAATAAAAGCAATATATACCAAACCAACAGCCAACACCAAATTAAATGGCAAGAAACTTGAAGCACTCCCACTAAAATCAGGAACAGGACAAGGTTGCCTACTCTCTCCCTATCTATTCAATATAGTACTCAAAGTTCTAGCTAGAGAAATTAGACAACAAAAGGAGATAAGCAGGATACAAATTGGAAAGGAAGAAGTCAAAGAATCACTATTTACACATGATATGATAGTATACATGTGATCCCCAAAATTCTACCAGAGAACTACTACAGCTGATAACTTCAGAAAAGTGACAGGATATAAAATTAACTCAAACAAATCAATAACATCCCTTTATACAAATGATAAAAAGGCTGCAAAAGAAATTAAGGAAACAACAAACTTCACAATAGCCACAAATAGTGGGTGTAACTCTTACCAAGCAACTGAAAGATCTGTACAATAAGAACTTCAAATCCTTAAAAAAAAGAAATTGAAGACCTCAGAAGATGGAAAGATTTCCCATGCTCGTGAATTGGTAGGATTACCAAAGTGAAAATGACCATCTTACCAAAAGCAATCTACAGATTCAATGCAATCCCCATCGAAATTCCAACACAATTCTTCATAGACATGAAAAGACATAGAAAGAATTTGAGACAGTTCTCAAATTCATATGGAAAAACAAAAAAACCAGGATAGCCAAAAACAATTCTCAGTAGTAACAGAACTTCCAGGGTAATAACCATCCCTGACTTCAAGCGGTACTACAAAGCAATAGCAATAAAAAAACACATGGTATTGGTACAAAAACAGACAAGTCAATCAATAAAATAGAATTGAAGACCCAGAAATAAGCCCATACACCTATGGACACTTGATCTTTGAAAAATAAGCCAAAAACATACAGTGGATAAAAGAAAGTGTCTTCAATAAATTGTGGTCTGTATGTCAGAGAATAAAAATAGATCCATATTTATCACCTTGCACAAAGCTCAAGTCCAAGTGAATCAAAGACCTCAACATAAAACCATATACACTCAATCAAATAGAAGAGAAAGTGGGAAAGAGCCTCGAACTCATTGTCACAGGGGGAAGTTTCCTGAACAAAAGAACACCAATGACTCAGGCTCTAAGATCAACAAGTGATAAATGGGACGTCATGGAAAAGTTTCTGTAAGCAAAAGATACCTTCAATAGGACAAATTGGCAACCTACAGATTGGGAGAAAATCTTCTCTAACCCTATATCTAAAAAAGGACTAATATCCAAAATATATAAAGAGCTCAAGGTGTTAACCTCCAAAAAAAATAAATAAATAATAACCCAATCAAAAAATGGGGTATGGAACTAAACAGAATTCACAAAAGAAGAATCATAAATGGTTGAGAAATGCTTAAAAGAAATGTTCAAAGTCCATAGTTATCAGGGAAATGAAGATCAAAATGACCCTGAGATTCCACCTCACGCCAGTCAGAATGTCTAAGGTCAAAAACTCAAGTGACAGCACATGTTGCTGAGGATGTGGAAAAAGAGGAACACTCCTCCATTGCTGAGGGGATTGCAAACTGGTACAACCTCTCTGGAAATCAGTCTGGAGGTTCCTCAGAAAATTGGAAATAGATCTACCTGAAGACCCAGCATCACCACTCTTGGGAATATACCCAAAAGATCCCCCACCATATAACAGGCATACATGTTCCATGTTCATAACAGACTTATTTGTGATAGCTAAAAGCTGAAAACAACCCAGATGTCCCACAACAGAAAAATGGATACAGAAAATGTGGTTCATTTACACAATGCAATACTACTCAGCTATTAAAAACAAGGACATCATGAGTTTTGCAGGCAAATGGATAGAACTAGAAAATTTCATCCTGAGGGCAGTAACTCAGACCCAAAGGGACATGTATGTCATGTACTCACTAATAAGTGTGTATTAGCCAAAAAATACAAAATACCCAGGATACAATCCACAGAACTCAAGGTTAACAAGCCGAAGGGCCCAAGTGAGGATGCCTCAATCTCACTTGGGCAGGAGAAGAAAGCAATCACAGGAGTGGGGCAGGGAGGGAGGGACCTGGGTAGGAAAGGCAATAGGGAGGGGAAGAGGGAACATAATCAGAATTTGGGGGAAACAGAACTGAAGCCCTGAGGGCCAGCAGAAAGAATGGAAACAGGCACCCTTAGAAGGTAAGAAGTGGGGGGACCCTTTAGAATGTACCAGAGACCTGAAAGGTGAGAGACTCTCAGGACACTAAGGGAGGGACCTTAGATGAAATGCCCTACAGTGGGGAGAGGTAACTTGTAAAGTCCACCTCTAGTAGGAAGTGGAGGAATGGAGTTGCCATCCCACAGTCAAAAACTCTGACCCAGAATTGTTCCTGTCTGAAAGAACAGCAGGAGCAAAAATGGAGAGGAGCCTGAGGAAAAGGAGGTCCAGTGAGAGGCCCAAATTGGGATCCAGCTCAGGAGGATGCCCCAAGACCTGACACTTTTATGATGCTATGGTGTGCTTACAAACAGGAGCCTATCATGACTACCCTCTAAAAGGCCCAACAAGCAACTTAAAGAGTCAGATGCAGATATTCACACCCAACCAATGGACAGAAGCTGATGACCCTTGTGGTTGAATAAGGGAAAAGCTGGAAGAAGCTGAGGAGGAGGGCGACCCTATAGAGAAGACACTATAGCAGTCTCAACTAACCTGGACTCCCAGGATCTCTCAGACACTGAGCCACAAACAAGGTGGTATATACCAGCTGATATGAGGACCCCAACACATATACAGCAGAGGACTGCCAGGTCTGGGTTCAGTCAGAGAAGATGCACCTAATCCTCAAAAAAGTTGGGGTCCCAGGGAGTAGGGAAGTCTAGTGATGGGGGAGGGGACATACTCTTGGAGATGTGGGGAGGAGGTATGGGACGTGGAAGAGTCGTAGGGTGAACAGGGAAGAGGATAAAGTCTGGACTGTAAAAATCAAACAAACAAAAGATTTAAAAATAAACAAAAAAAGGAGAAGATAATAGTCAAAAGACATTTTTCTTTTCTTTTTTTTTTTTGGTTTTGGGGGCTTCTGGGTTGGTTGGTTTGTTTGTTTGTTTGTTGAGACAGGGTCTTTCTACATAGCCCTGGCAATCCTGAAACTCATTATGTAGACCAGGCTAGTCTTTGAACCCCCAGAAATCTGCCTGACTCTGCTTTCTCAGTGCTGAGATTAAAGTTGTGCACCATCATCCTTAGATCTACTTTTTCTCTTGCTATAATAGATGCACCTCCTTCTAGCTGCCCACTGGACTGTTTCTCTTCACCTTTCACTTCAACTGTGCACGTCTCTCTTCTTCAAGCCCTATTTCTAATGCCATCTTTCTGCCCCCTCTGTCTTTTCATTACTTCTGGTTTTGTTTTTTGTTTTTTGGGTTGGTTTTTTTTTTTTGCATCTGCATCTTTTCCCTCTTCTCCTTCTTTCCCATTTGTCTGCCATCTCACTGTGAATCTTGGGTTCTCTATCCCAGCCACCTCTGAACATGTGCCTCCAATCTGAACCAAATCCCACCCTCTCATGTATCACTACCCAAATCCACAAAACCACAAGCACTGGTTAGGATTTAACACATAAAAATGATAAATCTTTACGTGTTGTCAATAAATTTATACTGATGGGCTCTTTCTTTTCTCTGCCACATGATGCTTAGGTTTCCTCAATATCCTTTTCACCCTTGAAGTTCCTTCTTCAATTCCATCAGAAGGGTAGGCTAAGGAGCACTAAATTTAAGCCATACATCTATCACAGAAATTTCCACTTCTCCAAGCATAAGACAAAGTACACTTCTTAAAGAAGGGAACTTTTTAAACCGCTGTGAAAACAAACCTCATCAGCCCAAGACACCAAACAATACACAGAAGAACTGCAGACCAAGAAAGCACCCACACTCACTGCTTTGTATCATTCAGTGGTATATCCCTAACACCAAGCCTGATGACTGGGATAAAATGCATGAGCAATGTGTTGTGGGATTGAGTAGACTGATGAGCTGACAGATTTGAACTAAGTATTTATAAGCGCCAGTTTTCACTTCAACAATGTTTGAACTTAACCCCCTAAATATCCTTCTCCAAACTGCAATTACACAACAGTCCTAGCCTCTTGTATCTTACATAGTGTACTTCATAGATTAAAACAAGCACTCTTGGGCTGGAGAAATGGTTCAGCAGTTAAGAGCACTAGGTGCTCCTCCAGACGACCCAGGTTCAATTCCCAGCAGCTACATAACAGCTCAAAACTCTCTGTAACTCCAGTTCCAGGGTATCTGTGGCACCAGACATGCACATGGTGCACATATGTATGCATGCAGGAAAATGCCTATACACATAGAATAAAATAAATAGATCTTTTAAAAAATACACTCTTATTTCATGTCTATTCCTTGATTAACATGTTGCCAAGAGCAACTCTAAACTCCACTGATTATGAGATATGCCTGAATATAAGGTTCATTAAACATGAAAAGAAAAATAGATATATGTAAAGATGATAGATATAGATAGATGATAGATTGATTGTTGATCAGTCATGAGATGACATAACATGATATTCAGAAGGATTCTACTTGGAAAGAGAAAGAAGGAGAATGATAAGGGAACGGGGAAGTAGGAAGACAAATTAAGGAGCGTACAATTACATAAATATATGGGATGCCAAAATCATGTCCATTTTTTCATACACTAAGAGGGAAAGATTAATACCTAGAACTGCGCACAAATTGTCAAACTATCACTAATATCATGCTGAAGTGTTCCAGCAAGTGTCAAGTTTACAGCACTGAGAAACAGAAGAGAGCAACATCTTACGTGTGACTTCGCCAGCTTTGGCAGGTTCACTAGTGAGGTCATGCAGGACGGCCTGGACGGTGACCTCATACTCCGTGTTAGGAAGGAGGCCCGTCAGCTGCACATCATTCACTGTTGGCCCCACACGCATCTACAAACAGACATGCCAGAGGGAAAGAAGACATTCAAGTCAAATGCTTCCACTTACTAGGAGATGTAGTAGAAGCCTGTTTGTAACCACTAGATTAAAACACAGCTTTTATGCCCAAACAAAAGAACTGGAGATTTTTTTTCTTTCATGTTATTTTTTTTAGTGTGCTACAGGTTACAAAACCTCATTTGTATTTGGGGGTGGGCGGTATGATATTATAAATTGATTCATAAATACTGCAGTATAATATGACTGTAAATCTATAAAGTCTAAGAACCTTCCCCTCCCCCCCAAGTGATTAAGAAACAGGCATCTCTCACCTCTTTGGGCTTTGTTGCTTCTGGAGATCGCTTAGGTTGGTGTGACACAGTGTAGCCAGTAGCTCCTCCCACAGGCTGCCATTGCACATGCATAGTGGTGGGGCCAATATCATAAATATTCAGGCTGACTACAGGGACTGGCACTAGGAAAATATGAAAGAGGATATCAGTTGAATCCCTGCAAACAAATGTTTCCTATTTTATTAATGAATATATACACTCAATAGAGAATTGTTACTTGAGAAATTAATGAGTTACTATAGCTCCTTCCACCTATAAAAACCCATCAGTGTTCATTGCACTGAATTCTCTGGGATACACATTCCAACTACTAAATAGAGGAGAATGCTCAAAGTTCAGATTACAAATGGCATTCCATTGAAACCATATGAAAGCCAAAACAGATAAACTTGCTGAGACTTTAATCCCTTTTTCTGGAACATCACTAAGCTATTTTTATTCTTTAGTCATAGAACTTCAGACAGAAGTTACCAACACGTTGTTTTATTTAATTCTTTAAAAAACAACAACATACTTAAGATGTAAGTTTCACACATCAATGACTGGGACACAGTGGATTTGTCAAAGGCTGGCAGAAGTTTCGCATGTGCCCTCCCCTATTTGTCTTGGAAATGAAATTATGGAGCTATCATGTCCCTCTTGCTGTCTCATGTCTGACTTACGGGTTTTCTCTGTGCCCTTCAGAGGCTCGCTGTACTCATCTTCAACCACAGAATACACGTTCACCACATACTCAGTCTCAGGCTTCAGATCCTTCAGCACTGTGCTAGTTTCTAGTCGACTCACATAAAACTGGAAGGGAAAATAAGAAGAATAATGCTCAACTCTGTTCTTCCTGACAGACCTCTAAATGGCCAACTGCAGGAAGTTTAGAAAGTATCCCATAATGCTTTGCCCTTTATTTTGAGAAATTACTAGATTACAGAGCAATCTCAGGTGACAACATAATTTTTTTCCCAGCTATGATATCCATGTTTGTAAAAGTAGTAAACTTTGCCGTCTTTAGTAAGTTTCCCTTGTCAACTTTATGAGTCTAGTCCAAACTTATGAATCAATTAACTTGTCTGAAAACTTGGACTTCTACAGTACTTAGAAACCATGAAGAACATTTTTAAAAGCTATTTCCCTTTAATGAGGTCCAAATAGAGTACCACTCTTCATTCATCTCTTGTCTTTCACCCAATGTTTTTCTCTGGGCTCTAATGAGGATCACCCAGTCTTCACCGTAGGGAAGAAGTGCTTAAGGGTCACCTGCTCACCTCCTGGCGTTTTCCTCCAGAGACAGGGTAGTATTCCACCTTGTATCTGTCCACACTGTCAGAAGGGGGTGTCCAGCTCACTCTAAAAGAACGGTGAGTTCTCTCTGAAATAACTAAGTTAGAGGGTGCTTCCAAGTCACCTGTGTGTGAAGATAAAAGATATGTACTCTCATTTCTGTACCAAAGTAGTGAAGGAGGAAGTTAGTTTGAAACAGTGCTGATCTACACAGAAGTTTTCATAGCCTCCCTTTAACATGGAAAGTGGATGATAAATCTTTACAGAGGTCTATTGCCCATTGACATCTCTGAACAAATGGCTAAGAGATTTCTTTAGTCACAGAAGAGTCAAACTAGAGTGGTTTATCCTTCTTTAAACACAATCTCCTGTTCTTTATGAAACCACTAGTTAAAATGTCACCTAGACCCAAAACCTCTAAGCCATCTCTCACATGCTCTCCTCTCTCAACCCCTTCTACATAATTAGTAGAAGGGACCTAAATCCAGACAATTCTACTTTTCCATGGTCTGAGGTTAGACCAAGTTCCCTAATCCATCACCATGTCTATATATGTTGTGTTCTTTGAAGACAACACTAGTGGCTTGTCTGTGTTGAGTTTCTTTAGAGAACATACTTCTTATGTGTTTAATAAGAATGAAATGCAAATATTAATATTTTTAAATATGGCTATAGACATTTTTAAATATCCTCTGGTTGTGCTTTCTGTGGGAAGATGTGGGTGAAATAATGTGTAATGGTAACTAGAAAATAAAAAATTGATGTGATAAATACATTAAGACCAATAGCAAGATGTTGCAAATAATGATTTAAAGAGAGAGAAGTTACTCTTATGTGACCATGAGAATAACAAATCACTTTCATACAAACTCCTTTGAGTTTCTTTGTAAGCTCAAATTGAGTGAGTATGTCTGCTCTTAGCACTTGGGTCAAAGTCAAGCTTGAAAAATTATCAAGTTGTTTTATGGCCTGGGAAAATTCAATGATTACAACTATTACAGAGTTGACAAAAGTCAAGAAAAAAACAGATAAAAGATGCCTTCATCCCCACTCAAAGTTCACTCTGATTGAATAAAAAAAGACAATTCTATCAGTTCACCCAAAGCCAGAAGCCTACAAATTCTGACTGCCCAGCTGGTCTGTTTCTCCAGGGAAAAGGTCAGTGTGTTGTTCAAAATTCAAAAAAGAATATCTGCAAAAGTTTGAAGACAGTCGTACAAGAAAGAACATGAAATATGCAGTGTGGATGTAACCAAGGACATGGACCTTGAGAAATGTTTCTGCCACACTGTTAGAGTTCATCCTCTGTCTCTGAAACCAAGGTAGACTAATGACAGACTGCTTCTACACAATCCACATGTCTAAGAGAAATGTCCTCAAAACGCTAAAGATCATGGATCTATCATTAATTCTGCAAAACCCTTCAGTATTGGTGCTTCTGATGTCTTGGCATATAGTCTATGCCCTCCACCACCACTGCAAACCCAGTTCTGAAATTGTTTCTAAACCATCATCCCTTTCCAAGGCTACATCATTCAAAGCCCCACAACAGCACCTCTATCCATCTGACCCTAACTAGGTAACCTATCTAGGTCTATGTCTTTTTGTGATTTCCTAAGCTTTAAGACTGTAACTTCTCTTTACATTTGAGGGTTATCAGTGCAGAGAATCAAACCTGAAAATCTGCAGCTGAAGAACGGAAAGCAGACATAAGATGTCTTTCCCAGTCCTATACATTAGGAAGCTGAAAAAAGCTACCAAATATTACTGAGCAAGCCAAATTCGTCAACGGGTAAGTCATAGCCATCTGGGTAATGTAGCACTGAAGTGAAGCTGCTCGACTCATGGACAGATCTGTGCTAGAACAGGAGGGTCCATCAACTCTTTCCGGTTTTTTTTGTTTTGTTTTGTTTTGTTTTTTGGTTCTTCCCACTTTTGTTTGCATCAAGTAAGCTATATAACCTAAATAAATCCTTAAATAATCTAGAAGCCATTTCCTAGTTTGGTGCCACCCCGCCCCCCAAAAAAATCATTTTAATGATTAATGAACTAAAGCAGTGACCCTTAACTAGGAAGTTCCTCAAAGCAGACATCGAGCACCAGTAATGACAATTCTGCAAACAACTGGAACCATTTCTACTATGTCTCTGAGGTTAAATTCATTCTAACTTTCCCAGAACCGAAATAAATTAATGGAGGGTAGTTTTACTATAATATTCCCATATAAAATGAAAGAAATTTCCACATGTAAGAAGAACCAAGTTTTATAATTAATTTTCACAAAGCCTTTAACTATTTACCATGTGCCAGATGCAGATACTATAAATTTCACTGTTATATTTAGTCACCACAACTCAGGGGGTCTCCTGGTATTCAGGAGGCAGAAGCCTCTAATGCCACTGAACATTTCATGAGGAGGTTCCCCACCCAGATACACCAGCATCTGACCAAGCTTACCAGGGCCCTTGACACTGTTACACAAGTTGATGGTGAGGTCATCCACAATCTTGGACAATGACTCAAAATCTGCCACATTGTATGCATGAGTGTCGTCTGGATCAGTTGCAATCATCTTTAACTCAACTTCATCAGCATTTTTAATACCTTGGAAAAAGAGTTAAGTACAAATTGAAAGCACCTTTCAGGAAAAATTAATGGAATGAAGCAAATACTTCAGGTCTTTTGTTTTTGTTTTGTTTGTTTGTTTTTCGAGACAGGGTTTCTCTGTATAGCCCTGGCTGTCCTGAAACTCACTCTGTAGACCAGGCTGGCCTTGAACTCAGAAATCTGCCTGCCTCTGCCTCCCAAGTACTGGGATTAAAGGCATGTGCCATCACTGCCCGTCTTAGGTATTTTCTTTTTACCAGTGTTCCATCACTGTGTCTACATTGGTCTATAATCACATGAGTGCCCACAGAAGCCTCTGGATACTCTGGTGGTTGTGAGCCACCTGATGTAGGTGCTGGGAATGGGACTCAGGTATTCTGCAGGAGCAGTACCATTCTTAACTGCTGAGCCAACTCTCCCTCCCCAGTAGTATTTTTAAATATAAAAATCCCTTTATTGTAGTGACCTCACAAAAACAGGACAGAGCTGTATTTTCTCTAGGTATATATAGTACCTTTCCGTAATTCCAGAGCTTTTTGTAGGCAAATAAAGCCCACTTTTTAATGCCATCAAGACAAAGTATGAATGTCTTTTTTTTTTGGAGCTTCTTATTTCTCCTTCTCAGATACCGATAAGCCTTGTTCATTCCAAAAGAACTAGATCTGGAATTAGTATTAGTTTTTCACCATTTGTTAATTAATTTTAGTTCTTCTCTCATTAGACTTTTGTTTAGGAGGGTCAAGAATTCTGACATTCATTGGTGTGAGTAAGCATGGTGACCCAATAATAATTTTTAAATACAGAAAATGTCCTCAATGTGCCTGTCACCTCAGGGCATCACTATCCTCTCCAGTGCTTACCAATAGCAAACAGCTCCACGCCTTCATCCTTGAGTTTCTTGGATGGAGCCTCCACATCATCTTGTGATTTTCCATCGGTAATGAGAACTCCAATTTTGCGAGCACGAGGCCTCATGCCAGCTTGAGTCTTGAAGCTCTGTTGGCGAATGAAATTCAAAGCCATGCCTAGTGGGATTTTTAAAAGACAGCCAGTCATATCATCTCTCAACTACCTGCCTGACCAAAAATCATATGCCAAAACCTCACCAAAGCATCCTGACTCACCTGTGAGGGTGTTTCCTCCTTTGTATGGTAAGTTTGCCACAGCCTGCAATAAACTCTTCTTGTCTCTATGAGCATTTAACTGCCACTCTGTTCTAGGGTCTCCACTGTACTGAGCGAGGGCTAAAAAATAACAGCATGGACGTTAGGATGTATAAAAGATAGCAAGTAAATTGGCAAAGGTCTTCAGTATTGACGAAACCTACCAATTTGGACTCTCTTGGGACCAATTTCAAAGACTTCCACAATACGAGAAATGAAGCTTCTCACAGTTCTAAAATTTGCACGGCCAATGCTCCATGACCCATCCACCAGCAACACAATGTCTGCTTCAGCTCTGGTGAGACATTCCATCCCTGACATGGCAACAGTAAGACAGGACAGTAAGAAGCACATAGTTGGTAGGTTGTCCTCTGTGCCACCCAAGTTGTCTATTTAACACTGTAGCTAGGTCTCATAATTTAAAGACATAACTATAATTCATTAACCTTAAATAACATTGACAAGACTCACTTTCTCCAAATATCATTTCAGTGGCAAACCTTTTTTCATCTGTGACTATATTTTCTGATCACAACCATAGAGCCTAGAGATTTTAGTTAAACTATGATGGTCAGTTTGAAAGGCTCATGCAATCAATACCTAAAAATAATAAATAAGAATGCATAGCTATCTAACAACAAATATTAATTTGAATAAGATTTGGATGTGCTATAAGATATTGCATTCTCCTTCACTAATTAAGACATTAGCAAATAAGCATAAGATGGACTGGTTAAATGTCTAAACTATAAGTGATTCCAGTGAGCCAAAAATATTCTTAATAATAATTAAGCCACCAGGTAATCGTTATTTGTTATGGAGGATTGAACACATGATTCTTAAAATCAGACCTTTGTGAAGTAAAGACAAATTTTGAAAACTTGAAACACTGTTCTATTATTTCATTGTTAACTGCTCAAGTTTTTTACCTACTGTAGATAAAAATTAGGTAAATTTAGACTGCAAAGTTTGCACATTTAGAGAACTGAGGAAGAAGGAAGACAATTTGGAAAAGGATGCAGAGAAATACACAAATGGAGAGCTGTTGAGACAACGAACACAAACACAGATACAAAGCTAAGGTGCTTTGGGAAGAGAAAATGATCTCAATATCCTCAGTGACAAGCTAAAAAATAAAAATATAAGCCAGTTAATATCATCATAAGAAAAGCAATGAAACAATGAAAATACCAAAATTTGACACTTTCTTTTATCCACCTTTAACTGTAAATGTTCCCTTTTTTGTAGAAGCTTGCATCCCAGCTAAAATCTTTCCCATTTATTGCAATGTTATCAGATCTTACTTACATCACTTTTAAAATGAATGAAAATTAACCAATCCTCATCACATTACCAATTACAAAAGTGCCCTTTGTGTATGACTTTTCTCACAATGGAAGACTGCCATGTACTGTTCTAGAACCTACATCTTTACAGTCTACTCTTGTTATGCTAAGACCTACTGGTTTTAATAAGCACTTTTTCTTAAAGTTTAGAAGGAAATGTTACCTCCTATTCTCACCTTTAATTCTATTAAATGCTGGCTTGCCTACATCAAAGTTGTAACTATGGCCAGGGACAAAACATCTAAAGGGCTGTGCTACTATTCTGCTTCTAAGTCATGCTTGCCCAGCTTTTTATGTATAAGAGCCTTCTTTCTCTGTCCAAGTAAGCCATCAAAGTCAAAAAATAGATAACTATTTTAACAAAAGAAAATTGTATCACTAAAAAGAAAAAATAGAAAATTATACTTCATAAAAACTCATTCTTAAATAATCCAGTGTTTAATTAATGCAAAATTGAAAAAAGAAAAGCCGAAAAAAATAGACTCAACTGGATATGTGAAGCATTTTCTACAAACTTAAAAGAGTTTGTCAGCTATTTAAATAAATTGTAATGAAAGTTATAGTTGTCATTGTTTAATAGCCTCACACTTCACATGCACAATAGTTTCTTAATACTATTTTCCCATGGAAATATAACTCAATTTCTTACCAGAAGATAGAAATGGTGTCACAGTTGAGTCAGAAAGGGTTGTCATTTCTTGCCCAATGAGTGGTAAACTTTCTCCTCCATCGAACATACCAAAAACATTGACTCTATAGGTGGTGCCTGCCCTGAAACAGTGATATGGAGAGTGGGGTGGACCATGGTCTCAAAGGAGAAGTTTTCATCTTGTTAAAGACACCTATCTTCACTAACAAGCTTTCACCCATAGAAACATGAAGTATTCAGTATTGTGAAAGAAGAAAGATAGTTGCCGTCACATTCCAGCTTGCTAGTGAGGAATCACAGGAAACTAGCCACCCAGCATTCCAGGGAGCTCTGGGGATTTACAGCACTGTCTCAGGTCTTGTCAGAGGCAGCATTTCCCCCATGCCACTCAGTGTTGGGAAGAATGAGCTGTCTGCTTAAGCTGCTTCTGAGTTGTAAGCTTTAGGATGATTGAAATGTTCTGTGTCTGCACGATGACCTAAGACACTCAGCACTGGGCAATGTCAAACAGTGACCTCCCGAATTTCATCCTACTCAAGTGATAATGAACAGCAGCAATATTACCTACTCAATAATGAATTACCTACTCAATAATGAACAGCAAGCATCATACAGGTTCCAATATTATTGGATGAATACTTGAGCAAGCAAAGTCTCCAAGAGGAATGTACAGTAATCCATTGGTATCACTGGATGAATATGGACTGCTGTTCAAATTCACACTCCTTTGTTTTCCAACTCACTGTCTAAAACTAGACCTCTAATCAACCCAACGCTGTTCTGACAGCTGGCAACAAGCACAGACTCTGGCCTTTGAGCTCCAGTATGCTTCACTGCAGGGACACCCACCCTGGCGGGGGCAGGGGCATGTCTCAAAATGAGTCACTCGGCCACACATTTTCACATGACTGCAATTGTAATGAAACTATGTGATATGGACATGTCAAAACCCCGGCATTCTTTTTTTGGTCATCTCTGATCACTTAGTAACAAAAATTATCTAAACAATGCGAGCTATTTGTCAGGCTTGATTTTTTACTGGTTTCTGCAAACATGTGAGGTTGTTCTTTGTGTAAAACCTACTAATTTACATAAGTGATGCAGTCTTTAGCACAAATACAGTTCATTCCTACCTAAGCTCCTCCAAGACAACTGTATTGTCATATGGCCCAAGGACCAACTCCCCAAGTCTTCTGTCATCGCCTGTAGGGTGGAATGTGACTTTGTAACCTTTCACTTCCCCAGGGGCAGGCTCCCAAGTCACTCTGAAACTTGACATTGTTGGGTCAGAAGTTTTCAGGTTTCTTGGTGATTTAAATCGAGAAGCTGTAAAAACAAAAGTTTTTAAGAATAATACTATGAATAAGATAGGCTTAGGTGTTTTATATTAACTCCCACAAAAATATGTATGTATAAGAAGGGTCAAGACTAATAGTACAAAATGTCAGGCTCAATAAAAGCCCTGAGAAATTGAGTTCTGCAAGAGCAGCCTACACAATTCTCACAATTCAAGTGAGTTTGGGATTGATACGTTAGCAGAAAGATCAGTTCACAAGGAACTAGATTTGCAAAACAAATAATAAACTAATTAGACATCCCATCTAATAAATATAATTTAATTTATTACAAATATAAATGTTTGCATATATGGTTCTGGAGTTTAAATTCAAGTACTCATTCCTGTTTGGTAAATACTCTATAACTCAGACACAACCACTAGCCCCAGATTCAATTAAAATATTTATCATTGTTTTATACCTGTTGTTCCTGATCCTTGCCTAAGTTTTCCTTCTCCTGTCTTATACATTGGGAGAACTGTGATGTCATATGTGGTCTGGGGTTGAAGTCTCTTTAGCACTGTTGAAGTGACTGTGGGTGGCACCTTAGCAACCATCTGTCTCCCACCACCTTGAGGGCGATACACAACGCGGTAGTTGATGACTTTCCCTGGTGCCGCTTTCCAGGTAACTCTCATCGTGTGTTCTGTTTCTTCATCCACTTTTAAGATTTTGGAATCTTGAGATACTGTGAAATAAAATAATAATAATAATAATAATAATAATAATGTTTGTCTGCCTCATCCTTCATGTAAGAAGAAACTCTGGATTCTAAGTGTGAACACAGATGTCTTGCTTAACATTGCAGTCTTGTTTTCGTGATGGTATGTGAGCCTAATCCCAGCATGGCCTCAGTAAAATGCTCTTGCTTTATCCAGTTAATACTAAAAAATAAAAGTTCATATTGCAGGGATTTCCTATCAGCATTCTAGAGATTTTGGAAAGAAAAAAAGTCAATCTCCAAAGATGTGGTTTTAAATTTTTGGTTGTGTTTTATCTGTAAAGAATTCCTCTAGTAACCATGCCACAAGGAATGCTAAAGATCAAAAATACAGAGCTAGAAATTTTATTCAGACCTTTTCAGAAGCTGCAGTCTGCAAATGACTGGCCAGGGTTAGTGTGATTGACACTAACCTTCTCATTGCTGTTTGTATAAGACAATGAACACAAAATAGGCAATTCTGACACCTAAAAACACTTCAAAAGCTAGCAGATGAAAGCCTATACATCAAGTGTTTTAGAAAGTACTGGGATTAACATCAATCTAACACATAGCTGATATCATTATTAAACTAGCTCTTTCACTAATGCTTCATACTATGAATAACTATCAGAAATAGATCCCAAATATCTTAAAACAACCTATATCCCCTTTCTTATAATGACTTTACTACCCAGATCATTCAATTCAATGCAAGATTCTTAAGACTCAAAGACTCCTAAGTACTTTTAGAAGGCGCTAAAGCTGAAGGAAACAGAATCACCTGTCTTTCCTGATTTTGAAAGAAATTTTTATGTTCAAATGGGTAAGAATCATAATGAAACAGCTTTACAGGGGAGAGAATAAAAACTTTGTTAAAATAGTTTTTAGACAATGAACATCAGTTTAGTCTAAAAAGCACCAATCATCCCTGGGATGTTCGGTACAGACTCAGTCTGGCTCTATGGTGGGCCATTTTTTTGCTGGAGCGTTTCCATGCACTAACACAGGCAGGTGGGATCCAGATGGAGGCCTGTGGTTTCCTTTAACTGACAAGATGGTGGGAGCCCACATATCCGGGGACCCACAGACAGAGCACTGCTGTAGAGAACATGCCACAAATTGAATGCTCTGAAAATATACAGATCTTTGAGTCCCCGAACCCAATACAAATCAGGGCTATGGATGAGGAAAGTACCACAAACTAGGAAATGCTACACCCAAAACAAACAGACCCACTCTTCAAGTTCAGATGCAATGCGGCCAGAAAGGCTCCCCTCCCCCAGGCAGAAGACCAAACCTCAGAATTGCAATGATGTCATGTAGAGTACACAGCAGGTGATTGATTCAACCGCAAAACAAAAATGCTTCTAAACTAAAATGGGGCTTCAACTGAACTTCAGAAAGCTCAAACTATTTCCAAATAACTGTATCCTAGATAGGAGTGAGGGGTAAGCTCCATATTTGTAGTAATATGCTGTCCAGAATCCAACAAACTAAACTCACAATATCTGGATTCAAAATATAAATTATAAGGTATACCAGGAAGAACGAAGTAATGATCTAAATGTTGTCATAATAATTGTGTCCTCCCTAAAACTCATGTTTAAGATTTAACCTCCAACATTGATGCTTGCAAGAATGACCTCTAGGGAGACAATTTCAGTTAAATGAGTTAGTGTAGATGCGGTCCTAATCTAATGAAATTAGTGTCCTTAACAGAGAAAGTGGAGACTAGTTCATGCTAGCTCTCCAGACCCTCATCTCTGATGTAGAGAACCTAAATGGGGTGGGGTGGGGTAGGTGCGTGGGTGTTTAGCTATGTAGGTGTGTACATCTGCTTGTAGGTCATGATGTCAGATAAAATAAGGGATTGTGAGAGAAAAGGAAGAGATTTTACAGGAGATAGAAAATAGAGTAATAAAATACTTGTGATTGGAAAGCATTAACGGGGAAGTAACTAGGAAAAGAAAGGAGAGAGAGCTGGAGGCAATGGATGGTAGAAGTCTGGGAGAACAAATGAGAGTGAATAATGAGACCCAGCAATGAAGACACAGCAGTGAAACCCATTACTTTACATGCCAGCCTGAAAAATATGTTTTACATGGCATCTTACAGGAAAAGAGGGAAAAATGAAAAGTCTTATTGGATTATCACTTATGTTCTTAACACTAAACTTGGTGAGCATCCGTAGTTTCCTAGAAGGTGCTGTGCTAAAATATATTGTACAATTTCCTCTTTCTATTGACTGACACTTTCTCAGAAAAACAAGACACCTTTGTCATACATAGAAAGTTCCCAAATTTTCTCCCACAGTTTCTAACTGAGAAAAATGGAGAGTTAACACTTATGGGTAATGGCTTTAAAATAAATCTTTCTTCTCAAAAGAGAAGAATCCCAACCTTTTAAATCTTCATAAACGTAAATGTGTTGATAGCAGCCAAATGTTCCCCCTTCCTCACACGAGGACACATTCTGTGACTCTCTACTATATTCTGTGTTTCCATTAACTCTTTACAATGAGGAAATTGAACTGAGATGAGGCACATCAAACCCCATGTCATTTTTAATGGGAAATTATATTTTAAGAAGAGAAGAAAAGCTTCGTGGTCTCCTCATAACTAAAAGTCAGTGTTTCTCTCATCACGAATCGGTATATCAGGTACTACAGAATGCTGTGGCAGGCTTGCACTCCATGAGTTCTCTTCCTGCTTTAACAACTCTCAGGTACTTTCCGATTTACTCTGGCGTGTCTCTGCTGAACCAGCCACCATAGGGAGGGACAGTGGGTAGTCTAGTCCCGATTCATAATTTTCATGGCATCGACAGTCAAGTGCATGTCCTTGACTTTCAGTTGAAAGTAAGGCTAGACACACTTCTATATATTCCCTTAGACACTACATGTAAAAATATGAAGCTTTCCAAAATGAAATAAGTAATTTCTCTAAATGTTTAGAAATGTCCGTGACTCACAGATGTTTGCTATTATTTCCTTTTGACATTGCTACTGTTCGGTTTGGTTTGGGTTTTGTTTGATGGGGTTTAAATATTCTTTGCTTTTTTTTTTGGTTTGTTCCTATTCTGCTTTTATTGTGCTTGCACATTCTGTATGCTACAATGTTATATAAGGGCATCTTTATAAAAGATGTGATGTGAAGTGAGAACATTCCTCCCATACCTAGTCCTTCCAGTTTGCTTGCTTAGAACATTACTTATGTCACAGAAAAGGTGAGCAAGGAGAAGCCAGATGTGGTGGTACATGTACTTAATCCCAGCACTCAGGAGGCAGAGGCAAGCAGCTATCTATGAATTTAAAATTAGCATGATCTTACACAGTGAGTCCTAGCCAGCGAGGGTTAGGTTATATAATGAGACCCTTTCTCACAAAATAAATAAATAAATAAATAAAAATTGTGATCAAAAAGCACAGATATGTACCAGGTATCCTTCTCTGCCTGCATAGACACACAGTTTTCTCCATTACCCACACCACCCTCATAAAAGTACACTTCTTGAAATTACTGAACATATGTACTGTCACTTGAAAAAATAGAAAGAAGAACTAAGAAGTCTTAATATCTCCCTCCCCAGTCAGGAGATGATAAATGAAAGATAGTTCAAATTATTCACAAGAAAAAAAATAATGAAACACAAGTCAATTCAAGCCACAGAAAATTGAGTGGGCTTTTGCATTCATTTTAGCAAAGATGGCAGGAAAGGAGTAATGAATCTATGTTGACTCTTGTGAGAATAGCATAAACTCAGCCTTGCATCATTATCTGACATCCTTGTGTGTCTTGGCACTCACTGTATGTGATACTCTACTGACATTTGCTTTCACCCTGTGGCACTATAAGAGTAGAAATGTATTGTCTGTGTTCTACAAATTAGGAAACCGACACTTGGAGAAAGTGAAGGCTCTTGACCAAGATTATACAACCAGAAATGCTCCTAAATTCTATTCATCTATGTGGGAGCTATATTTTCACTAGTTGAGTATCCTAGCTAGCTGATCTTTTAACCAGAAAAAGAAAATGGACAAATACAAGTAGTGGGAAAGAATTCAAAATTGTCCAAATGTGGTATTATTTTTCAAATCCAAACCTAATTTGAACTCAAACCACACTCCTTAAACATCATTAATGTTCAGTGCTTATTACCAAATAAAGGAAAGAAATCCCTCAGTGGTTAAACTGCATATGTCTTGAGCTGACTAATCATTAGGTAGCACCAACATTGCATCCCAACACACCTGGGATGTTACCTACATTCAGTTGTGGCATCTCCAGTCACAGGCTCTCCTTCTCCACTGCTGTAAGTTGCAAAAACTGAAATTTTGTACTTGGTCTCGGGTTGCAGATTCTCTATCATAGTATGAATTGCATCTCCAGGAAGAGTTTTCTCTCCAGCCTCAATATCATCATAAAGCGACTTCCATGAGACCCTGTACCCTCGAACCATTCCTGGAGCAGATGTCCAATAGGCCCCGATTGACGTATCTGTGATGTCTTTGGTAACTAGATTTTGAGGTGAACCACGTTCTAGAATAGAGATTAAAAGAGTAGTGTTTTTTAAATGTCAACTGGATAATTAAGTATTCATTCATTCCAGTACACAGACTAACATACTGGACTCAAAGTCAACCTATCTAAAGCTAATCATTCTTTCTGAGCTTTGGGGCTGTTTTTAATCAATGGAACAAACTGATAGAAGAAAACTCCATGTTGCACAATTCTTAACTATCAGCCTTGCCCATGTACCCATTTGTGTTACAGAGTCTTCTAGGTCAAGGTTGACATCCTAATTTGGAGAAATACATGTTTTAAAATTCTTTCCAAAGGGAAAATATGTCTAAAAGTCAATATTTTATCACATTTCAGTGTGATTTAGAACATAGCCCACTGTTCACAAAGGACTCCAAGTTTTTACCAGGTTTTATTTCCAGTCTGTCTAGTTTTAATAGTCTCAACTTTGCTATATGAATTATAGCTAATACAATTGTACACGACTGGAAACCTAAACTCCCACAAATGCTTTCTGGAGAGACTTTTACTTGCATTTCAATTCAAAAGCATACAAATACAAGCTTTCAACATAGCTTAACTCCAATGAAACTAAAAATCACCAATACTCTGGAAAACTTAAAAGTGATTAGTCATTGAAATGGAGTACACCACTTGTTCTATCTAATCAAAACTATCTGCTAATATATATATACATATATATGTGTAATTATACATATACTATTATATATATACTAATATACATTATACATATACTTTTAAGTAAAAATATAGAAATCTCAACTTAATAATAGGCACAGATGATTTCTAATAAAACCCTCACTTTCCATATTTTAAATATAATATAAACATACTGGTCACTTTATATTGGCTGCTTTCACTAGAGTTTATGCCACACTGTGACATAAATATAAAACTATCTGCCTCTTCAGCATACATTATGCTAGTGATTGTTTTGCATTGATGTAAACGATACTATACATACTAGATTTTTGAAAGTTGTTATTTTCTCAACTCAGAGTGAAAATTAACATTTTAAAATTATTTATAAACAATTAAGCATCAGCCAAAAGTAAATACAATGATTAACAACAACAAAGTCAGTCCACATGCTCTTCGTACATGGTAGACATTAGAAGGAAAGATAAATAGAGAAACTGGAATGCACACCAGACCCTAACGGAAAGCTCATATTCCAATATAAATAACTTTGAAAGCAGACAGGACTTCTCATCTCTAGAAGGAAATTAGCTGCATATTTCACTGAACCCAAAAACACTTATTTTCAAGAACATAGTGACTTTTTTCCCTCAGCTAAAAAGCCCTTTATAGGGATATTTGCTGCTTGCATGGGAATAACCCTATATTTTCTTTACTTGCGGAATATGAAAGTGCATCTTCAAATCACTAGCTTTTTGGCTGCGTTTGGTTGTTCGTTGTTTTCTACTTGTTTGGTTGACTCCGTTAAGTTTCAAGTCTGCAATATACTCTTCCTTTGCTTACTATAGATCATTTTTCCACCTGTGCCTTTGCTTCTGAATCTCTTAACCTGCAGTCAGAAGGGCCGCTGGAAAATGAACTCACTTGATAGTCACTTTGTATTTAAATAAGCATTAATGCATTAATGATATCCTCCAAACATAGAAAAAAATAGCTTAAAGTATGGGAATTTTAATACCACAGTAATCACCAACTTCTACTTTCCCTAAGGGCTATGTTTTTAAGTCTACTTTTCTCCCCCACTTTCTACAGCACTGAACTTGTAGCATTGTCTGTTTCCATGACAACAGGCGTCAATCTCCCAAACACAAGTAAATGATTTCACTATGAGAAAAATAACAGGAAGAGAATTGTGGTTGGGGCAAAAATATATTCACAGAGATGTTTCTGTGCTTAAAACAAAACAGACTCCAATTCACCAGACATGTCTTCCCATGGGCTTAACCAACTATTTTAACACTCAAAAGACCAGCAAAGCTAGAACAAAATGCTAGCAAAATCACAGTAAAGATCTTTCAAGTGCATTACTGACATGAAATTAATTTGCAAAAAAATCTTTAATATACAAATGCAATAGCAACTAAAAAGTGTTTTCTTCTCACTAAAAGCACACCAACAATGACTGAAATGGCCTCAGAGAAGATTCCAAGTCTCAAGGAACAGGCCTTTAGGTCAGAGTTTCCGACTGAGGTGTATGAACATCATCTGCAGACACACATTCTGCAGTAAAGATGACGTTCAGACCCCATAGAGGAAAACACCGCAGTTCAGAAGCCACGACTGAAAAGACAAATGTTTCAAACTGGTTTCTTCTATCAGTCAGAATTATGAGTACTCCTCAATGTTAAGTTTTTTCTGTTCTCAGGCATACTGACTGCTGCCTTGTCTACAGAGTAAGAGGTCATGTAGTCTAATGAAATACAAGATAATTTTTAACACGTGGTTTTTTTTTAGGAAAAGATGATTCTATGAAGAGAAAGTTCTAATCAAACCTACAACCTACAAAGTTTTTTGTTTGCTTGCTTGTTTGTTTTTGATTTTAAATGAAATCTTGGTTTGGTCAATCATCAGATTACCAAAAATTGAGGGAACTGTATGGGAAACTGTAGTGAAACTGGCAGGAAAGGGGTTGGCATGCAGCTAGTGTTGAAGTTAAGTGTGCAACCAGCTGAGTGTGTTAACAGCAAGCTATGTCACTTCCTAGTGCCTTGGCAATAAAACATCTGGATCGGGTACATAGAAATGCTTTGAGAGGCAAAGCTCATCCCGTGAGACTGTGTCTAAACACTAGCACTTCCTAAAACCCTTTTAAATCTGCCCTGTGCCGCATCCCTCTGTGGCCCTTCACTCTTCTATATCTTCCCTCCACGCACACCCGACTCTCCTTCTAGTCCCCTCTCAATCCTCTCTAGTTTCTTTCTTCTGCTGCTGCTACAGAGCTGTTTGTTCAGAAGACACATGTGACCAGAGAGACAGTGACCTTTCTCTCCAGCTTTGGTCTAGAATAACAGCTCCTGGAAAATGAGGAATTTGTGATAAGCAAAACTGGTCAAATTGTGGGTCGTGATGAGGATCCCTGAGACTGTGTGGTGATCTATTGTATGGTTATAGCGTCGTGCACATCAAATCAAAGTCCCTTCAGGACTGATCTCAGAGAACTGGGAAGTTGATTTAGCTTATCATCCCAGGCTTTCCATCTCATAAACTGGGGTTCTGGATGACTCCCTCCCTTCTCTCTGCCCCATCCTGTCCCAGAAGAAAATGGCTCTCAGTATGTTTGCTTTTAAATAGTCAGTGACACTCTTATGCAGTTTAATCAAAGTGTCATCTTTTGATAGTTTAATATACTTCTACTTTCTGCCTCAAAAAAGTTCCAGTTATCAGTAACTACCAGAAAACAGTTTGGTTAGACTCAGCTTGAGGCATGTGTCCATTTTTAGAATACATAGAGGAGAGAGAGGAGACAAGGTAAGCAGGAAGTCAGAGTCTGCTCTCCAGGCACAGTACCAGAGGCAGCGAGTCGACCCCAGCAGGCTCCATTCCTTCCTCACTATCTTGCCGAGTTGAGAACCACATGTGCTGTAGAGGTTACTTCCTCCCTTCTGTGAACTCCGCAGATGTTTGCATTCTGGCCCTTTGCTTGCTCACAGTTTTTCCCAAGTGAATGTCTCTCAATAATGTTTAAGTCTTATAGTGTTCACTTTCTCCTGCTCTGAACTGCATACCTGCATTCTCTATATTCCATTTATCTCTGGAATAGAATCTACTGCATGTGTTTCCGTGTATCTTCCTAGTGCTATCACTTCACTTCCTTTGATTCCATCTCAGTTGTGTGCCTGTACATTCTTCCTGGGGCCAGGGTAATACAAGGAATAGGAGTGTGCTTCTTTCGTAGATTGAAAGGTGTAAGACTCAACCGGAGTTTGAAATCTTGGTATTCAGTCAAAGAGGGCTGAGAAAAGTAACTTTTAAGTAGTTGGTCCTAAATAGAGCATACTAACATCCAAGGCTTAGTGAACATTGCAGAAGAAAGGTGGAAAGAATGCAAGCAGGTAGGATGGGGAAGGCTGTAGAACACCCTCTTTTGGACATGATTCAGCCATTGCAGTCATGAACTAGCAACAGCTATGGCTTCCTGCATAGCGTGCACAAAAATCAAGCCAGTTGACATTTTAACATGGAAAGAGGAAGGGTCCATGAGGCCCCACCCCTAGCTAAGAAGCCATTGGTTGTTATTGACAATGGGAAGGGGGGGGTTCATGTTTCCTAGACATTGGCAGATTGTCTATGCTCAGGCCGATAGGCCCATGCCCAAGTATGCATTCAAGTAGCACTGATTGGACTCCAGAAGCTTATATTTTTTAATGAAGACATGAAAGTGGGAGGACAATGTGTTCAGTGTGAGAGCCGAAGTGTCCACAGTCATAGGAGGAGAGTTATGGACAGATTAATTAAGATACATTGTATACGCATATGAAATTGTTTAAAAAAACAAATTAAGAATATTCTTAAAAACAATTTTGATGTCCTTCATTTTTGTTCTGACTATAAATCGTGTGTGTGTGTGTGTGTGTGTGTGTGTGTGTGTGTGTGTGTGTGTGTGTGATGTCTGCTTGCATCGTCTCATTGCTGAGGCTGTGGAAGTTAGCAGACAGGTGTATTTCTCATGATCTGAACATCCACAGAGTTGAGTTATACAATTTTTTCCACATGCTACGCCAAAGAACTAATGTCTCATTTAAGTAACTTTCCTATGTTTCCTTAGCACTTTTCCATTCGCCTTCCGAAAAGGAAATGAGCATTCAATTCAAACATAATTAAAATATAAATTAGTCGACGATGATAACTGAAGAATGGATCACCCTGTAACGAAGCTGTGTTTCATCTTATAGACTGCTCCAGCCAGCCTTCACTGGATGTCACACAGCACCTTCAGAAATAGAAGTCCAATTGAAAATGTAATGTAAATGCTCCTCTAAATAAATTTGTCTTTTCCGTTAGCGCTCAGCTCAGGAGCCATCCAACTTTCCACAGCCAGTCGACTGCAGAGGACCTGCTCCTGGATAATGTTCGTGTGGAAACAGAACCAGAACCACCACTCCAGAGGACAAAGTTCACTGTAAGCAACTCAATTCAGCTACTTAAAGGCAGAAGCAGTTTGTAAATATCTAACAACTAAATTGAAGCTCAGTTTCAGAACTGCCCGAGTAGACATCTCTCTTCCCTATTTATTGCCTCTCCAAGTCTGGCTTAACTTTATTCCTCTGGCGAGCAATTAAGCCACAGAATAGAAACTGGATTGGCATCCCAGGATCATGATAAAGTTCCCTGGCAATGCTTAGACCCCTCAATGTATGATTTTATTTTTTTTTAACTGTGAGACAGCAGTAAATCTAAGAAAACAGAGGGGCCTTGTTTAGTTCACCTTGGGGAAGTCCATGTTACTGTGCAGAAGGCAGAATCCCCGCACTGTGCTGAAAACCTCACTGTAACAAAATGTCAGCTGAGTCAACTTGGTTTGATCTGTAGGAAGCCATTCATGGGTCAGACCCTAGCAGGTTGCTACAGCAACTGAAACAAAGGAAATCCTGAAAAGGCACGGTTTCCATAGCTGGAAAATACTCAAAACTCAAAAACAGAACTGTATTATTCCCAAACTGATGCTTTCATTCATTTGTGGTAATTCTCTGAATCAAAGATAATCATTATTCATTTAGATTTATCAAAGTAGGTTCCCTACCCTCTCAAGTCCCAATGGTGACTGGGAAGGTTTCTATCCAGACTCAAAATACATTTGCATGCACAGCAGTGTCTTAGTAATAGCATTAAGCCTATCTACTCTAATGACAACAACGGGGGTTGGAGACAATATAAATCAAACTTAATGGCTTCTGCTCAGATTCCTCTGAAGTTCAGATCTGAAATAGTAATAAACTCTGCCTTTGTGATTCTATCACACAACAGTCCTAAGCCAACCATGAACTCCCCTAGTGCCAATGCTAATAAATCTCTCTTCCAGAGACAGGGGAATTTTCAGATCATCGGCTGCATTTCAAAAGGAAAAAGTACTAGGAAACAAATTCAGGTTAGAGACAGCTGCAGATCATGCAAAGGGAAAGGCAGAACTTTCATTCTTTGAATTGAAAGCCACGTGTTCTCAAGGTAATCTGCAAATTTTTCAACCTACAGAAGCTCTTGCTGGTTGACTCTCGGGCCCTGGATAGAAGATGCATTCCTTCAAGGTCTGCACTTACCACCGCCTCTCCCAGGAGAAAACCAGATTAGAAAACCAGCAGCCCTCAGAAGCATTTGCCTGGCTCTACTCTGGGCTTTCCACTCCCCACATTCACCATCATATCCTATTCCTGTACATGGTATGTGAATTTGGCTGAGTTGATATAATAAAATGAAATGGAATAAGCAGGGGCAAAAAAATCTATTATTTTAATTTAGCCACAGCTACACTCCCACAGACTCGTCAAGTTTACCATGCATAATGCAATGGAATAAATATGTTCATAAAAACAGGAGGATAGCACTTTTGTAATCTTCAGGATAGGCAGAGGGCTCTAATATAAAGAAGTCTTTGATCAACACAATTTAGTTTCAGAATCCCTATATTTTTAAGTTAGTTCACAAACTACTTTGCTTTCTTCCTTCTTCTCAAGAAATAAGAAACCGTGCCTTTTTTGAATTTATCTTACTTCCTCTGCATCTTCCTCAGAAACAATGGTCAAATACATGTAAATGTGTGTGTGCTAACATTCATATGTGAAGATAATTTGGAAATTGCCCTATGCCACTTGTATAAAGTCATAAACTTATAAACAACTACACTACCCATTTGACCAAAAAAAAAAAAAAATAGAATCACAGATCAAAAAGAATGTGTTTTAAAAACACATTTTGCTATGTGAGATTTCTAGGACATTATTCTTGGTGGAAAATAATTTTTAAAATCAAGAAAGATGGGTGACGAAACACCATTTCCTAGACTGGATTCAACTATTGTAAACATCAACTGGGGATACCTGCACCAGTCTGACACAAGACTAGCCCCATCAGCATTAATCAGGGAGATGGGGGGGGAGCCTCCAAGCTAATGGCTAATGACAGATTCTGGGAAATGGGGAGACACTGTCTTCAGCTGTGTAGACACTACCAATCCACGACAGATAGCTCCAAACCTATAGTCATACGGATGGCCCTGGTGCATCTCAGTAGAGCACAAAACAAAACAAGGAGGCATGAATGTGAGAGAGAGGGTGAGCAGAGATAATAAGGAGGGGTAAGAGTCCTTGTGTAAGGCAGCAGTCCATACATGAAAGTGTAAAACAAGCAAACAATAAGAGCTGAAGTTAATGCAGAAAGTTTTGACGGAGTGTGAATGCACTTTCTAAAATCTCAAAGACACAGATGAGTATCAGGGGTTAAAAGGTCCAGCCACAAGGGAAAGTATTATTTCCAAGAATCTCACTATATGGAAGAAATCCTGGCAAATATGAATCTACACCTATTCTGTAAAAAAAAATTAAAATTTCAAAGCTTATACTTTTAAAAATATTGTCTGATCAGTCTAGGCTGGAAACCCCTGCAAACCTTGTGAAGCAAAAGACATCAAAAGGTTGGAGGGGCACACACTTCTTAAGCACTTTGGATGTTTTTCCAGGTGCAAAGACTACATGAGTCTATTGCTTGGAGTTTGTTTCCATGATAATTTCCATGTCTGCCTCCTATATTCAAACTTTTTATGCAGCCGATCAGTAGCTTTGAACTGCTGAAGCTTTATTTTGTAGGTATGAGCTCTAAAGTTACTACATCATTTTATAGATAGTATTTTACAGTTCCCCAAGGGTCTCCCCAGCTTTCTCCCATTTGAGGTCCATAGCAGCCCTAGGAGGAAAAAAGAGGAGGACCATTCCCCTATAAAGAAGCAAACTGAGACTGGGGAAGGGGTCATTTCAAGGTCACATAGATAAGGGGCATAGCCAATGTTCTTCTGGTTACCAGTACTTTGTATACTGGGATTTGATATTTTATTTAAAGCCTCTGTTAAGAAAGGATTCTGGTTACTATTGAGATTAAACTCTTTATTATTATTATTTAATCTTTTCTTATTTGTTCTTAATTCTTAACCAAAATTTTATTTACAATCCAAACTATCTTTTCACGGGTGTTGTCGCTGATGGTTATAGCACCGACAGCCCCTCCTCCAAGCTCCTTGATCCAACTAACGTTGGGTTCTTTACCCAACTCCACTGTTTTGTTGCCCTCATGATATGCTTCACACTAACTTTCTCTCACCATCATCTCACATAAGCAATGTAAAATACAACGATAAAAATAATATCAACGTAAGAGCCTATGGTGTGGTCTCATATTCCTCAAGCAGTTGTGAATGTTTTGTGAAAAAGATGACTAGCGTCAGAGAGTGGCCCCCTATATATGGACCTGGAGAGTAGAGACATGCATGACCTTGAGACCTCTGAAGACTCCTCAAGTTTACATGCTTCCCAAGATCCACTGACTTGAATGTTGCCCACTTTATTCATTGCAGCAACCCATGGTCTTACACCAGTTGCTTGCCCTATATTGCAATACAACAGACTGATTTATAGTATTCATTTTCAATACATGTTTCTTTTAAGAAAGAAAAGACCACAGAGTCCAGATTTCATTCTCTAAAATGCATGGAACTTCTTCATGAAAATCATACACAGCCTTACTATTTACCAGAGTTTGAGACGTAAATTACCTTCAAGTGTTGAACCTTTTCCAGAAAGGGCCTCACCAGCCCCAGATGCATACAGTGCTGTCACAGATAAGTCGTACTGTGTCCCTTCCTTCAATTTCCTCAACACCGTGGTGGTTGTATCCCCTCTCACAGTGACCTCCTGAGTTTCACCTCCTGCTGCTGGGGTGTATGTGACAAGATACTGCTTCACTTTTCCTGGTGCCCCACTCCAAGACAACTTCAGAGTTGATGTCGTAGCGTCAGAAACTCTTAGGTCTCTTGGATTCCCTCTAACTTTATTTAGAAAAAAGAAAGACTGTGTCAAAGGGTATTATTTAATAAAAATGACTTGAAAATATCCATTTTTTCATATGTGTCTCATATCAAATTTATATCCTATGTAATGACTCTATGACAATATAAACCACTGCCTAGCTAAAAATTTAAGCATTACTGAATAGGATCCTAAATGATAATGAACAATGAACAAACATCTAATTACTTTTCTGTGTTTACACAAATTAAAATCTTCCATAGAAACCAGATGTAGTACCACGATCCTGCAATTCCCACACTAAGAAGGGCAAGAGAGAAAAATCAAGTGTAAGGACAGCCAGGAATACTTATGGGTACTCTGTCTCAAAGGGGGTGAAAATCTTTGATGTAAAATCTGGCCTCAGAATCTTCCAAATAAAACAGTTGCCCTAAAGCTTTCCCACAACTGGAACAAGGCAATGGGCTTCGTTTCTGTGTAATTGACATATTTTCTCTACCTTCTTCAGTGGCTGCATTTCCTGTCAGTGGAGAGCCAGGTCCTGAGGAATATTCAGCAGTCACAGATATTTCATATTTCGTGTCTGGCGTCAGGTTCTCCAGTGTTTTCCTCCTCTGATTGGCTGAGGTACTAACTTCTTTGCTTTCTCCACCAGAAACTGGTCTGTATCTAATTCGATACCTTAAGACTCTCCCTGGAGCTTGAGACCAGGTAATTTTAAAACTATCCGTTGTCTCATCTGTCACCTTCAGGTTTCGTGGTACTCCTTTTACTGAAATTTAAAAATACATCAGTTTTTAAAAAGCTATCTGATTTTATGTGAGTACAAAAGGTAGTCTTTGAACATTAATTATAAGATTTTTCTAACTGAATTCCATGACCAGTTTTGTTTACAAGCATGCTAGTTACAACATTCATTTAGCCAGACCTTAATACATCCTGAAAACATCCTGCAAGTAATTTCTTATTTGTATGGCCATTTAACATAGAGAAAAAACTAGACTATATACATGAAGAAGTATATGACAAGCACTTGATGAATGTCACTACCTATAAATCTTGAAGTTGAATTGTACTCTGATAACACAGACTTAGGGTCTTCAATGAAATTTTCAAGTAAGAGCCCCAATGAGGACAGTGTTGGACTTTATGTTTGGAAAACATGCTCAAGAAGGAAGATTGTCCATATGGACAGCACATTCAATAAAGGTGAACTCATTCTCAGTTCACTAAAGTGACACTGTAGTGGAATGTGGTTGTATGCAGGTGACAAGCAGAATTAGAAGTTTACTTAAAATTTCAACATATCATGGAACTGGAGAAATGTTTGTGTGGTTGAAAGTAGGGCTGACTGCTCTTCCAAAGGACCTACGTTGGTTCCCACCACCCTCACTGCAGCTCACAACCAGCTGTTGTTCCCAGTTTTAAGGTTATTAGACACCCTCTTCCGGCCTCTGGGGACACTGCAAACACATAAAACTAATATATATAATAAATAGAAAAAATTTTTAAAAGAAAAATTCAGCACACGAATAGTTAACTCCAGATAGAAAAGAAAGGAAAATAAAATAAATCCAGCAATAGGCAAATATTTGGAGAGTGATGATGTATACAGCACTGAGAAGGCAGAGGCAAGTAGATCTCTGTTGGCTAAAGACCAGCTTGGTATACACAGCCAGTTCCAGGCCAGCCAGGGCTAAATAGTAAGACCATAATACCCTCACAAAAGAAGAAAGGAAGGAAGGAAGGAAGGAAGGAAGGAAGGAAGGAAGGAAAGAAAGAAGGGAAAGAAAGAAAGAAAGAAAGATAGAAAGAAAGAAAGAAAGAAAGAAAGAAAGAAAGAAAGAAAGAAAGAAAGACCAAAGATGAAAGAAAGAGAAGAAAGAAAGTTGTATTTGGCAACTATTATCCATGACTCATTAAGTATGTCAAGAAAAAAGACCAAATTAGTCAAAACAAATGAAGCAGAATGACTAATGGCTATGAATCCTGGCCCTGAAGTTTAATGGATGAATAAGTTGAGCCATTGTTCAGCAGTTAAACATGACTACTTATTAGCTTATCGAAATACTTAAATATGATTATCAATGGGAAACATTTAGCATAGCATATGACACCTAGTAAGAGCTCAGAAAGCACCAGCTTAATTAAGACATTAAATGTTAAAACTTGACTATTTAACAAAAGAAACTTTAGATGCCACAATTTCATGAAAAACAGTAGGGCTGTCAGTCATCAAGCTCTTCTGTGGTGGCCCAGTGTCTAAACAGTTGAGTATTTGTGAACACATTGACCTCAACTCAAAACTCCCTCCTCCTGCTTTCCCCTTTCTCTCCTCCTTCTCCTCCTCCTCCTCCTTCTCTTCCTCCTTTTCCTCCTCAGCTGTTGTTGTGATGGTGGCAGATGGTGATGGGGGGTGTTGAAAATGAGAATGTAGTGTTTACTTCTACAGTTTATTTTTATGAAAAAAACTGTAATAAAAAGAAATAATTCTATAAGCAATATTAAAGGGAAACCCAGTTCCCCATAGCTAGAAGCAAACAATGTCAACATATTTGTCAGCAATGTAGTTTTTCAGCCAATTAAAAGTATAAAAACAAACTAAGTACAGAAAATACAACTTTAAGAATTTGGATTAGAAAATGTTTAATTTCAAGGTTAGTGCCCTAAAGTGACTAATAGTCACTCCTGGGCCTTCTACTTCTTGCTACAAAAAACTTTCTCTCTTCTGTTTCAAGAGAGGACTGAAATAAAACTGTCCAGCATCCAGCCCCTCGAACCTTAGTGTTCTGGGAGAATGTGAAGCAGTCAGTACAAATATGGTGTCTATTTGTACCGAAGGACAGTGGAAGTAAATGGGAGAATGAAATTCAACAGCTAGGTAGACTGCTTTACATTTACGTTTTAAAGGCTTTCAGAATTGTCTTTCATCTTGAGCTGCAGTGGGCATTGTAAGCAGTCAACAAAAAGGCAGAAATATCTTAAGTAAGAAGATCTAAGTTATAGAACCATAAAAATAAATAGATTAGGTACTTTAGTTGGCCTGTTGCCAGAACTATACCTATATCATGTACAAAAGGAAAATATCAATCTTCTTTGAAAAATGTTTTAGAGATGAAGATTCCCTAATTTCAATAAGGTATGCAATGTGAGATGGCTCTATCTTCAAGTGCTTCTATACACATCTTAAATTCTATTGATGCCCCTTTGAGATTTTTGTTCCAAGGCAAAATAGAGAAGTGAATCTACATCTCTTGTAATTTATCACTGTTTCCGTGTTAAGAGTGTTATGTTTTTTTCTTAGCCTTATTAAATGCCAAACAAAATTAATTATGCCAAAAGGTATTCAATTCTAGTCAGTAAAGAGGACACATCTCAAACACTAGTAAAATTATTTCACTCATGTCCCAGCAGCACTAATCACAATAGCTAAAAGTAGGCAGAACCTGAATAGATGATGAGTAAACAGAGCATGATGTATTTGTATAATGAGATACTAGCCATCCCTGAAAAATGAAATTCTGCCCAAGTGCAAGGGCAGAAGCCTTCAATCACAGCACTCAGGGGTCAAAGGCAGGCAGATCTCTGTATGTTCAAGGCTGGCCTGGTTTACATAGCAAATTAAGGTCAGCCAGAGTTACACAGTGAGATTCTGAGTCAATAAGTTAATAATAAACAAACATGTAATATTGGTGAGTAATTAGACAGAGTGAAAGGAGTCATACTAGGAAAAACATCCCATGATCCCATTGTATGCAGGCTTAAAATAATGAAATTCGAAGAAACAGAAGGTAGGATGACAGTCCAGGAGCAGGGGAGCTGGGAAATGGAGAACCACTCTGGCTAAGGGTTCTGGTTCTGCACATTCTACAAATGGATGATGGTAGTGATGGATGTATGAGGTAAATATACTCTGTGCAATTGAACTGTGCACCTAAAGATGACTGAAATGACTTAAAGCGTTTTTGTTTTCCATTTTAATAACATGTACTAAAAGTCGGTGGATTATTCATGCTATAACATTGTTCTCTAATTAATTGCAAAGTTTTGAAAAAACAAAGGTGAACCCCTCCTGTACCTTCAGCCGTGGTCTCCTCCCCAGCTATAGGAACACTGAAGCCATCCTCATACTCTGCCGTCACATTCACCAAGTACAGGGTCTCTGGTCTCAGGTTGCTGAGAACAACACTGGTGCTGGAGGCTGGCTCCACTACTGTGACCTCATCGTCACCAGTAACATCCTTGTATGTGACGTGATATGAAAAGACATTGTCTCCAGCAGGGGACCATTCAGCTTTGAAACTATTAGCAGTTACCTGAGTAAACCTCAGATCCTTTGGTGGCACATAAGCTGTTTAAAAAGAAAGAAAGAAAGGATTTAAATTTTTAAAACTATGAAAGACTTGTAAAATAGACCTCTCAACTCTGTGCTTCTGAAATGGTTGATATTCATCCAGTAGAGTCATTGAAACCCATGCACACGACCACTGAGAGAAGTCTTCCCTCTTAAAATGAAGCCCTGATGATTTTCCTTGACTATCCATAACAGTGATTATATTGTATAAAGAAAGTAATAAATTAAAATGAACTTGAATGCTGAACTTCTCAAAACAAAGCATTAATAAAATAAATGTTTCCCCGTAAGTGTATATTTAGATAGTGGCAGATTTTAAATGAACCATAACAATTTTCCCATTCATCCTGGTACTTGAATATTATCCCTTAGTGACAGGTAGACAGATAGGGTAAAACTAAGGAATTTTCTGGCAAATGAATAATTATAGTAACCGAGAAGGGGCCTCAGTTGGGAAAGCATTTGTCATGCAAGTATGAGGAACTGACTTGACCTCCCCAAATCCATATAAAGCTGCCTGCAGTGCAGTTCTTCTGTAATCCCAGTGCTTCTACAGCAAAAGAAGGGACTTGGTGGCAAGAGAGTTCAGCCTGAGATCACAGGAGAGCACAACAAAAGACTGCCTCAAACAAGGTGGACATCAAAGACACCAGAGGTCCCTCTCTCTCTCTCTCTCTCTCTCTCTCACACACACACACACACACACACACACACACCACACACACACCACACACACACACACACACACACACACCACACACACACACACACACACACACACACACACACACACACACACCACAGCATGTGTGTGCCCATCATGACACACACATATACAAAAGAATGACTTTTTTAGAATATACTTATTAAATTAAGTATGCGTTAAACGGATCATGAAAAGAGATGATGCTTAATATACATTGTCCTTTGAAGATTTACAAATGGGACAGATATGAAAGGATAAACTTACTAACAAAAAAAGCTAAATATGTAGATGATGCAAATACACTAGAAAACTTAAGGAGGGTTTATAAAGGGGGGTGATATTTTTAAGCAAGCATTGGAAAGCACAATTTAGACAAATCAAGAAGAAAGAATAGAGAATTCTGGATGTGAGGTATCATGCCCCAAAACAAGCAAAAAAAAAAAAAGAATACACAAAAAGAATTCAAAGTTCCAAGACTGTTTTAGTTGCTTTGGGTTCAAAGGACCCAGATTTCTATTTACACAGAGAAACTTGGTAAGTGATTGTTTAATCAACTATGATAAATAGGTGTGGTGAAGCTGGGTCCTAGACTTCCTTGAGGATCTAAGGGAGGAAATCTCATTTTGGGTAAATAATGTTTTTCACCAGTAATGGAATGGTATGCATACCCAGGAGAAAGTTATGTGTCAGACCCAAGTACACTAAGTCTCATGGTTTTCCATAGCGGTTGGAAGTTTCCTTGTACCCAATGAATCAAATAAGAACCCTACCCATGGTTTTTAGAACTCGGAGGCTCTACCAACCTTTCTTCTTTATTGCTGCCAACTCTTGCTCAATTCTAAGACAGATGGACTGTGTGAGTTCAAACGATATCCTCTGAAAAGCATCAAAATCCTCCACTGTGAACACATGGGTCTCAGCAGGAGGAGAGGCAATGGCCTCCAGTTCTGAGCGTACAGCATCCTTTACTCCAACTGCGAAGATCTCTACGTCCGAATTCCTGAGTTTTATAGCAGGGTCCCTGAAAGCATCTGACGACTTCCCATCTGTGATGAGAATCATCACCTTCGGGACGTTGCTTCTGGAGCCTTTGTTAGGCACAAATATTTTCTCTCTAACATAAGTCATTGCTTTGCCTGTGTTTGTCGATCCTCCCCTGTATGGGAAGGTGTTTATTGCTTTGATTATATCTTCAACTCTGTTGAACTCCTTCAATGTGAACTCAGTGTGAGGGTCTCTGCTGTACTGGACAAGACTTATCTGCACCCTGTTTGGAGAAATCTCAAAACTTTTTGCAAGAACTTCTAAAAAGGCTCTAACTTTAACAAAATTTGCAATCCCGATGCTATAGGAACCATCGACCAAAAACACGATGTCGGCTTTTATATCCACACCACGTGAACATTCTGTGGAAAGAAAAAAAATCTATTAAACATCGACAAATAAAATTAAAATGTAATAAAATTAAGATATAAATATTTCTAAATATCTCGCTTTCTTGGTAAGTCTATTTCTTTTCAAAAACTGCTAAAAGACTAGAGAGGCAGCTCATTGGGAGAAAGGGCTTCCTGAGCAAGTATGAGGACCTCAGTTGGGATAGTCAGCACCCACATGAGAACCAACGGCATCTGTAACACTGTGCTGAGGGCTTGAAGACGGGAAGATCCTGGGGCTTGCTAGCCAGCCATTCTAGGCTGGTTCCAGGAAAACTCCATTGGAGGAAAGATAGAGGAAAAAACCACTGCAGATACTATGTTTAAAACAAAGTCTGAACTGGTAGACCATGGTATGGTATGCCAACCATAGCAATGAAATGTCTACCTTACCCACTTGAACTTTCATCGGCTGCGTCTTCTCCATGACCGAAATGGGCTCACTTGATGTCAGGCCCTTCATGGCAAAAACGCTGATCTGATATTCTGTGTCCGCTGAAAGGTCACGAACATTGAGTGTGGTTGTCTGTGGCCCCACACTCAAAGCGTGATGTCGGCTTCCCGCTGCCATTGGTGTGAGGAGGATCTTATAGCCGGTCACAGCGCTGGGAGATGGATCCCAGCTCAACCTAATGTATTTTGATGAGAGTTCTGTGACTACCAGATTTGAAGGAGGCTCGATGACTAAAGAGAAAAAGAAGAAAAAGAAGCATGTGGTGATTAATACTGGGGTACAACTCTATTAGGTTTTACATTTGGACCTTCAATTCTTCTTATTCAAATTGACTATGTCCGTGTCAAAAAGTGTTGGCTGATACCCTTTCTCCCTACTTCCATCTGTAAGAGTCCTACTGACAAGATTTTAGTATGCTGAAAAGTTTGGTAGGGAGAAGTAATTTTTTGAATAAATTGATGAAAGTATAATGCTTAATCCTTCTCTGAATCCAAAATTTTCATTTTGAATTTGGCATTTCACTCCTTGTCTTTATTTTCCTGTCCCAGTTTATTAGTTATTCACAACACTCAATACAGGCCCTGAAGAAAGATGGTCACAGCTGTGATGTGGTCATCACTACCCAGGCATGAAAGTTCACATAGGGGCCCAACAAAAGCCTCGCCTGATCTTGGCACTCACAAACCTGCATTTCACTAATAATCAACCTGCATAAAGTAAAGAGAGATGATCCAAGTAAAGTGAAAGCGGGCATATAGATTTTAGGATAGTACAAACTCAGGGTGAGGGAAAATTAACCATTAGACAGTAAAGCAACAGAAAGGAATCAGAGCCTATAAAGCCTTGAGAAGCCTTGGGAGAAGTAAAGCTGAGGAACTTATGAAACTATGATTGAAGATGGAGCCCTGTGCAAGCTATAATCAACCATTTGTCAATTCCCAGAGTGGGATGAGGACAGGATGAGGACAATCATGGGGAAGTACCACGGCTTTTGGTGCTCAAATGGATACTTGTAAAATATCTTTTTGAAATACCGCTTCTCTTTCTCTCCTCTATGTACTTAGAAGTAATAACTGATAGAAATGAGAAAGCTTTCCGGATGTGGGGGTATCAGGCTGATCTGATCTTTGAAAGATGACTAAGACTTGAACACATTAGGGGGCACAGGAGAGTGGAAAGTCCTTGTCCTTAGGCAGCTGATAGAAGCAATGTCGTCACTCGTTTAGGTTCTAGAATGCTGAAAAATAAGTGTCTGCAACGTGCAAGTGTTTAAGTCTGAGTATAAAATAATTAAACCAACTACCAGAAAAGCCTGTTTATGCATAGACAATATACACCAAAAGACTTTTTATAGAAGTCTAATCAATGGAGGAGGGAAAGCCCATGAGGCCCCACCCCTAGACAAAGAACTATAGGCAACTAAGGAATGCTGAGAGTAGAAGAAATGGATTTTTCCAGAGGGAAGCCCCTAATGTTTACCCAATGCCAAGTGGATCCTTGAAATCCTATACACACACATAATACTAAACAGATTCAGCAGGTTGTATTTATGTATTTATATGCATTTACACACAGGCACACAAATACAGATGTAACAATAACAAACAAAAATAATCCATTAACTTGAAGGGAAGCAAAGAGGCATATGGAGCAGCTTGGAGGAAGGAAAGAGGAGAAGGCTGTCATATTTTAAATTTTTTAATTAAAATTAAAATATTAAATAAACTATATCTAATCAAAACTTTCCCCTCCCCCAAAAATGTTACAGATCTTCACAGAAAAATATTTTGTCAAATCTTCCAATGGAGGGAGAAGAATCATTCCAAGGTACTAACAAGTTGAATTCAGACACCAGTCAGTCACTGGAGGAAGGGGTTAAGATATGTCTCTTCTAGAATACCTGTAAAGCAGGAGCCACTGTCAGAAAAGACTAGCACATATACCCCCTCTCAAGAAACAAGTACTCACCTTCTTCTCCACTGACCAGCTCACCAAGTTGCTCATCAACTCCTGAACACACCTGGGAGATTATCTCATTCTGGATGTCCACAATTGCATCAAAATTGGCCACATTGAACACATGGTTCAGGGAAGGTGTGGATGCAATTTGTTTGAGTTCTTTTGCATCTGCAGCTTTAATGCCTTAAAAACAAAAGGGTGGGGATATGACAAAATGGGAAACGTACCAACCACAAGAATCCTTTTGCAATATTTCTTAGTCTTGTAAAACTGAATATATTTTAACCCTTTTCAATTCAAACTCCAGAGTTACTTTGGCACATGACTTTTATGCCTAGCATTAGGAGGCAGAGGCTTGAAGATTTCTGTGAGTTCAAGGTCAGTCAGACCTACATATTGAGACTCCCCCCATCTCAAATACATGACAGATAGATAGAAGGAGGGAGGGAGAGAGAGAGAGACAGAGAGAGAGAGAGAGAGAAACAGAGAGACAGAGACAGAAATAGGTATGTAGGTAAATAGGTTATAGGTAGGTAGGTAGGTAAGTAAGTAGGTAGATAGATAATAGATATGGATGATAGCAGATGAAAAACAAATGTTCAGTGACAAAGGATTTTATAATTTCACGAACAGTGACCAGCCAAAGAGAAAAACAAACAGTTAATGGAGAGAGCCACCATTCTAACTATGCCACTGCTTGTCTTTGCCATCTGTAAAGATAATATTTTTTTTATTACAAAGTGCTGAATGAGCTGGAGACCTGTGAATATTTCAAGTATTGTGTAATGCAGAAAATGCACTTAATGATAACACAAGGAGGATCTTTATTAGAATCACTGGCAGAGTGTTCTCTGAAAAGTAGGGACCTGGCAAAGCACGTGAATATCAGCTCACTTAATCCATATGCTCAGAGAGTTTTATGAGGAAATTGATAAGCAGAATTTTTACTCAAAGGCAACTTGGCGAAATGCTTTCCTATAAAATGCAGTCAGCACTCTTGACAGCATCCTTCCCTGAGGAACCAACCCTCATCTTCTTAAGCATCACGTGTACTAAAGGAGAGCTAGAAAGAAAATGGCCAGTCGGACTTAACCTACCCAGAGAGAAGACCTCAACTCCAATATTCCGGAGCTCCCGTGCTGGAACTTCTACTTCATCCTGAGACTTGCCATCCGTGATAATAATTGCCACTTTAGGAAAGCCAGCTCGTGAGCCAGCAGATTCAGTGAAAGTGTTTTTAACTAAGTAATCAATGGCATCCCCTGGAGGAAAAAAAGAAATATGTTCATTTACTCTAGACACTCGTCTTGCCAAAGTTAAAAACTAAGGTACTAATTCCAAGGGTGCTTACTATATAACCAATTTCTTAGATTTCTTTTCAAAACAGACACTTGGTGTATTTTAAACAATAATAGAATCTCTAAGACACACCTGTCATTGTGTTGCCACCTTTGTATGGTATTTTTTTAATTGCAGCAAGCAGGTCTTCTCTTCGGTAATACTGATTTAAGTTAAATTCAGTCCTGGTATCTGAGCTGTACTGAACAACTCCAACCCTTGTCTTCTCCTCCCCAATGTCAAAGGCAGACACGAGAGCAGCAATGAAGTCTAAAATGTACTTGAAATTATTCCTTCCCACACTCCAGGAGCCATCCACGAGAAACACTAAGTCGGTCCAGGCGCTGACAGAGCACTCTGAAATGTATTTGACATATTTTTAAGTGACGAAATCAATCCACCTTTTAAAAAACACAGCCTAACATTGCAAAAATCATCATTAGAATATATCTGGCCCATTGTTTTCCACCTACACACCTAAAAGAATATACAATCTTAAAGGCACGCTATGCACAATATTCTGTGCAAAAAAATGGCTATACATGTGATATGCTGCCCAGAATACTGCAGTCAGAGCACAAACAGTGGCAACCTGTTTTTCTGAACCATATCTTTAGTTTTCCCCAAATGAAGATTACATAAAACATCTGGGAGACACATAAAAGAAATGTCAACAGTGTCTTCTCCTGCCTTGTTATTTATCAACAGATAAATACAATCTGTGCTCTTCAAACAGATGTGTCTGGGTTGAGGAGCAGAGCAAATGTTTTAATAGTCTCTCATATTTTCCAATATAAATGTCTAAGTTTATAGTTGGGGTAATCTATACATGTGGTCATGCAAAGTAGCTAAAATATCTATGTCTTTGTTATCCATGCACTCAAATTTGACAACTAACATCTCCATTACTAAACAAAAAGAGAAAATACTGCTAAGTCAAAAGCCCAAAATGTCCATATGGCATCTTTAAGGCATTAAAAGGCAATGGGCTTTTATGACCACACATTATCTTTCCTTCTTCCACGGTCAAGGAGGCACGTTGGTTTTCATGAAAATCCATATTTGCAAGGCAACATTTAGTGGATTTCTCAAGATGTTTTTGTCCTTAAAGTTAGTTGGTAGATAATAAAAAGTATTTGGCAAAGAGGAGCAAAAAAAGGTCTTGGAAAATTGTGCAAGACAATTATATGCTGTTTAATAGGGCAATTTTAGTCTATTAAAAACCCATATCTGGCAGAATACTTTGATTTAGAATAAATATTGATAGTTTGGAGAAAATATTAATGTAACTGCATAAGAGAAACTTCATTTTAAATTATTGGACATCTGAGGGAATGATAAACAGTGATCTAGCAGGAAATTCTCCAGAGAAAGAGGCCTTTGTGCTTATAATGTTTTTATGGTCAGTCTGGGTCATAAATCCAACTTACAAAGTGGCAAAATCAGAAGTCCAAGAAACTCCTTGGGAGTTCACTCTAGCAAGCCACACAAAGCAATGTCAGACAAAGGAGGTGAAGAGCCTCACAGCCAAAATAAATAAAAATGTTTTTCATCTGGTTATGTATTCACCAAGTCCTTAGAGAAGGATGGGTTGCAGAAACTCTGGGAAGATTAGGAAAGCTGACATCATCAGCCAAGTTAACAGAAATATCCCAGAGATTAGCTCAATATACAAGTCCACTTAAAGTGTATTTCATAGCACTTGAGTTGCTTCAAGCACTAAGAACCCCCAGTCGTCTCCCATATATCTGGAAGTACGATCTATTGCCATCAATTTGTAGGAGGAGAAAATATTGGCTGAAGGTTAGAACTCAAGGTTTATAAGTGTTTAGTTACACAGTTCTCCTTCTAGAGAAACCTATAGCTGTTAAAATATGGAGTATGATCAAGCTTTGACTATAATTAGAACATCTACTACAGTGCAGTTGTAACTTCTACAAATCCAAGCAAAAATACAGAAAGAAACTCACTTTGTATCTCTGTTTTCCCAGGTTTCTTCTCCCCTGGCTTTGTTGGACCGCCTGTTTGAACTGAGTCAAAATCCCATCATTAACAAAATAAATTATGGGAAAAAGAAAAATATACAAATATATAGATATAGATATAGTAAAAACATAGCACATACATTGTTTTTTAATATTGTATTTCAAATGTTTGGTCTTGTCCAACTGTTTAAAGTGCCAAACAATGATTTCCTTACAAATGAATTGTTTTAATGAAATGTTAGAGATACTTCAAAAGGATTTTTCCATTATTGTGCTACATCTTGAGACCAAGGTTAAAGGCACAAATGAACCATTCATAACCGCTAATAACTAGAATCGTAGAAAGTGGTGCTTATATGTTACCTATGTAATAGATTAAACCTGAAGCTGAAAAATTGTCTGAAAAATACATATATATGTATCTATGTAATAGTAATAAAGAAAAATAGGCTTCCAATTTGAAAGTGGAGAGGATATGGAAGGAGATAGAGGGAGGGATTTCTGGGGGGATGGGGAGGGGCTCTGGAGGGATAAAGGGAAGAAAGTGACATAATTGTATTTTAGTTTAAAATATACAAAAAATTATTTCAAATTTAAAAACAAAAATAATAAAGTACTTAAAATTGTATGTGATCTTACTTGTTAGTTGACCTATAACTGGCACACTTTCTTCTACTTCATTATAGGAAGTTATAGTCACTACATATTGTGTTTCAGGAACAAGGTCTGATAATAGAGTTTCAGTGGTACTAGCTGCAAGGGTAAATTCTTTAGTAGGCCCATCTGAAAACACAAAAAGAAAAATATGAATACAACATAAACTTTCCTGTACATAAGATATTACAAAGAAGTCTAAAGGTACTCCAAAACTGAAACTTTTACCAGATGCATTTTTCAAGACATCCAAGAGTTGTTTTTAACAATCTTCCAAAAATAAGGCCTTGCATTTTTAGAAAACAAACATTTGCAATGGTATTGCCTTTATCTGACAATCACACTCAAAATCTCCCTGATGAGAATGTATTTTAAACTGCTGGTATTCTAAAAGGCCAAGAGATATAAGTAAGTTCTAGTGACTAGCAATATTGGCAATATCCATGTTCACTGCCAACCAATGAAGACTTGTTATCATTTAGCCAATGCAAATGATTACTTTCCCCCCTATTTTCAGACATTGGTTCTCCACACTTGGCAACATGGTTAATTAACACTGTACATAACACAGTAGAACATCCGAATCAAGTTTTGTTTTGCTTTGCCTTGTTTACTGAAAATATTGGGATTGGAATATGTAACTCTGAGTCTACCAAATACCTGGTAACATCAGCCAAATCCCTCTGACTTGCTCATTCTTGCCCTCCCTGCAGTTAAATGTGAGGTATGGCAAACTATTATGATCTTGATGTCTCTGTCCAAAAACCTCAGCATCTTGAAACTCACCTGTTGTAGAGTCCACTGTTATTCTGTAACCCACAATTGGATCGACTGGTCTCTCCCATGACATATGAACAGTATTTTCATCTATAATTTTAAAATTCAAGTCGGAAGGTGGGTCAACTGCAAAAAGAGAGTTGAGATCAGTTGTGTTTTTCCAATATCAGAAAATGGTTAATATAATTAATGAAGAATTGTGTTGAGCAAAGCTTACTAAAGTTGTCTTTGCATAAATTTGTTTCCAACAAATATAAAAGATATCTTGTTGGATCAGAAAAAAAAATTAAAAGCTGACAAGATATGACAAAACATCAGGAAGTGTACAAATTACAGAAGACAGCACGGAACACTTGCTCCTTGAGTTGCTAGGCCATTCAAGAATGGCCAGCAAAATCAAGCAGAAGAGAAACATGTTTGGATACAAGAACAATGAAATCACATATAATAACCACATATGCAAACAATTCACATAACAATTAAGGAAATTCAATACATGCTGAGTGCACTTTGAACAAGCATGCCAAATCACAACCTGCTTACAACCATAGACGTTAATTTAGAACAGTGACACCATACTCTTTTATAATGTAGAAAGAAAATCGCTGATGGTTTGGGGTCAATCTCTGCATTGTTGCTTTGTTATTGTTGCTTGATACATCTCAGTCTGTGGCAGAAGCTTTTAAAAGGTATTTGAATGGAAAAGAGAAATCATAAAAAAAGTAAATATGTCTCACTAGGAAACATACATTTAAATGTATATTCATATCAAAATAAGAAAAATATTAAAATGAGATGTTAATAATTTATGAGTATATAAACAGTGCTAGAGATGTTTATAAAACTGATATACCGCCTGTTTACACCAATTTGATGTGTTCCCAAGGTGTAAACCAACATGGTCATTGCCTTCATAGTAGGCACAGTCCATACTTGAAGGAGCACTTTTAAGTTAAAATGCCAGTGTGGCCCTTTAAAAAACAATGGTTAATTATGAAAAGACAACATTAATGTATAGTGATGGGCAATTATTTACAGAACTTGAAGGGAAATAGAAAAGAAGGATCAGCAATGGAAGACATGACTTGCATACAATCTTGGAGAACTCAATGACAGAAATAACTGTGAAGTACAGAAAAGAACAGTTTACATACAAAACTGTACAGCATCATGCATGTGTCAATGAAATGTTGACTCGTTTTTAGTTTCCCACAATGAACAAAAGCCTCCATGTACAAATAGTCACTACACAAAGACATTCCTGAAATATTTTATAATGATATTCTCTACACAATGTTCATGCCTCCTCATGCAGCATTGTATTGACTCACTGTCAGTGCATGGTCGATGCTTTGAAAGTTGTTACACTTGGAGCAAGTTCAATACAGTAGATGATTTTCAGCCATTTGCTTCTTTAAATGTCTTAATCTACAGATATTATTCATTGTGAGTGAGAAGGCTTACCCCTGTTTTAAGAGGTTACCAACTCCTCTTCGAATTTTGTGAAAGTCAATTGAAGTGCAGTAATAGCTCTGAGACACAAGTCAGAATTTAATGGGGATTATGGCCATCTTTAACATCCGTAGCACATTTTGGAAGGAAACAAAACTCATCAGGCAAACATTTGCTTTAATAAATTGCTGCTTCCAACTGTAGGAGATGGCGTTATTTTTTATTGGATACACTAGAAGAATGAATGTTACTTTCTTACTATCCATACACAGGCAGTGAGATTAGAACTATTAATCTACATGCATGGTTTAATCATTCAGCATTCTTCTGTCTGGAACCATACTGCAATGTTTAGCTGAAGTTATCACTTAGTATATGTAACGAGCATGCAACAGATGTTAATAGGATGATGGGTATTAAGAATATCATTATAAAATATTGTTCTGATAGCAATGGCTCAGGACAAATTTAATGCAAAGGCAGACACAACCGGCCTGAGCAGCTTTAAAAAAAAAAATCAGTACATGGAAAAATAGTACCACCAACCTTGGAAATTGACCTGAAGGAGCGGACATTAGGTTAAAACTGCTGAAGGCCAGCAGCGGCCCACCTTGTTGATATCCAAGTGACCAGGATTCCAGATAGACTGAAAAAATGACTGTGGGGGAAAAGTCTTGAACATTTTAGAGGGTTGTAAGGTGCTCGTGGAAACTCGGATGTGGTGCATGGGATTCGAAAGAAGGAAAAATGGCCTCACAAGGTGTGAAAAGCAGCACCCACTCCACCGTCGCATTCTGACTAAGTTTACCAAATACACAATATTTCAAGACTGTCATTTATTTGCATTTATTTTGTGATGTATTATGAAAATAATGAGTATGTGTGAGCGTATGGCCCACATCTATTTAAATCAATACGAATACATGTTTTTATTGATTTAGGAAGAATTTTACATTAAAATAATTCACAACCACCATCACATTGTCACAGAGCCTAGGTGTTCCCTAAAATAATGCTGATATTGCCATAGTACAAACACTAACTAGCTACATACAGTTTGTAAATGCAAACCACCATAGCCAAGACAAAGGTAATATAATTAAAATTATAAATAACAATCTGATTCATAAAACCTGGCTTCTTATCATGAAGAAATGAAACCTTGAGTATTTATAACTGGTAATTTAATTTTATACTTAAACATAATGTGTTTAGTATCAAAATACTGTGAAAAGAAAGTGGAATTTTGATGAGATTTCTGCTACACAAGCTATAGAGGATTTAGGACACAGTGGGAATGATTGTACTATGCGAGATGTACTTGATGTCTTCTGTATAATGTGCAGACACTTTACTTGTTAAGTTTTGTCTTTATAATAACCTAACTATAGGCCTTGCAGTCATTGATTTACAAGTAAAATTCAAATGAAGTCATTATAGCTCATGGGTATCAATAATTTTATCTTGCAGTCTGTATAGTTTTCTACCACATTAGATTAAATGTAAACAGAAGTGTTTCAATCAGAAATTTTAAGGCATTTATACTACCTGTTAATATGTACATACATATTTTTCTATTCTCTGAAAAGTCACTATTAAAAAATATATCTTCCCAATAATATATATGTATCATGCTGGCATCTGAAATTCAACTATAGATAGAATTTGGAAGGCAGCTATGCTCACCACTATACCACTAATGTAGATTTAGATAGAATTTGATATATTAACTTCACATACTTGTTCAAACAATTTTAAAATTAGTGTGTCTGTCTTGGCTTAAAGAAAAATAACCTTTTTTTTTCAATTAGAGTACCCAACAAAAGTCTATAACCAAGAATGGCAGAAATAAGCAAATGTATAATTGGATGGATGGATGGATGGATGGATGCATGGATGGATGGATGGATGGATGGATGGATGGACGGACGGATGGATGGATGCATGGACGGACGGACGGACGGACGGAAGGACGGACGGACGGAAGGACGGACGGATGGACGGATGCATGGATGGACGGATGGATGGATGGATGGATGGATGGATGGATGGATGGATGCATGGATGGATGGATGGATGCATGGATGGACGGATGGATAATATAATGTTACAGACAAAGCAAATATAAAAGCTACATTAAAATATCAGCTTGAAAAAGTAGTAGAACCTTTGTTCTGATATTTAAAATAACACTGGAAAGGATATTTTCTCAGTGGTAGAAACCTTGGCTGTGCCAAGTTTGATGAGTCTGTTATATTCAATAGACATTAATTTAATTATTGGTCACTTAATGCTACCAAAAATCCATGTTGCTTGCATTTATAAATGCCAAAAATAACAGCTGAAAATTAATGTTTCAGACAAGTAATGAATTACTTGATACACATTATAAAATATGTTTTTTCCATTAAATTGGCCAGGTTGAACAGTTGCTGGGAACAAAGGAAAATCAGCACTAGCCCACTGGTCCTAGATCCTGTCTGTGCTATGTAGTAACCATACTAGAAAACTTACGAATGGGTGTGTAGATGGATGAATGGATGGATGAGTGCATGGGTAGATGGATAAATGAATGGCTGGGTGGATAGATAGATAAATCAATGTATATAATATGCTAAGACAAAGTAAATCTAAAAGCTACAATAAAATATCAACTCAAGGAACTCTCACTTCCTCATCTGGAAAATAAAACAATTAGGATAAATGACATCTAAATTCTCTGGTTTGAATATTTTGTTATTCAAATAATATTAGAAACAGAACTATAAAAATATAAGGAGAAATGGCCAGAAGGTCATGAGAATAAATGGAAATCTGCAACTGACAGTGGGGCAGATGGAGATAGGGAGCATCTCCAGGACGAGACAGAGACCTGGGATAAGCGAGACGCCCATGAATCAATGGTGGTGATCTTAGCTGTGACTCAGAGCATTGAGGATATGGACCCTGAAGAGGCCACCTCCTGTAGCCAGGCAAGAACCCCTATGGAGCAACAGGGACAACAACCCACCCACAAAACTTTCAACACAAAATTTATCCAGGGGATGGAGGAGAGCCTGAGGGAATGGCCAATCAATAACCAGCTCAACTTGAAACCCATCCTATGGGCAAGCACCAATCCCTGACACTATTACTGATACTCTGTTATGCTTGCAGAGAGGAGTCTAGCATGGCTGTCCCCTGAGAGGCCCCACCCAACAGCTGATTCAGACAGATGCAGACACCCACAGCCAAACAATCCCTTTCATAAGAAGGGGAGGAAGGATAGGTGAAGTATTGTGGGAAGATAGATAGATAGATAGATAGATAGATAGATAGATAGATAGATAGATAGATAGATAGATTTCTTAATCTACTCTCAAGGCAATTAAAGGCATGGATTAAAATCACTGAGGAACTAATAATGATTGTTTATTATGTTATAAGCAATAAATAATACAAAAATTAAAACTGAATTTCACAACTTTTATGTTCATCTCAAATTCTAGATTAATGAAAAAGGTGTCCAGTTCTCAAGGAACAATAACCACTAGCTATTTAATGCAAAGCTAACTTTTCTAAAAATCTTTTAGCATATGATACACAAACCAGTCTAACTCACACAATCTAGGTCCATACAGAGCACTAACAAAGTTGTAACTTTGCTAGTCTATTTAATATCCACTTAAGGCAAAAAAAAAAAAAACACCTTTACCTTTACTTTTATAGGGCACCTATACCCTATACCTAGCAGGGTAATACAATTCGTCATACAGATGGAAGCACAGTGGAAGTTTTATTATGATTTTTAAAGGCAAAATGTAATTTTAAAATAAATTAACATGAAAAACTGTGCTTCTAGCATATATAAAAAAATAAAAATAAAAATTGTCTAGAAACCATAAAACTACATTCGCGTATATATGAGTCACACCAAAAAAAGCAAAGTAACCTTGACTACCCTAGGAGAAGACTGTAAACCAAGGGGAAAGCTGAAATTTTGAAATACCCTCACAGAAAGATTTCAGGGAGAAAAAAAAATCTATTTCATAACCCAACATCTCCAGAAAGACTTTGGCCACAAATTTTGTTAGCCCTCTGCAGTCTCCTGGGGCCATTTAGTCAGTAGTTAGCACCAGGGCTGAGCTGTCTAGTAAGGAGCAAACAGCCACATGTGGCTATCAAGCGCTTGAAGTGTGGCCAGTCCATAATGAAATGTGCTTCAAGTGTAAAAAGCACATGCCCAGCTTCCAAAACTTAGCACGGAAATGCAGAGGAGCTCGCTGACGCTTTGTCTATCAACTGCATGCTGAAACAAAAATATTGTGTTAAAATCTTTCACATTGAAATCAATTTCTCTGTTCCCTTTTGTTTTATTTATGTGACTATAAGAAATGTTTGAGCTATGCGTATGGCTTACATTTGTGACTCATATTTCTGTCTGACACTGCCAAACTAGAAAGCAATTCAAAAATGAATTTTTATTAAAATATACTGGCCTAAAGGACGAGGAGGAGGAGACACAAGCTTAAAAAAGAAAGAAGAAAAGCTAACTGCACCATATGGAAATTAATATAAATAATATAAAGCTAAAAGATAAAATATGAGCTAATCAGAAAGGCCGATCGTAAAAATGTCCTTTTTAACTGCATTTTGCAGTCTGGTCAGTACCACTTAAGTGATGTTTTCCACTTAGCATAATCACCAACCTAACCCTATACTTAAGAATTCTCAAAACTTATTTTCAAAGAACTATTTTCTTAATGAGCAATAAACAGGCCACTTCAGTGACTTATCTAAAAATATCTTCAGTAGTGCTTCCAGAAGTTTCTCAAATAAAATTCCTTCCTAACTGACGTCACAGCAAGAATTACTGAAAGGCCACCTCATCAGAATACTCCTTCAGGAGGCAAGAGTAGACTCATCAAGAAAGCCAGGCCACAAGCATCTTTGGATGTTAGGTGTGCTATACATCTGGAGCCACTATGGTTCCCTAGCATTAACTCTGTACCTGTAGTTTTGAAGTAGAACATAAAAAAAAAAAAACAAGATAATCAAGAAACAGCCCTACATACCTACCCCTCTAGGTGAAACACAGTCCACCCAGAGTCTACAGACATCTACTCCCTAACTTCATTAAAGACTTTTCTTTCATTGAAGAGGGTGAAAAGGCTTTTAAAGATTAACCCATATATCTTGTAGGATACAATTAGTTTGCAAAGTCCCGAATGACAATTGAAAGAGCCGGTAAGATTATTAAATAGAGGTCGCTTCCTCAACAAATACTAAGACATTAAAGCACTAAGTGCACCAAACAAAACGAAATTAGGTTAAAAGTCTAACAAAATTTTTCTAGACGACAGGGTACAAGGAGCCGTTTTTGGAGCTACATTGTGGTGTCTCTGGCCACCTAGTGCCAAGACACTGAGGTTAGATGCGGCCAGGTCTCCCGGAGCCAGGCAAAGGCAAGAGCACTCCAAAAGGGAGCCCGGATCCCAGCTGCCTCCAGGCTGGAAACTCTGGCACAGAGCCAAGCCACCCCTCCCTCCCCCCCCACCCCACCCCTAAGCTGGGTTGTTCTGGGACGAGTGCTTCAGAAACCCTGGAACCAAATGCAAACAGCGGAGTCCCTAGATTAAGTGAGCACCCCCTAGGGGTCAGTTTCTGCTAGTCACTCATCCCCCCCCAACCCCCACCCTCCCATCCACCTCGCCAAGTTACTGGCAGTTTGAAGGTTGGCTCCTTTGCCTGAAAGTCTGCCTTACCCAACCTAACCTGCTCAAAAAGAAAAGAAAGGAAAACCGGACGCTCGGGGCTGGTGGTGTTGGAGTCTTTTATTTCATATAGTCACCAAGGTCACAGTCCTGGCCCAGGTGATCAGCTGCTGATCCTGTAAAGATGTCCATATTCTGAGGTTCCTGGTGCCCAGACGTCGGGGATCCTCTTGACAGAGCTGGTTATAGTTATTGCCCTATCCAGGAGACTGATCCTCATAGAAGGCGGCAGTGTGGACAGCACACTGCAAAGAAAAAGGGCAAGGAGACGACACAGCACTGTACAGAATAGGGGAAGCAGAATCTACGAGCTGGACCTTAAAGTTCAGAAACGGACACATCTCAGAAGGCAGGCGCTTCTCTGAAGAAGAGAAAGCGCCGGAGAAGTGCAGAGAAAACAGACCAAGCAACAGAAGCAGGAGAGGAGAGTCTTTTTCCTTTCTTGAATTCTGCAGTTTTACTTGCCACAGGAGTAGTAAAAGCATTTTACCTTCTGCCTCAATGGAAGACAGGAGTAGGGCCACGCCCAGGGCGGCCAGCGCTCGGGGAAGCCTGGTCTGCATGCTTGTGCCTCAAGCTCACAGCCTCATGAAGGGATCTGCAGGAGGAAGCGGTGATCCGTCAGAACCCAGCCTGAGCAGACCAGGAACAAGGTTAGACTGGAGCCTAAACACGGTCCAGAACCCAGCCAAATCTGCCTTTAAGACAACAGGGCCCGGCCCAGCACATAATGGACCTATTGTGGAGCCATGGAAGTCAAGTTCTTCCAATAGGTTTAATCAGGGCACTAGTAGGAAATTCTAGTTTAAAGAGGATACTCTTCCCCGAGGGAACCGGTGCTGCCTGGTGCCCTGTAAAGGCCTGACCAGACCGCACATGACTTCTTATTGCCAAGGTGATGGCTAATTTAGAGGTCATTTTATCCCTGACTCAACCAAATGTCTCTTCCAGCTGGGGATTTCATTTGGCTGCTTTCCCTAACGGCTGAACTCTTCAGGTAACTGTGCTTTAGTGGTCCCAGGGTAATTTGAAAAAATAAATAAATAAATAAACCTCTTTTATTCTATTTTCTTCAGTTTATCCTGACTAAAAATGTGCAAGTAAGTCCTTAAGGTCTGGAATAGATTACATAGGGATGTGGAAGGGCCAAATGAACTCCAGTTCTTCTGATAACCATGTCATTTTCACATCTGATAAACCCTTTACCAAAGACGAGAGGGAACCAACTCTAAAATGCATAATAAAAAGAGACAAAGTAGTAGAAAAAGCAAAATACCTTTGTCTGTTTCCAAACATTCTTAAATTTTACAAACCTCAATAATTCTTCCTTGTGTTTAACTATTTCGTAATGCTGGAAGATTACAACTAATACAAGCCCCTGAGGTGAGAAAGTTCTTAATTTCTCCTGACTTTGCAACTAGATTAATTCCTTAACAGCAGGGTCCCACTCATCCTTCGTAGTTTCCCAACACACAGTAGCTGTTTTAGCAGCAGAATGGACTGTCCTAGTATATTCTATGATCCAATCCAGAAACAAAAGTTACCAGCAATTAGCTGGACTGTGAAAGTGCCTGTGGCCAAAGGCAAAAACAGAATGAGGAGATTCAGAGGTACACACATTACTCTAAAGCAACACTATAGGCCTCGTGGCAAATGAGAAGGGAGAAGGGCTCTGGTGTTTGGGAATTCAAAAATAAGCCAAAGGTTGGGTTCTCCTTGAGAGAAAAGAAACTGACTGTCTCCAGCCATGCCTTTCCAAATCCTTGGCCCAGGGGTCAGGACAGCTTTCCTCATCTGAGTGCAAATTGCATTTTACATGTCTGATGGGCAGGCAAGCCAAATTGCCCAGAGCTCCTTTTTATGAAGCCAATATTAAAATGTTGGCGCAGCTCTGGGATCTAAGGGATTTTGGTAATGTCTTTTCCCCCTAATTAACAGCATTCAGACCCTTTCCTACATTAGTCAAAATTTTTAAAGATAAAAAGGCATGATTGCTCCCACAGTTGTCGTCGCCGGGCCATCACGTTGATATCATAATTTAGAATGTAGTCGGCAGTTGTGCTCAGGAAAAGTTAAAGGGTGGTAACCTACCCACAAAATTCGGTGTGCAGTTTTAGGAGGGGCTGTTAATCAGTTGAACAAAAACTTGGAAGTCTTGGAAGAGTTTATCTTAGTCTAGTGCGCCACCTATCGGCTTCCTGACTCAGCATCAAGAATGAATCACCTCTCTTTGGGGTATCTGAAGAATAACTCAGCCCTCTTGGCCAGCCAAGAATTCTATTCGTATACGTTTTAAAGAAAAGCTTCTCTCTCCTTCTTAGCCAAAACATTTATCGAAGTGCTTAGCAACACTTCACTGAGCATTCTCAGACATAGATGTCTGAAGGCGGTAGTCCTTACGTGGCAGTAGGATTTCCCTCACTTCCCCCTCATGAATGAAAATGAATCAACTGCCCGCCCGGAGTGGGGGCTCTATGGGAACTGGTCCCTTTCGGACAACTCGCCCCTCCCCCACCCCTTCCTGGAAGAGACCAACTCCTTAACTCTCTCAAGTTAAATTTTTTTTCAAAAGCACACACAGGCACACATATGTTTCATGGGCCCATCACGATTCCAGGCGTCACCTACGTCTTCTATAAAGGCTACCTAGCCAAAGACGAGCTTAGGCTTGTTTCTTTCCCTCCCGCCACACCCCATCCTTCCCCAATATTTCTTAGAAGAATCCAGCCTTGGAGTAGAGAGGAGGTATATGCCAAAGATTCGAATTGGTCAGGGGATAGTGGCTGAGTAAGCCAGATGCAGGTCCCATTTGTCACTGCTCTTAAATGCACTGACTCCATACACTCTGATCTCTACACTCAAAGACTGGAGGAGAAACCTCCTCAAAAATCTCATTGACTGACCCTGGGTAAAACTTAATCCCAGTGCATTCAGGAAGAACCCAAAAAGGAAGTCTCAGAAGCTGCGAAAGCCGGTCTAACCCACCAGCCCTTTGAAAGGAGTGGAGGATGAAGTCAAGGGCAGCTCCCCCCAGAGCATCTGGAGATGCCACTAGAGCCCAGTCTCGCCAAGCTGGAGCGCTTTCCACTGGCCCTCGGTAGAATTCTTTGCGGAGCGTACGGAACTTCACTTCGTTTTCCGGCAATGCCTTGTGCCCCTGCTGCAAGCCTTACATCCCTGGCAAAGCCACCAGATTATAAAGAGCGACCCGAAGCAGCCCGTGCACTTCACTGAAAGCGACAGCGACTATAGAGGACATTCCCCTGCAGATGGACACAATGAGTCCCACTTTGCACGCGAACAAGCCACCTTTCCTTCACCCTCCAAAACTCCAAAGAAACCGCAAAATCCCCGTGCCACACAGATCTATCTCCGGCACACTAATCAATCGCTTCCAAAGCCAACCAGCCCCTGCTGGGCATTCTGCCAGCCCCGGGTTAAGGTGCAAGCAAGAAGCGACTTTCCCCAGCTTTGTTTGGGGAAGGCCGCGAAGGGTGGGGGATGGGGTGGGGAACAGAAGCCAGACTGACCTGAGTTGGAGGTGACAGAGGGAGCGGGCGTCCAGCAGCCTGCGCGTGGGACCCCCCGGGCCTGGGAGGGCGCTGCGCTCCAGGAGCACCTAGCGGCCGCGGGTGTGAAAAAGGCGGCGGGAGCACCCAGGAGCAGCGCCTAGTGCGCGGAGCGGAGGCAGGGGGACTGGATGCAGCTGCCCGCGGACGCGTCTGCAGCGGCCGCCTTTGCCGACTGGGAAGAGACTCCGCGCCGCGGGCTACTTAATAGAGGGCTGTTCCCGGCTCTCAGTTTACTCGGTTACGAAACGCCTGAGAAGGTGGAAGGCTGCCACGGGTGATGTATGCTCCTCGGCGGTGAAGGAGGTCTACTTTTGGGAACGTGTGCATACTTCGAGCATTCCTTCGGCGTGAGGTGGCGATCGCCGTAGTAGCAATGCCCCTCCGGGGGCGGGGAGGAGGGAGGGAGAGAGGGGGACAGCCGCAGCCGGGTTCCCTGCCAAGGGAGGCCGCGGACTCCTCCGCTTGGGGCGGGCTAGGGGGCTCGGGTTTCCCCATCCCAACGAGTTTCTTTAATACGTTTATTTTTCTAAGTTAGGAACAATGGAGAAGGGGGGAAAACGGATCTTAGTTTCAGAACAGCGGGATGGGTATCCCCTTTGTCCCTCACCATGCCATCTCCGGCCACCACCACGGTCCCCACCTCCACCTTCCTCCCCCTCTGTCCTGGGTGCACTTAAAACCGATTTACAGGGTTTCCATTAACTAACTGTCTGTGCACGCGGCGGGCCTCTGTCTTTCCCAGTCTCCAAGCCGCGACTTTGAAAACTCCGACAGCCGCCTGCTCCCGGCTCAGGGATAGGATGGCTTTCCCAGGCCTGCCTGTCTAACCTAGTTTTTCAGGATAGAGATGGGAGGCTTCGACTCTGTCTAGAGGGAAGGAGAGGAAAGCTATTGGAACCTGGAGGGGTCATCCCAACAGGACACTCAAGAACAAGTTTTATTAGCCGTAGAAATTTCTTATCCGTTTGAGAGTAAAAGCTGGCCCAAGTTGGGGTGTCAAGCGTCGCTTCCCTTAAAAATTCCTAGAGGTGACTAGGACGAAGAGGAGCTCGGAGACGCGCGTACGCACGCACGCGCGTGCTACTGAGAAGGCCAAATAGAAGCTGCACACTCCGCCAGCACACGGGCTGTTTTCTGCAGCTCCCCCATTCCCATTCCGGGCACTCCACCCCTTGGACGCAATGGGAGTCTGGCACTTGAAGTTGCCAGATTGTCCAAGACGCATGGGAGGAAGCGTCCAGTAGTCGCACGATGTTATCCGAAAAGCGCTCGAAGATTTTTACATGCGCTTGTGAGCTCAGTATCCGCTCCGGCGGATTTTCGGCCTCTTGAAGCCCAGAGAAGTTGCCTCAGCAGGGTTGGGCTAGTGGGTACTGGAAACAGGAGAAAGCTCTGGACCCTGGAGTTAACTGCCCCTTGATAGCAGAAGTTGGGAGCACACCTGACTTAAGCCTTTCTTCCATGCTTGATCTCACCTCTGCAGAGTTGACCTTCCCTCCTCTAGGCACGATAGTGTTGGGACTGACAAAAACTTCCTAACGCTTTTTCCCAGTCCCCTTGCCGCCTTGCCCTAGGGCTGCCTCTGGCCAGAGCTAAACCAGAGCAGGAGAGGAGTCTGGAGGAAAAGAAACGAGAAAAATGAGAATGGCCACCTCTGCACATTCTTGGAGCACGCAGGGCCCACTCAAAGGCCACTGAGCAACTTGCACAAAGCGCCCACACTGTGCGCAGGCTTTTCCCTCACGTCTCCACAGTTCTGGTGTCTGACTAGACCTCCAGCCAGCGTGTGAGCGCGTCCGGAGGATGCAAACACCACTGTGTGCGTGCGACACAGCTGACGTTTCACATCCCTGCGGTGCTTAGAGCCACCCCAGGACCAGGAGCAGCGAGCCACTCTTCAAGCCTGAAGGGACCTCGGGCTTCCAAGCCTGCTTTTTAGCAGGACAAGGAGGAGGACGTGTAGGGAACAGAGTCCAGTATGGTCCCCAGACAAGACAGACCAGGGCCATGGTCCCAGCACCCCAATGCGCGCACACACACACACGCACACGCACACGCTCACGCGCACGCGCACGCACGCAAGCACAATGACACTCCCTATATAGAAAGGGAGAGATGCAGGAGTGAAGTGTCTGTCCCTGTCTTCCTCTTGCTCAGTCTGCAGTCCTAAGACAGTGGAACAAGCTTCTGGACACACACATATCCTCTCCAGCCCGGAACAGGGAGCGACAGGCACCCAGGCAGGGGCTCCGTTTGCTCTAGAGTCATTCTTAGCTGGGAAGGCTGGGGGGAAATGCTGCAAGAAAGGTAGGCGAGGCAAACCAACAGCTGCAGAAACCCTCCTCGCCCTCAGAAAAACAATCCCTATGCAAAATTTTATGGTTCTAGAGGAGGAAGCGAGGGGGAGGGGGCGACTTGCTGGTGAAGGAGACAGTCACAACTTTACCCAAGAACGCTTATTCACAAGGGACCGTGGGACAATTCAAATCCGCGCAGCCTAAAGTCTGAATTGTTTGGTCTCCTGGCCCTGTAAGTTTGACCCCAAGTACAGTAAAGAGACAAACATGATTGGAACCCCCTCCTACCCGGTGCCTTTCAATGGTGCATTTACTTCTTAACTCCCCTTGGAATCCTTTAGGTTTGCAGTAAAGCGGTGGTTTTTGCTGACTGAAGAACAGCTGGTTGTATTTACTGGGTCTGGCTGCTTCCTGTGGGTCTTACTCCTCGGGCCATCCCCGGAATCTCCTTATCCTCTCTCTTCCTCTCTTCTGTTCCCACCTCTTCTCCCTTCGAGTCCTGGGTTCCCGGGGGTTCAAGATCTACAGATCTCTTGTCACACAGCGCGACCTAGTGGCTGACTAGAAATCTGAGTCAAAATTACAGAAGTAGAATTGGATTTTGAGAGCTGGGAGCAAATGGGAGGAAAAATCTCATTCACCCACCTGACTCTTCAGACTGATCATTGAAAGGGGATACAGACAGGGACTTGGCGTCAGTTAAGGCGCTCTGTAGAGAAACCCTACCCCAAAGCTGTGAGGCTCTGGACAGGTTTTGAAAAAAATAAACGGGGCGGGGGGAAGAGATCTGTTAGAGGATGAAGCCGAGACGCAACACCAACACTAGCTTCAAGAAAATTAAAAGTGCATGAAATGAACTTAACTAAGGCCCCTGAAGATAGGATAAACAGTTTCTACTCCCACTGCACATTCTGACTGGCCCATCCTCAGGGAGAGGAAAGAGAGACCTGGGCTGAACGTGTAGGCATTACCAAAAGTTGAGGACTCTGTGTGGGCCCAGCAAACAGTTGTGAGGGTCTGAAGACAAAAGTGTAGAGGTGCTGGTGTTCCTCCTCCTGGTTGTTGGAGGCCAACAGGCAGCCTGGACAGGAGGAGTGGAAAGTGTGTCTGAACGTTTCCTGTCTCTGTGGGCAGTTCAATACACATTTAATCAGCACCTTCTGGGTACCATCTGTTTTAATTACTGTTTTACAGCTCTGAAGAGACACCTTGGGTCACATCTCCTAACCCTTCTGGTTTGTTTGCTTGCTTGCTTGCTTGTTTGTTTGTTGAGACAGGGCTTCTTTGTGTAGCCCTGGCTTTCCTGGAACTCTGTATACCAGACTTGCCTCAAGCTCTCAGAGATTTGCCTGCCTTGGTCTTTGTTCCACAAATTCAGGGATTAAAGGCAAGCACCATCACCACCCAGCCCTGCTAATCCTTCTAATCCTTTCAAATAGTGCCACTCCCTGGTGGCCAAACATTCCGTATAGGAGACTATGCTGGCCATTCTTATTCAAACCATCATACCATTAAAGGCCATGTTCTGAGCAGCCAATTGTAAAGCTAATGAAGACAAAGGATTTCTTTCAAAACTCTGTCAAATAACTTTTGAGTTGGGCACCTAAAGCAACTTCATGTGTTCCATTCAAGCCTCCTCAATAACTAAGCCCTCTCTTAAGAAGGGGTGCAGTGCACGCCTACCTTTTATCTTCCCAGAATTTTTTCAGTGAATCCAAAGACTGAATACTTTACCCACACCTCACTTATGCTAAAAGCACAACTCCCTGACCAAGGTCCAGGGTACGGTGAGCTTGGGAGCAAAGAGAAGAATCTTCATCACATGTATCTTACAGTGCAAAATCTCAGCTCAAAACTCGAAGGCTGCATAGGAGATTGTAACGGTTGTAAAGCACAGTATCCACATGAAAAGCCTCGTCCCTTGTCATGGTGGACTACTCAGGTTAAGAACCAAAGACTGCTGGGAAGTTATGTGTAAGTTACCTCTGACCTCCTTGGGCAAAATGTAAACGCAAGCGGAAATCAACTCATTTACAAGAGGAAAAAGTAACTCTCTGCCCAGTTCTTCCTTCAGTAGTCAATACTGTCTCTCGGACCAACACAGGGAGGTAGAATCATTTGTTCGTGGATGTCAAATTAAGCGAAGGTTCGTAACTTCTGGTCAAGCTTCTACCGTGTCTGCAGGCAGTGCGTGCGTGCTGACACACATTTTCAGGTTCTAGAGACTGAAAAATCACAGGAACTCAGGTTTTAAGATTTGATCTTGGGCTGGAGAGATGGCTCAGCGGTTAAGAGCAGCACTGACTGCTCTTCTGAAGGTCCTGAGTTCAAATCCCAGCAATCACATGATGACTTACAACCATCTGTAATGAGATCTGATGCCCTCTTCTGGGGTGTCTGAAGACAGCTCCAGTGTACTTACATATAAATAAATAAATAAATGATTCTATCTTGCCCGGAAGCAGTGGCACATGACTTTAATCTGAGGACTCCAGAGGCAGGAGAATCTCTGGGAGCTCGAGGCCAGCCTGGTCTACAGAGCCAAGTACAGGACAGCCAGGGCTACACAGAGAAACCCTTGTCTGGGAAAAACAAAAACAAACAAAAACAAACAAAACTTTGATCTTTACTCTCAACTGTAGTTGAGTTGTAACCAGACAAACGTTTCAGTTCCTAATATTTTCTAGTGTATTTTTATACACTCACTAACGAATGCTGTGAAGTGTATTGATCACTGACCCACAAGTCTCTAAAGCAGACATATTTTAAAAAATCCTCAAACTTTGGTGACATGCGCCCTCTAGTGGAAAAGATAACTAATTCCCTAGTCAGGCGAAGCATTCATTCACAAATATTTCTCTACTTGGGTAGAGCTCACTAGGCACTCTGGGAAGTCCCCAGATTCCCGTGTTTCAGGCCATACCAAAAGAAGCAGTTTTCGTAAAAAACTGTGACTATATTAATGATGATCAGAGAATTTGTAAAAATTCAGGAAACTGCTAGAGATCATATACCTGAAAGCTGAAGGATCAAAGTAAAAACTAATTTGGGAAAAGCATGTAGGATAGAGGGTAAAGGACAGCAAAAGAAGAAATCGGCCCAATCTATCACAATGTCTCAATTCCCTTTAGCAAATGACAAAAGAAAGAGGGAAACACATTGTGATGAGACATATCTTATGCTATAGAAACTAATCAAGAATTATAAAGGGTCTATGGTGGTGTGAATGAGAATGGATCCCATAGACTTGTATATTTGAATGTTTGGCCCCTAATTGGTAGAACCATTTTGGGAAGGATTAGGAAGTGTGGGTTTGTTGGTATGCTACTGGGGTGGGCTTTCAGGTTTCAAATGCCCACAACAGACAGACCTGGTCTCTTCTCTCTCTCTCTGTCTCTGTCTCTCTCTCTCTCTCTCTCTCTCTCTCTCTCTCTCTCTCTCTCTCTCTCTCTCTCTCCCTCCCTCCCTCCCTCCCTCCCTCCCTCCCTCCCTCTCTTACACACCACCTTCTGCCTCCTGTCATGATGGTAATGAATTCACCCTCTTGAACTTTATGTCCCAAATTCAATGCTTCCTTTTATGAGTTGTCGTGATCATAGTGTCTCATCACAGCAATAGAAAAGACCAGAGAGGCCATTGCATGAAGCTTGAAGATGAAGCCTGGATTTTGTTGAAGACTCCAAGATATTGGAGATGCCAGAGCCATGGGATATCTGCAAGGCATAGCTGCATACAGGGAGTGGAACCAGAGTAAGAGAGAAAAGTGTGTTTTAGTCATTAAAGAATGGGTGGGAGGTGGGAGGAGTCTTATAAGCCCTTTAACACAAGATTTTAACATGGGATTTAGAGTTTGCTGTCCTTGGTTTTGGTCTTGTTTTGATCCAGTATCTCTTCACTGTGGCCCTATACTTCTCTTTTGCCATGGTAATGTATATTCCATGCAGTGGTATGTTGGAAATATTTAATTTGCTTTTTGCTATTGCTTTTACAGGAAGGTTACAATTAAGAGACTGCCTTGGGTCTCAGAAGATACTTTGAACTTCAGGGTTTTTTTTTAAGTGTTGAGACTGAAAGATTATAAGGATGTTTAAAGTTAAACTAAATGCATTATGCACCATAGTGTAACTACAAATCTTTAGGGACTAGCTAATAGAGTGTGGTAGTCTGAATGAGAATGGCTTCCAAAGGCTCATATATTTGAATGGTTGATCTCTAGTTGATAGGATTGTTTAGGACAGGACAAGGAGATAGGACCTTGTTGGAGAAGGTATGTCACTGGGGTGGGTTTTGAAGGTTGCAAAAGAACAGGCCCACCACCACTGCTCTCTCTGCCTTGCGCTTGTGGACTCAGCTACCAGTCCAATTCCATGCCTGCCTGCCTGCCACGGTCCTCACCATGATGGACATGGACACTAACCCTCTGGAACAGTGAGACTGATATTAAACATTTTGTTTTAGAAATTGCCTTGGTCATGGTGTCGTGTCATAGCAATAGAAAAGTAACTAAGACAGGGTCTAATATTTTTATCCATGATGCCTGCAGAATATAAAAAGCCAAAGATTCTGTTGTACACAGCATCAGTAGCAGTCACTGGGTAATGCAGCAGAACCTTTGTTCCACAAATGTGCATCAGCGAAACATCTGAATATGGGATTTTTATTAAGGGTAGTAAGCTTATCTGGCCTTTGTCCAGGAGGGACTATGAATTTTAACTATACTGGACATACCTGACCCTTGCTCTGCAGAGAAATGATCTCCAGCTTCCAAAACTTTTCCTTTAAAGACACTCTCAAAAAGGCCACTTGGAACAAAGAGAGTTCCCTCTGTTCCACTGGAATGTAAAACTACGAGAAAAGCATGAAAAAAAAAATATCTCCCAAGAATAAAGGTTACTGGAAGTTCATGGGAAAGAAGAAGTACTGTATCTTTAAGTGATTCTTGAAGAATTTCGGGAAGAGGAAACTATTAAAGGTCTAAGGTCTTTAGTATTTCCATTATAATGAAAGCATATGATTATTAAATGGGAGTGATAATGGTTTTTTTAAAAAAAAATCTTTTCAAAATCATGTCTAATCTCACAACAGAATTCCTGGTGATTCTATGGAAAAACAGCCTGTGCCAGCAAGGAAATAAGAGCTAAGGGAGAGAATGCCAGGGTTCAGATAAGAACTGAGGGATTCATTTGCAAGAGATGGGCTAGTAGGTTACTTCACAAGCATGGAGATCTGAGTTTGGATCCTCCACAGCCATTTAAAGTCGATCATAGCAGCATATGTCTCAAACTCAGCACTGGAAACAGTGTGCTATGAGGCAGGAGAATACCTGAAGCTTGCTAGCCAGTCAGCCTAGCAGAAAATGTCAAACTCCATGTTCAGTGAGAGATTGTATCCCAAAAGAATAAGGCAGAGAGTAACTGAGGAATACACCCAACATTTTCCTCTGACCTCTGGAAGTGCACAGATGTACACACACACACACACACCACTGTTCATACTAGCACACAAAGTAATATGACTGGCTTAAGAAGCAACGATTGATCATTCAGAAGGAGGAAGCAGAGGTAAGGATCAAGAATTTAAGGTGAATTCTAGACCACCATAGGCTTCATAACAAGACCCTGCCCCCCAAAAAAGAAAAAGAAAAAGAGAAGGAGGATTGGAAAACCCTTTTAAGATGGCCTAGCACAGCCTAGTGACCCAGAATGATGGTGACGCTGTGAGGAAATATGGGGAAGTGAGCCAGAATTAATGGCACAGTCAATGGCCTTAGAATTGCTCCAGATATGATCAAAATCCTTGAGTTTTCTTCCTAATAAAGAAAGTTGATTGGTGAGTTTCCCTTAAAATATTTGCATCTCAGGCTTATACAGAAGGGTTGTTTGTTTATTTTTTAAGAATTTTTTTACTTTTGGTGGTATTTTGTAAACATGAGAAATTACTAAAGACACAAACTTATATACCATGTAACAAGAGTTATTCCAAAGGAAGGGATGGCATACTCATTTCTTGGGTACACAGCATATCATGTCCGTGGATAAACACACAATACTATCTGACATACAAATAAACATCTAGGAAAAGCCAAAAGGGTCTCTCCCACCTTCCTGTTCATACCCAAGTTCCTTCATCAAGCTAAAGATACTCAAAGGCTGCATTTATTGTTTAAATCGAAAACATTATCTAAAACACTCACATGCATCTACCATTTCAAAAGAAAGGGAGTTGTCATTTTACTTACTGAACAGCTTCCAATCCTGGATTTGTTTGTTTATTTTCTAATAGATGTAGCTTTGGTACAAAACGCAAAGTACTCCCTCAGTGAAAGACTTTGATCACCAAAGTTAAGAGCAGGCAGGGAGCATGCATGATAGAGTAGAACTTAGAAAGGCAAGTGTTGTGTTTCATGCTGACATATCTACTCTGTTTTGAAATGAAGCGTGACCTCTTACTATTTATTGTTACTCTTGAAGATGTTGAGTACTCTTCAGTACTCATTCAGGCCTTTCCATGGGAGCTCTCAGTATATATACAGTAGAGATCTCAGTATATAAGCACTGGGTCTGACCCCAATGACAAGTCATTCCTCACACCTGAGTCCTGCTGTGATACCACTGCATGGCTTGACATGGCTATGGTAAGGCTAAGACAATGGGTGTAGCCCACCTTTGCTACCTTGTGGGTTCTTTTTCCCAGCCTTCATCTTCCCAGCTTAACCCCTATCACTAGATAGAAGAGAAAGAAGGATAGAGGCAAGAGGAAGATAGCGATCCCTGAATCTAATTTTTTTCCATTTGTTTCTTCTTTCAGCATAACTACTAACAAACTGTAACCAACCCCACTGAACAACCAAAAACCAACAACCATTTCTTTCAGAGCCCTAGCATTTATATACCCTCTGAAAAGTTCTCAGAGTTCCAAACATGCAATTGTAGAAACTATCTACAGCTGACAAAAACATGCCTCTGCTAGAACATGAGGCAAATCATAGTCACATGCTGCAGACAGTCTGAAATAACCCCATGCCCCCACACCTAGGATTAAAAGGAAAACATATTCTTATAAAACTTCTCTGCTTTGTAAAGAAACCAAAATTCAAGAACTAAAAATGGGTCCTGAGCCAGACAGCACAGAAGGTTATCTAGGGGAGATACCCTGGTATCTGAGCTCTACCCTTAGACAAATTAAATTTCATACCTGGGAAGACCAGAACATCTGTGGAGTTTTGAAGATACCCAGGTAATTCTGATGGCTAGTGAGTAGACACATGGGAATTTAAAACATCTTGAGGACCCAGCTGCTACCCAGAAGATTAAGATGAAGACTAACCGATTCTAGGACTAGACTCCAAGTCATGGTTCAAGAGTATATTTAAATGTAGATTTCACATAAGGATTAGTACTAGGGAAGTTACAAGGAAACAAAGCTGATTGCCCAGGGCCAGAGAACTGGAGAGCAGAGAGGCCAGAATCACAACCCAGGCTCCCTGCTACCTCAGTCTCTCACACTTCGGCTCCCATGTGGCATCCAGAAGGAATCTGTTCACTGTCCTCATTGATTTAAAATTCAAATCCGGCAAAGGCATGACACAATTTCATTAGCCAATGGACATGCTAAGCACTCTTTTAATTTCCTATTCTTACTAAAGTTTCCACTAATAATACATTCAAAGCATGAGAAAAGGTTGCTTGCTTCTGATGAATACTTTACTGCACCCACACCTAACAGATTAGAAATATACATACGACCAAAGCCATGACTCAGAGTGGTCATCAGAGTGGTCAGCCTGACCTGGTAGTGATAGAGATGCTCACAGCAAGGAGGTTGAGAAAACAAGACTCTCTGATATCCTATAACCAACTCCTGCATCCCATAGCAACAAACTCTGAGAGCCACAGGAGACAAGTAGGTTGATCAACACCTTGTCCCTATCAGCAAGGCCATGACTACGCAACAGGAGCCAGATGCCTGAATGACCTACTTTTTGGTTGATTCTGGTACCCAGCTTCTGTGGATTTTGTTAGTTTTACAAACCATGTCAGAATTCATTGCATCACTGTCTCCAGAACAGGGTTGGAGTATAGCCAGTTAATGCCTATCACAACATCTCTGTATTTGCAATCTTTTAAAGTTGAATAGAGCAAACAAGCAGTGACTTGTACAGCTAGATGCGCCTGGTCCACCCAACACTTGCTAGGCCAGCTGATGCAGCACAAAGGTCAGGTGCTATGGCTCCTGCTCCAAAGCAAGTAAAATGTGAGGTATCTTGGGTCCACATGTTGCATGTTTCCAGGTAACAGGACACATCAAACCTATGACAGCCAAGATACGTCCACCTCTCAAACCTATGCTTGGAGTCTTTGAGAACACAGACTCACCTTCAATACTCCTCTCATGAGGGCCCTACGGTGGAACTCATAGAATGCTTGAGCAGCAGTTCTCAACCTGTGGGGTCATGACCCCTTTGGGTATAGATATCCCTCTATACCAGATATTTACATTACAATTCATAACAGTAGCAAAATTACAATTATGAAATAGCAATAAAATAATTTTATAGTTGGGGTCACCACAACATGTGGAACTATTCTGTTAAAGGATCACAGTGTTAGGAAAATTGAGAACCACTTCTCATGAGGTGAGTCGTCCATGTGTGGTTCCCTGAAGTCCTTGGATATTCAAGTTCTTTCTATAGTACAACTCTATATATTAGGGTTCTATTTTAAAATACCCCCTGATGTAGTATGTTCAATCTGACATACAGATTTCACTGAGGAGAAAGAAGCAAGGGATAGAAGTAGCTGGCAGAGAAGCAGCTAACATGGCGGTGCCTACCACCTCCTCTTCTGAAGGCACTAATCCTATTCAGAAGATTCCTGCTTGCTTCCCTAAGGCCACACTTCCAAATGTTATTACCATGAAGAGTAGACTTTCACCATATGTTATTTTATAGAGAGATAAACACTCAATTATTTCCCAGTAGTTATTTCTCTTTAAGAAAGTCAATGCCTTATGTCTACCTTACTACTATGGGAGCAAATCTTTTTCATGGATTCTTTCCTTAGTAAATTATTACTGGTGACCCAGAACAGTATGCCAGGTACTAAAGCCAACCTCTCAGAGTGTCAATAGTCCTACTTACTAACATGCGATTTACCAAGGCTTTGATATTTTGCCTCATTCCACTCAATCTGGTGAAACAGCTGTCAAGCACAGAGGCAGTTTTCATCATTGCTTCCAGAAATTCCTTAGTTCTTGGCCTTCACATGTAACATCATTCTGACATTGCTCTACTTGAAACCATGCTTTGAGCTAGATGATCCATGGTCCCCAGAAAGTCCCCTGGAAACAAAGGAGCATGGAATCATCATGAATAACATTACTCTTGGGCATGTATTTTCCCAATTAGCAAGTCATTCATTCCATTAAAAAATTTCCTAACAACTTACATTTGATCTTTCCTAGCATAGACATCACTGAAAAGATTACGTGACATCTTTTTTAAATAAACAAACATTACACTGGAAAGTAGGCAAGGAAAGAAGGCAAAATAAATGGAGCTAAAAATAGCCAGGGGCTATAGGTGTCTGGGAAAACCTGGGTGTTTTATAAATGGCTGTATTGGGACCACTAGGATGGACTCAGCAAGTACATCACAGAACTGGTATCATCTCATCACCACAGGCTCCTTCGAGCACTGCAAGCTCACGAGATAAAATCTGAGATTCCGGCCGGGCGGTGGTGGCGCACGCCTTTAATCCCAGCACTTGGGAGGCAGAGGCAGGAGGATTTCTGAGTTCGAGGCCAGTCTGGTCTACACAGTGAGTTCCAGGACAGCCAGGGCTATACAGAGAAACCCTGTCTCAAAAAAAAAAATCTGAGATTCCTCTTTGTTCACATAGATCCTAAGACAGAAAGCAAGCCCGGCATCATACTAGACTACATGTCATTTTCTGATGTTATCCTCTATTCACTACTCTGAGACATCTTCTAGCCTGCTGCCCTGAGACTCAGATGCCCACATGCTGCCTGTCTGTCCCCAACTCTTAGCTAGGATTCTGAAAAATGGTGCTGATACACCTTGGTAAAAGAATCCTATCAAATTTGCTTCCAGGGGATATTTTACTATTTCAAGAAAATATCACTTCAAAATATTACTCTTCAGCAGAATGATAATTGAGCCTGAAATATCACTTGGGAGATTTATTTGTGAGAGAAATGTATTTTATTCAACATCATTCTACTGGAACAATCAAAAACAATTAGACTGCTTCATATCTAGCTATTTATTTTTACAGTTTTAAAACAGTAATATATAAAAGTTAATATAAACAAAGATCAAGTATGAGTAGATTTATATTCATTTTAAAAGCACTATGGACTGAAAACCACAAGTACTTCTTACAGAAATATAAATTCATACAATAGATTTTTAAAATTAGCATTTTATTGTAAAGTTATTATATACCTTATAAAGTTATTGTTTTTATTCTATATACTTACCTAAAATAATTGAAAACACTAGAAAGATGCCTCAGTTGGTAAAGTATGCAAAATCATGAGGACCTGAGTTCAGATCCACAGAACACACATAAAAGCCAGGCATGGCAGAACATAGCTACAATCCCAGGCCTAGAAGCAGAGGCAGGAGGATCTGTAACATTTTCTATCCAGTCTAGCCAAATTGGTTAGTTCCAGGTTAAGTGAAAGACTGTTGGCAAACAATTGAGGAAGACACTTGACATTGACCTCTGGCCTACACACACACACACACACACACACACACACACACAAACACATTTATGTGTGTTTATACCAGCATTATTCATAATAGACAAATTTAGAAGCTATTATTTTGTCCATCAAATAGATAAACACAGACTACACATACAATGAATAATACTTACATATGAAGAAAATGAACTGCTGGTAATATGCAACACAGTTGGATTTCAAATGCATTCTGTCAAGACACAAAGGGATGAATACTACATACATATGATTTTATTTTTTATCACCTTGGCACTAGCAAAATGGCAGAGAAAGAAATCAAAAGAGAAAACATGATAACAAAGACAGTGAAGATTTAGGACTTGAGGAAATGTTCCATATCATAATTATGGGGTAGTTACAAGATTGTGTACATTGACAAAACTTCATTTTATGGTATGTTATTCTTCTTGGATAGTGTTAACTTTTGTTCTCTTCTGAACATGGGACATACTCCTCTCCTCCCCTTGGATATGATGATCTGTGGTTCTCAGGCCTTTGACCATTTATGAGAATTCCAATGTTGGCTCATCTGATTCCAACCTTTGAAATTGGGCTACACTCAACCATCCACCTTCCTCATACTCCAGTTTTCAAATGGTCTATATAGGATTCAGCTTCTGTAACCGTGGGAACAAACTGGAAATAGGTCTACCATATGATCCAGCTATACCACTTCTTGACATATACCCAAAGACCCAGCCCCTTACTACAGAGATACATATGCATCTCTGTAGTAAGATATACATACTTACCACTACTCTTTTCACAACATCCAAGAACTGAAAAGACCTAGATGCAACTGGTGAATGAATAATAAAAAGTATAGTACATTTACACAATGGAATATTACCTAGCTATTAACAAAGCATGAAATTATGAAATTCTCAGGTAAACAACTTGCCCTTTTGAATTTTTATTAACTTAGAAGATTATTCTCCAATACATACATCAATATAAATTAGTTTCTTTAACAACTTGAATCTGTTTTTAAAGTCTTGCTTTTTTTTATTTATATGAATGTGTGTTCACACAGGGTGCCAGAAAAGGTCAAAAGATGTCATCTATCCTCTCAAACTGCAGTTACAAGTAATTGTGAACTACCTGACTTGGATCCTGAGAACTGAGCCTGGATCATCAGCAAGAGCAGCAAGCTCTTTTAACCCCTGGGACATCTATGCAACCCAACAAATTCTTTTATTTTCATGAGCGGTCCTTGGAATTCAGATTTCTGTGTGTCTTTTACAGTGATCTACAGTTTAAGAAGCACTATAATGATGCATACACTCTGTGGTGGTTTGAATTAAAATGGCCCTCACAGGTTCATAAGGAGTGTCAGTATTAGGAGGTATGGCCTTGTTGGAGTAGGTTTGACATTATTGGAGGAAGTGTGTCACTGGGCGGTGGGCTTTGAGGTCTCAGAAGCTCAAGCCTTGCCAGTGTCACTTTCACTCTTGCTACCTGTAGATCAAGACATGAACTCTCAGCTTCTTCTCCAGCACCATGTCTGCCTGTATACCACCACACTTCCCGCCATGCTGATAATTGACTAAACCTCTGAAACTGTAAACCAGCCTCAAATAAATGTTTTCCTTTATCTTCACAGTAATCAAGACCCTAACTAAGACACACTCCATTTTAGTAGATATTTCTTTCTAACCAATTTTACATGACTGACCTGAGAAAACTTAGATAAGATTATTGGTCTGTTATTATCTTATCATAAAGCACCCCAAATAACTTCACATTACCAACATTTTCCCAGAGTAAAAAGGGAGTAACCACAGATTTCCACTGTGATTTCCATGTAATAACACACAAATGCAGCAAAGAGCATTCCTATTTAATTTCCTGAAACAGAAACAATTTTGAGAACTGAATTTAGAACTGGGTCACAGGGAAACAAATTAGTCTCTAAACAACCATAAAAATGAGTCAATCCAACAGATGATAATCTTCAGGAAAGAGTTTACCCACTTGCTTTATGGGAATTCTAACCAAAAATAAAATCTTCCAAGTGGTTCCTTACCCATTAATAAAAATTAATAAAACATCTCTATGTCATGGTCATCAACATTCTAAAATCAGTGATTCAAATTTTACTCTATCTCTTTTACACAAACCATAGTATCACACACACAAAAAGGTTCCAGTATAGTCCTTGAGAAATCTCATCACAGCCTCTGCTTTTTTAATTCCTTCCTTTTGTTCAAAAATAACAGCAAGGTTTTTGATGAACTCATCAATTGAATGTTTTTTTTGTTTGTTTGTTTGTTTGTTGTTTGGTTTTTGGTTTTGATTTTGGTTGTTTTTACTTTTTCTTTTTTAGGAATTATAATAAAATTACTTCTCTCTCTTTTCTTCTCCATACCCTCCCATGTGCACCTCCTCTCTCTTTCTTTAAAGTTCACAGCCTCTTTTTTTATTGTTATTGAATGCACACCCATAATAAGAATAAGCTGCTTGGTCTGTATAATTTTACTTGTACGTCTCCATGGCTGATCATTGGTATTGGCTAATCAACTGCTGTGCCTTTCCCTGGGGAAAAGTAATTTCTTCCTTTCTCAACATTCCTTAGTTGCCTGCAGCTCTTTGTGTAGGGATGAGGCCTGCAGTCTTTCCCCCATGCACTCTAGCGTGTCTACTGTGTCATGCTTTCGCCCATGCACACTGCGTGTCTACTGTGTCATGCTTTCACCCATGCACACTGGTGTGTCTACTGTATCATCCTTTTGCCCATGCACACTCGCATGTCTACTGTGTCATGCTTTCGCCCATGCACACTGCGTGTCTACTGTGTCATGCTTTCGCCCATGCACACTGGTGTGTCTACTGTATCATCCTTTCGCCCATGCACACTCACATGTCTACTGTGTCATGCTTTTGCCCATGCACACTGGTGTGTCTACTGTATCATCCTTTTGCCCATGCACACTCGCATGTCTACTGTGTCATGCTTTTGCCCATGCACACTGGCGTGTCTACTGTGTCACGCTTTCGCCCATGCACACTGGCGTGTCTACTGTGTCATGCTTTCGCCCATGCACACTGGCGTGTCTACTGTGTCATGCTTTCGCCCATGCACACTGGCGTGTCTACTGTGTCATGCTTTCACCCATGCACACTGGTGTGTCTACTGTGTCATCCTTTCGCCCATGCACACTCGCATGTCTACTGTGTCATGCTTTCGCCCATGTACACTGGCGTGTCTACTGTGTCATGCTTTCACCCATGCACACTGGCGTGTCTATTGTGTCATGCTTTCGCCCATGCACACTGGCGTGTCTACTGTGTCATCCTTTCGCCCATGCATACTGGCCTGTCTACTGTGTCATCCTTTCGCCCATGCACACTGGCGTGTCTACTGTGTCATGTTTGCTCAGCTCATGTCTAGGCAGCCATGTCAGCAAGCATTTTGTGTATAGCTTCTGACCTTCCTAGAAGATACAATCTCACAGAAATTCTTTGTTCTGGTTCTCACAGTCTTTCCCTCTGGCAAAAGGACATACGGCTCTCTATTGACATATACCTGTGGCGGCTATCAGCATATATCTAAGTTCATGCAAGCCACCAGGCTCCGATAGTCCCTACTCTCAAGGAAATACCCAGCGTACATTTCAAAGCTCTCACACTAGCCTCCTGGCCTTCCTCATCTCAGATCCCCCATCCTCTGATGCTCCTGCCCCTATTCTTTCTCTTGCTGTTCTTGCTTCTCCATCCCTGGCCATGTCCAGTCTGTTTCTCTTTCTCTCTGCTCTGGACTCTTCCAGATGCCTCTGGCTGTTCTTTCTCTCTTCTTTACAATCAACACGGCCAACTCCCCCCCCCAAACTAAGGGGGGGTCGTGTCAGTGGTTTCTTCACTCCACACCGCTCATACAGCAAACATCTGCAGCTCCAGTTTCAGAATCCTGCATCCTCTTCTGGCCTCCTGAGGATTGCACGCAGACATGGTAAATGACAAACATGCAAGCAAAGCACCCATACATATAAAAATACTTGTTTAACAATAAACACATCAAACAGCTATACTGAAAAAAAGTGCTTGGCAACACTAATCATAAAACTCTAAGATTTGTCTTATACATGTAAGGATTATTGTTATAAAACATATGAGAGGTTCGTATTGGTAAAGATGAAAAGAAAGGGGAGACTGTGATAATGTGAAGTAATGTGGCTGTTATGGAAAACAATATATTGTCATAGGATTGTTATGGGACACCTGCCAAGAAAATCTCCCGAGAAGCCTGAATAAGTCAAATAGAATCTTTATCACCAAAGGACTGTCCCAGGCAGAGTAGCAAGAAGCAGCATCTACCTCCAGTTTGGTCAAGTTTTTAAAGGCAAAATCTGCAATTGTGACTCAGACAGAAAGGCAGCAGCTCTAGACATCTGCAGTAAGCAAGTGCTGTTTACAGAAACGGAGAGATAGCAGTTAAGAGGCTAGCCAGTTCTATAGCCTTGTATAGGAATTTATGGCTGGTCCAGAGAGTTTATGGATGGAGCACGTGACCAGAGATGAATTTATCTAAGATAGTCTTAGCAATTAAAGTATTCTTAGGAATCATAGGATGGTATAATTGTAAGTCAGTAGCCGACTATATGCCCCACTGGTTCTAAGAAAATGAGTTGGATCATAGTCTGGGGCATTTAATTTTAAGGCCCCTGTTATCTATAGTGTCTCTTTCTTTTGATTGGCCAGGGAGTATAGAATGGGGTAGACACTGACATCCACAAATGAGCATTAGGATGCATAAAAGAGCAAGATAGAGAAAAATAAACACCTCCTTTATCCAAGTAAAATTTGGTAACACTGAACTAAGCCATTCAATCAGATCTGAGCCATCTTGAGAAGCCTTTTCTGTTTTGTAAAACTCTGATTTTTATTAGGTACTTGTGATACTGGAGGAGCCTGGAGGCCAGCATGAATCGTGTGCCTGTCCCTTCTGCCAGAGATAAGGGAGGCAAACTCCTTTTGATGGAGGGGAAACAGTTACCTTTGGACCTAACACGCTAGCCTTTTTTTTAATGAAAAGGAAGATGTACTCTTTTTTGTAACTGCTTCTCAGCTGAAATGGGGACATCACTATCACTGTCATTGCCAGGACCCAGGATGTCTGGAATGCTAGTCAAAGACTGGGAAGAGATTCTAGCAATAGCAGGGCATTTTCCAGATGCCTCTGGTTTACGGACCCAGCTGGAAGAGACTGGGAGAAATCATATTGGCTAGACTGGTTGGCATCAACTTTCAGGAAGTCCAGGGTTTGCCGGGTCTTCAGGACCACCTGGAGCTGGCACGATGTAGGTAGTTTGGGAGCAGTTTGCTGGCCACACCATTGATCCCGGATGACTTCTGTCAGCTGAGTGGAGATCTTCTGGGACAGATATAGACTAGGAACACAAGGTAAAGTCAAGGAGCATAGGGAAAACCCTTACACTGGAAACTTTCAGGTCTGTGGTCCTGCCTAGGGGAAGGAAAGAGCCCACCTCATGGAAAGGCAATAGCCCAGACTCAAGCTGTTGACTGACAGGAATACTTACCTGGAGTCCATTTGACCTGTGTCTATGATAACAATACTCGGTGCTTTACCAAGGCTAGATTTATAGCTTATGAGAACTCCATTGATTAATATGTGCACACTCTGAACTTTGGGAGTCTTAGCACCATGTATCATACCTTAAATCATTTCCTTATACTTACATACTTTAAGTTACCTCCCCAGACCCTTGCAACTTACATAATCTTTAAGCCTTTTTTCCCATCTAATTCTTTACTGTGAAACACAGATGGCTGATTACTGAGAAGTCATTGAAAGACAAGTTCTTTAAATAAAGGATAATTTTGTGAGTTTCCCTCTTTCGGTGTGAAGCCCGTAAGCAAAGTCTGCCTTTCTCAGCAGGAGACCAAGCAGCCCTAGAAAAAGCAATGCCTGAGTTTTACATAGGAGATGGACTGACCAGATAGCTGCAACCTTAAGGGGGTGGCGGGAGGAGCTGTCTGCTTGCAAAACAGATAAAGTTACATTACAACTAGCCATCAACATGGACAGATATCTGAGAAAGGTAAATTCGAGTAGGATATGTAATCCAATGTCCTCTGTATCAATTACAGTGACAAAAGACTTACTTTCTCCCTGAACAGTTACCCCGGCTTTCTCCATGATGGTCTTGATGGCTTTGCTGGGGGCAGAAGTCATCAGACTTCTGTCATCACACAGGACAGTGTTGAATCTTCAGCTGTCACATGGAGCAGCATCCGCCTTCGGCTCCCAGACTCAGAAGGTCTGAGAGACCTTGCTGTGGATGAGGAACTTGAAAGACTGACCCACACGGGCAAGCCAAAGAGGGGCAGCCAGTAATTCTCTAGTGTCCTGCTTGCCCAATTTGGTCAGGGTCCTGGCGATGGGTGAGGGAAAGGGCAATTCTCCACTCAATGACCAGCTTTGGCATATCTGAAGCAAGCTCCCGGTAGAGTTCACTTGTGCCCCTTTATAATCTTTTGGAGGAGACCATAGGGCGACCACAAGGATCTGGCCTTTTTATCTATCATGGTAAGCGCCTACCCTGCCCCCCCCCGACCTCTCTCCCCTGCCCATTAAACACTTTAAATGCCACATTCAGCAGATCTCTGAGGGGATTGAGGGCCATCATCTAAGCTATTAAGTATACCTGATTTTAAATAAAGTTCATTTGTTTTTTAATTACTTATTTCAGGCTTAACCTTGATTATATAGTTGATCTTAACTATACAGAAGGCTAAAGGTTGTATCTGTAATGAATTAATTTGTATTTAACATGACTACAAGCATAGTTCTGAGAACATTAAATAATATGACTATTTGGGGCTGGAGGGATGGCTCTGCAGTTAAGAGCACTAACTGCTCTTCCAGAGGTCCTGAGTTCAATTCCCAGCAACCATATGGTGGCTCATGATCTGATGCCCTCTTCTGGTGTGTCTGACATACACAACAGTATACTCACATAAAATAAATAGATAGATAGGCAGACAGACAGACAAACAAACAAATAAATAAATCTTTTTTAAAAAGTGTTAAAAAGAGCTGGAGAGATGACTCAGCAGATAAGAGCACTGACTGCTCTTCCAGAGGTCTTGAGTTCAATTCCCAGCAACCACATGGTGGCTCACAACCATCTGTAATGAGATCTGGTACCCTCTTCTGACCTTCAGGCATACATGCAGGCAGAACACTGTATACATAATAATTCTTTTTTTAAAGTGCTAAAAATATGATTACAAGGTAACTGAGCATTAACTCACATGTCTTAATTATCTTTCAGTTTGCAAGTTAGTAACTTTAATAAGATTAGGATGTCACAGTTTTATCCCTGTTAAGGTTGAGCCTTAACATTTTAAATTGAAATTAATTGAATGCTTTAACATCAAAATAAAATTTTAAGCCATAAATACAGACCAGACAGACTGGGACCTTTACTTTTCTTATCCTTTCTTAGTATACCCATATAGAATATCACATTTTCATGTGAGAGTTAATTTATCCAAATAGCTAAAGACGAAATTAGCAAAGACAAAGAAGCTGAACATGCAACTTCAAGTCAGTTTGTTAGCATGACTAGACCTTAGGAATTCATAAACCTATTTCTCAAGTATGCCTTATTTATTAAACATATGCTGTCTCTTATCTAAAATATTCTAGAATCCTGGTGTTGAACATAGCAAAGATGTGAGTGGTCAGACATACCTTCTGTTAACCTGAACAGATCTTCATAGCCTTGGGGATTTATAAAGTTTAATGAGGATGGCGATGAAGTCCCGTAACACGAAGGCAGTAGCCTGGACATCCACCTGGCCTTTGGTAGTAAGGTAGACCATGGACCCCCAACATCTCCCTCTGTGACAGCATGGTCCACAAACATCAACATGGCTTCAGGATGCCCAGATTACAACATGACCCTCAGTGGTTGTAGCCAGGATGCCCCGACTCAACTTCAGGATCTGGTTTGTCTTGGTGACCACCAATCTCTGTCTTGTGTTTGTTGCATTCATTTCATTTTCTCTTTCCCTTGTCTGTGTTTCTGTGCCCCATTAATCTTTTCCCCAGGCAAGCATGGGAAATCAAACTTCAACAATGCTGTCACCAGAACTGCGTGCTCTGTCTCTATTGGCTCCTGGAGTCTGATACTGCTACAAAAGCTGGGCCAGTATGTCAGACTGCTTCTCCACTCCCTCCTAGGATGCTAAGCCCTGTCTCCCAGCTCCCTCCTGGAGCTTGTTTTGTCTCTCTTGCCCATCCCTCTTCTTTGATTTGGGCTGCCTCCTTGCTAGCTAGCTCTATCTCTCAACTCCCTCCTGGAGCTTCTTCTGTCTCTAGTCATGACAAACCAATTGTTTCTCCTCTTCTCCCTCTAGGCTGGGACATCCTGGCTACAACCCTGGATGCAGGAATTCTTACCATGTGTCAGCTTTGTCCATGAGTTCTCCCAAATTCCCAGAAAGACCAGGAACCTGAAACCTAGGTTTATCTTATGTCCAGAGATATTGAATATAAATGCAGGTAGACTTCTTCAAAAATGTTTAGGGGGCAAGTTGGTGAGGGGCAGTTGATTCCTAGGGCTGAGGAATGTCCTCTCCTGGCCTTCCCTCTGGCTGACAGTCCTTATCCTTGCCTAGGGTTGGGGAAGGGGGGTAGATATTCTCTAGGATCTTGGTAGGACCCCCAAGTGTTATAGGATAGCTGAAGAGAAAAATTCTTAAGGTGCCTGAATAAATCATCTGGAGTCTTTACCTCTAGTAGGAGGAAGTAGCAGGAAGCAGCCTTGATTTCCGTTGTGATCAAGTTTTTAAAGGCAAAAACTGCAATTGTGATGTATGCAGAAAAGCAGTTCTGGACAACTGTAGTAAGCAAGTGATTACAGAAGCAGAGAGATAGCAGTTTAGTGGCCAGTCTGTTCTCATAACCTGTAGGGTCAGGGACACACTGTATAGGAATTTATGGCTGGTCTAAGTGACCAGAGACCAGTTTACCCAAGATCGTTTTAGCAAGCATTCTTAGAAATACTTACATGAGATGGCACAAATATAGTTCAGTAGTCCATTGCAATATAATTCTTTCAAAACTTTGAAACAAAGCTATCATGTGACATAGAGATCCTACCATTGAAGATATTTCAATATGTCAATGATACACCTGTTGAATATACTCAAGTGGGTAAACAATGTTGTGTTGTTACTCCCAGAAGATATAAGTTATTAAATGATATCTCAGTGCTAGGCACTGGTCCCTAAGAATTTAGGGATCAGAGAGGCCCTGAGGTACCCCCAAAGAGTCCAGTCTATTGCCATTGTTCTTGGTAGCCCCCCATAACTAGATGGTAAAACCTACTACTGAAAACAGTTTGCAAGATTAAAGAAATTGACCTTGAATTGACTGGGGAACTCTTGCTCTACTAACTTTTATTATGCTAGAAAGGGCTTTGCAGGATGCTGGAGGAGAAAAGATATTGCTAGTCTTATCCAGCCCTGGACCCTGCATGCTCAGTACTGGCTTGATGTATTTAATGACTGCCGGGGGAGAGACAGTCTCCTTTGTGGGTGTGGACTGTAGGCTGCCCATACCCCAGAGGATGGCTGCATACCAATACCCACATGAGCAACATGAAATGGATTTAGTGTGCTCTAGAAACATAAGCAGGGCGTGCGCTGGGGAGAGAGATGTGTTGGACAGGGCCAGGAGGAGTTGGGTGCTGGGGTTGCAGAATGGACATTGTTAAGATTTATAGCACATATGTATTAAATTCTTACTTAATAAAAAGAAATTATAAAAATGACAATTACTAGTGTTTAAATGAAAAACAGGAAGCACTGGGGGAAAGTATTTATCTGACACCCACACTAACTGCTGCTGTACTCCTACTAATCATGATCTGGAATCACTAAAGTGTCCATCCCAAGATGAATAAAGAAAGGGGAGGGGAGAGATGGTAGCCAGGCAGGCAGCAGACAGACAGACAGACAGACAGACAGACAGACAGACAAGACAGAAAGACAGAAAGTCAGAAAGACAGAATAGAAAGATACACTAAAAACTAAGGGAATCCTGCTGTTTTTAATAACATGGAAGGATCTAGAGGTCATTATGTTAAGGAACAGAAAGATAATCACTATGTAATCTCAGTTTCAATTGGAAAAATGAATCCATAAAAATAGAGTAAAGTTGAGTTTTGGAGAGTAAGCAATTTTGTTCAAAGGTCACAGAACAGGAGCACTGAATAGGTTTCATTAGTCTCAGTGATTGTATCCAATAAAAATATCCGATATACTTGAAAACAGCTATAAGCATAGATTTTAAGTGTTTTTATCACAAAAAGTATATGCATTAATGCACATGTTAAACCTGAATAACTCCACAAAGTGTGAATACACTAACATACCGTGTCGTGAGGCTGGAGAGGAAATATATGCATTAATGCACATGTTAAGCCTGAATAACTCCACAAAGTGTGAATACACTAACATACCGTGTCGTGAGGCTGGAGAGGAAGTATATGCATTAATGCACATGTTAAGCCTGAATAACTCCACAAAGTGTGAATACACTAACATACCGTGCCGTGAGGCTGGAGAGGAAGTATATGCATTAATGCACATGTTAAGCCTGAATAACTCCACAAAGTGTGAATACACTAACATACCGTGCCGTGAGGCTGGAGAGGAAGTATATGCATTAATGCACATGTTAAGCCTGAATAACTCCACAAAGTGTGAATACACTAACATACCGTGCCATGAGGTTGGAGAGGAAGTATATGCATTAATGCACATGTTAAGCCTGAATAACTCCACAAAGTGTGAATACACTAACATACCGTGTCGTGAGGCTGGAGAGGAAGCGGCTCCAACAGTTAAGCACACACACTGCTACTGCAGGGGCCTGAGTTCGAGTTCAGCTCCCAGCACCCACTCCGGGCAGCTCGCTACCGCCGGACTCTGAAGGAACCTGCACCCATACACACGTATACAGACGTATACAGACACATGTACACGTAATTAAAAATAAAAATAAAACAAATCTTAAAGAAAGCTTAATCTTTTAAAAACGTGTGTACATTATAAATACAATTTTGCGTCTAAGTTAAGAATAAAGAAAAAAAATCAAGATCAAATTTCTACAAAGATTTTCTCAAATATTATGCCATTAGATTGCCTTCAGAAGGTGCTCATCAACTGTTCATTCCTTCAACAAAGAATTGAAGTGTGGACAGCTTGCTTGCTACTTAAGGAATAGCAAAGGAGTTCAAAGAGGCAGGCGTTCCCACTGGAGTGATCCTTACATTTTAAATTGAGATTTATAGAAATACTTAGCTGCCGGGCGGTGGTGGCGCATGCCTTTAATCCCAGCACTTGGGAGGCAGAGGCAGGCAGATTTCTGAGTTCGAGGCCAGCCTGGTCTACAGATCGAGTTCCAGGACAACCAGGGCTATACAGAGAAACCCTGTCTCGAAAAACCAAAAAAAATAATAAATAATAATAATAATAATAATAATAATAATAATATTTAGTTATGTGATGACAAGAGAAGTGGTATCCTTTTCTTCTGTGTCCAATACTGCCCTCTTGTGGTAACATGGCTTTTTTGCAACCCCTCACAACTTAAAAACAAAACAAAGCAAAGCACTAAGAATTCCCACTGCATCAACAAACTACTGAATTGAAATAATTTGTGAGCCCTGGGCTCCAGCTAAGCCATTTTAACTGAAATTGTTACTTACCTAAATGTATCATGGCCTCTGGAACCCTAGCATTTTATGTGACAGTACGCTGGGAAAAGAAAACCAAAAGAAGTCAACCTTCAGTTGCCAAGGGAGTCGTGTCTTCAGACTGCTTTAGGAAATAATCTCCTACCAGAGGCTGACAGGATGTTGCAACATAGTCCAAAGAACTTTAACTACATATGCATATATGATATAATATAAATATAAAACTTTGTCCTGTCCAAAAAAAAAAAAACAGGCTGGAGAGATGGCTCAGCAGTTAAGAGCATTGACTGCTCTTCCAGAGGTCCTGAGTTCCAGCAACAACATGGTGGCTCACAACTATTTGTAATGAAACCTGATGGCCTCTTCTGGTGTGTCTGAAGACAGCTACAGGGTGCTTATATACATAAAATAAATAAATAAATCTTTTTTTTAAAAAAATAGTATTTACTTTATGATTTACAGAAATGGAACTTAGCTATTCCCATTGGACACTTAGTAAAATCCCACTATAGGCCAAGCTGTATGTGGTGGTTTGAATAAGAATGACTCCATGGGCTCATATATTCTAATGCTTAGGGAGTGGCACTATTTGAAAAGATTAGGAGGTGTGGCCTTGTTGGAGTGGGTGTGGCCTTGTTGGAGTGGGTGTGGCCTTGTTGGAGTGGGTGTGGCCTTGTTGGAGTGGGTGTGGCCTTGTTGGAGGAAGTGTGTCATTGCCTTTGAGATCTCAAAAGTCCCAGTCAGGTTCTGTGGCTCTCTTTCTGCTGCTGCCTGCAGATCTGGATGTAGGCTTCTCAGCTCCTTCTCCAGCACTATGTCTGCCTGCACGCCTTCCTACTTCTTCCTTACCATGACAATGGACTGGCCCTCTGACACTGTAAGCAAGCCCAGTTGCTGTGGCCATGGTGTCTTCACGGCAATAGAACATTGACTGAGAGACACTGTCACTCAGGGAAAAGCAGCAGCTCCAGCACCAAGTGGAAGGTTGTAGACACAGTGACATTTTGTTGAAGTCATAAAACAAAAATGCGGATGGTTCTGAGTCACGGCATTGTGTTTTCAGTTTTAATTTTCTTTCAGTGATACATGAGGGTTTTGTGACGGGGTGCTAACAGAAATTCTGAAATAATTGGTATAGTGGTGGTTTTATTTGATGGGTTATAAGCTCACAGTTTTTGTTGTTGTTGTTTGGTTTTTTGGTTTTTTTTTTTTGTTTTTTTTTTACTTTTAAATTGGAAGCAGAATCCTTTCATTTGTATCAACCCAAAATTCCTGCATGGAAGCCCTAACCCTTAAGTCCCATAAGTAGATATCAGAACCAAGGAAACCATAGTTAAAGGAGGTCATAAGGGTTGTTCTGTCCAGTATTGGTACACAAAAGGGACACTCTTGACACACCAGGAGGAAAGGTCCTATAGGGCTGTGTCAAGAAGACTACATCTGCAAGTCAGAGAGAGAGGGGGGGGGAGAGAGAGTGAGTGGGAGAGAGCGAGCGAGCTCTCAGGACCTAAATGGGCTACTCTCTTAAGATGGGACTGTCCTGACACTGGAACTGTGAGGAACAGCCTGTCACTTGTAGAACTCTGTGTATGGTATTCTGCTTCCAGCCTGGGCTTGACAGACACAGGTTATAAAGCCAGGAAGTGCAAGTTATCAAACACGTGTGTGATGCAGGAAAGGCAGTGGTAGAGGATGGCCAGAGAAAAGTGAAATATTCTCCCACGCTCACAGAAAAGTGGGATGCTAGTGGAAACCTGTCTTCTCCTTTGTGCCTACTAACTCGAGGACTGAATGCCTAAAACAAAGGGTTTTGCCTCAGGCACACCTTGCTTCTAACACTTTTTGGAGACTTGAGTATTTTTGACACAAACAAAGCTTTGTGGCAGCCCCAAACCAAGAAAGTTTATCAGCACCGTGCTCTTGTGATGAGTCTGTGTCCTGTGAATTCTGGTAATTTTCACAGTATTTCAAATACTTTTAAATCCAAGTGACCTGGAGCTAAGGATCTTTTATATTACTATAGTAATTTGGGGTGTGGGGTGGGATGATTAATGAACCTAGTTCTAACTGTGCCACTGAATGGCCATTCTACCATCCTTCTCACTCTCCTCAGGACTATCTCTTGTGATGTATGAATATTGAAACTACATCAGGCCGGGCGGTGGTGGCGCACGCCTTTAATCCTAGCACTTGGGAGGCAGAGGCAGGCGGATTTCTGAGTTCGAGGTCAGCCTGGTCTACAGAGCGAGTTCCAGGACAGCCAGGGCTACACAGAGAAACCCTGTCTTGGAAAAAAAAAAAAAGAAACTACATCAGTAACTCTATCATGCTTTCTTAAACGTTCAGTGAGAGAAGTCGACACAAGACTTTCATCTTAAATCAAGAGCTAGAAAAGGTTTGGCCTAGTGAGTAAAGTGTGTCAGAACTCCAGACAGGCCAACAGCCAGGCTACTTGACCAAAAAGCCAGCCATCCTGTGAATACAAAGAAAAGCTTCTTGAAGGAGGTCTGAAGGACTACTCCAGTGAGCATATGAGTGGTAGACAAATAGTCTCATTGCTGATCTACAGCTTCAGAGACCAGGATGTCCTGCTGTACCATGCCATCCCCACCACGGTGGGCTGATCTCTGACCCTGCAGAAGAAAACAGTTGGGAAGCTGCAGCTTGACTCATGAGGCTTAAGGAAAGAAAAAAACACCTCTACAACATAAACATACAAGATAAGGCTATGAACACCGCTTATGTTACCCAGAGCAAGCTGTCTAGACACTTTAGCTAGGATAACTGATGAGTGGAGCTACGCTGAGTACGATTTTCAGATGACACAGATGCCCCCGGGAGCTTCAGCACTAGCAAGAGGTCAAGGCCTGGATTCGTAGATCCCAAGGACAGGCTGACTTTGCTGGGATTAAAGCACTTGGTCATTGAGGAGCTATGGCAGAGATGAGCCACAAAATTATTTCATTGTTGTTGGTCTTGGTTTGGGCTCGATGGGGTACTTGAGACAAAGTTTTGCTATGTAGCCCAGAATACAGTGTGTACAGACTAGGCTGGCCTTGAAGGGTCACCTGTTCTAGGATTACAGGCTTGCACCCCTACACTTGGATCATTGCTGTTTTTGTGCCTGCTAACATAAGCGTCTACTTTGCAAACATATAGACTTGTGTAATTTTTACTACCAAGCCTTCATTTGGTTTTCCACCCCATCCCCTTCCCTTCGCCTCCTTCACTCCCAGTTTCCTTATCTCTTCTCAAATACTGTCATGTTTTCTTTCATACCAGATTCTGCATATTTATGATGGTTATTTCTTTCTAGATCTGGCTTATTTAGTTTAACATGATTATCACCAGTTCCATCCATTTTCTTGCAAATGATACATTGTTCTTTTACTGAATAAAACACAATCATGTATATGCTCTGTTTCTTTGTCCACCCATCTGTCTGGAGGTATCTAGGCTAGTTCCCTAGCTCCAATGAACAAGGGTGTGTGGGTGTCTTGGAAACCTTAGATTTCTTCAGGTATACTCAGGAGTGGTCTGCACCATATTGTGGTTTTGTTTTAAGGTTTTTGTTGTTTTGAGAAATGTCCAGTGATTTCTACAGTGGCTTCACTAATCATTCTTATCAGCTAAATCCTTGACAGCATTTTTTTCTCTCTCCACGATAGCCATTGAAAGGGAATGTCAATGTCATCTTTACTTGCATTTCCCTGATGGCTAAGGATGTTGATTATTTTTTCACATATTGAGCTATCTTGGTTTTGGTTTTATTGTTTGTTTGAGATTTCTTTATATGAGTACACTGGCTTTCTTCAGACACACCAGAAGAGTACATCGGATCACATTACGGATGGTTGTGAGCCACGATGTGGTTGCTGGGAATTGAACTCAGGACCTCTGGAAGAGTAGTCCGTGCTCTTAACCGATGAGCCATCTCTCCAGCCCTATTGTTTGTCTTTGAGGCACAATCTCTCCCTAGGGCCTAAGGCTCATCAAATAGGTTAGGCCTTCTGGCCAGATCATCATCATGACCTGCCCCCCCCTTTTTTTTGACTTGGGTACCAGGAATAAAACACAGGTCTTCATATTCAAATGGCAAACATTTTACCTCCTGGGCCATCTCCCCATCCCCCTTTACACATATTTTTTTGTCCACTTGTACTCCAAGAATTGTATGTTCAGTACATTTGCTGTTTTATTGGATTATGGAGGGTTGGTGTTTGTTGTTATATTTTTCATTTAGTCCTTCATTCTGTTGTCTCCTTTGCTTTTGACTTTTGTGCACGACCATTTGTCAACTCTTGCAGTTGTTATCAGGGATACTAGAGTCCTATTCAGAAAGCCCTTGCCTATCATTCTTCTGTATATGGATATCCATTCTTCACAGCATTTTTTTGTTGTTGTTGAGAAGGCTATCTTTTCCCCAATATGTTTCTTTTTTTCTTTTTTTTTATTGGATATTTTATGTATTTACATTTCAAACGTTATCCCCTTTCCAGGTTTCCCCTCCAGAACCCCCCTCTTCTATCCCTCCTCCCCCTGCTTCTATGAGGGTGCTCCCCCTCCCACCTACCCACTCCCATCTCCCCACCCTGGAAATCCCCTACACTGGGGAATCGAGTCTTCATAGGACCAAGGGCTGATCCTCCTATTGATGCCAGACAAGGCCATCCTCTGTTACATATGTGCCTGGAGCCATGGGTCCCTCTGTCTATACTCTGGTTGGTGGTTTAGTCCTTGGGAGCTCTGGGGATCTGGTTAGTTGATACTGTTGTTCTTCCTATGGGGTTGCAAACCCCTTCAGCTCCTTCAGTCCTTTCTCTAACTCCTCCATTGGGGACCCCATGCTAAGTTCAAAGGTTGGCTTGAGCATCTACCTCTATTTGTTAAACTCTGGCAGAGCCTCTCAGGAGACAGCTATAAGTCTCCTGTCAGCAAGCACTTCCTGGCATCTGAAATAAGGGTCTGGGTTTGGTGTCTGAATGGATTCCCAGGAGGGGCAGTCTCTGGATGGCCTTCCTTTCAGTCTCTGCTCCACACTTTGTCCCCATATTTCCTTTAGACAGGAGCCCTTCTGGGTTAAGAACTTGGAGATGAGTGGGTGGTCCCATCCTCCAACCAGGGGCCTTGCCTAACCTCTGGATATGGTCTCTACAGGTTCTCCCTCCCCTTTGTTGGGCATTTCAGCTAATCTCATCCCTGTTGGGTCCTGGGATCCTCTTGCTTTCCTGGTATCTGGGACTTGCTGGTGGCTACCCCCAGTTCCCCATCCCCCATTGCTACACACAGAACACCAATGGCTTATGCTCTAAGATCAACAATCAACAAATAGGACCTCATAAAATTGCAAAGCTTCTGTAAGGCAAAGGACACTGTCAATAGAACAAAACGGCAACCAACAGATTGGGAAAAGATCTTTACCAATCCTTCATCTGATAAAGGACTAATATCCAATATATACAAAGAACTCAAGATGTTAGACTCCAGAGAACCAAATAACCCTATTAAAAAATGGGGTACAGAGCTAAACAAAGAATTCTCAACTGAGGAATATTGAATGGCTGAGAAGCACTTAAAGAAATATTCAACATCCTTAGTCATCAGGGAAATGCAAATCAAAACAACCCTGAGATTCCACCTTACACTAGTCAGAATGGCTAAGATCAAAAACTCAGGGGACAGCAGATGCTGGCAAGGATGTGGAGAAAGAGGAACACTCCTCCATTGCTAGTGGGATTGCAAGCTGGTACAACCCAGTATTTGTTACTATGTGGTACCATGCTGTTTGGGTTACTAGGCGATATACATTGTGGCATTGAGTATTATGACTCTTCAGCCCTTTTAATTTTTGTAAGGCTTTTTGCCTATATGTAGCACCCTATACCACATGTGTATGTGGTGCCAAGGGCCTGAAGAAGTGTCAGGCCCCATGGTACTGGGTTGTGAGCTGTCATGTGGGTGTTGGGTAGGGAACCTGGGTCTTCTGGAAAAGCAGCTGGTGCTCTTAACCACTGAGCTGTCTCGGAAGTCCTCCAGCTCTTTTGCCTCAAAATTACTCTGGTTATTTGGAGTTTAACAACAACAAAAACCTTTGTAAACCTAATGTGTGTATGTGCACATGAGCACACACGTGCCATAGTACCACACATATATGTGTGGAGGTCAGAGGACAACCTTCAGGATCAGTTTTCTTTCCACTGTGGGGTCCAGGGATTGAACTGACAGCAATCTTGCTTAGTACATACTTTTCCCTCCTGACCCATTTTACCCTACATTTTAATTTTAAAAAAATTACATTTACTTGTGTGTGGACATGGGGGACTCGTGTGTGCCACATCATGCATGTAGAAGTCAGTGGAAGTTGGTATCATGCACAAAGAAGTAAGTCGGGGTGGAAGTTGGCATCATGCATGTACAAGTCGGTGGCAGTTGGTTCTCCTTCCACCATGTGAGTTCCAGGGATCAACTAATCTCACGCCATCAGGTTTGCATGACAAGCGCCTTTACCACCGAGCCATACCACTACCTCAATCTTCAACTAAGATTGACATGCTACTGCACAACAAATATACTAGTTTAGTGTAAACATAACATATAAAACAGAGAAAAACAAAAACGTTTGTGTCACATGCTCTGTTGGGACAGTTATTTTAGTGAACTGGAACCTAAGCCAGAAATCTGGAAGGCATGACTTCAACAATATGAGTGAGATATTTGGTAAGTGTTCTGAAGAAGTCTGCTTTATTTTCCTCTGTGTATTTGATCTATAACAACAACAACAACTTCTACAATTTAAAAGGCTTGATTTGGAAATGAACTACCACAAATTGACTATTAGTCGGTGCTGCAGAAGTTTTGAGAAAGAATCATAGCAATCTTTTACAACTTGATAAACTAATATTCAAAATTGCGTCTTGTGACTTGAACCTTTACTTGCTTTTCTTTCCGTCTATAAGAATTTTGTTAGTTTCTGTCCAGACTTAATAGAGAGAAGGAAGAAAGACTCCTACTAATCCTTGTAAGGGTCTCCCTATTTCTTCTATGTCCCAAGTAACACAGAAAGCAAGTCATGAAACCCCATTCTGATGGGCACCAGGGTGTAAACACCATGAGTACTGGGTAAAAAGGTCTCATTACTATAGAACAGTCCAGATGACTCACCACAAACTGACTTCCCCAAACAGATGCTGTCAGGAAAAGGTGTTATGGGAAAAGCACGCTACTGATCAGATTGGGTTTTTTGCTTTTTGTTGTTTTTTTCAGACAAGGTCTCGCTTTGTTGCTTTGGCTCTCTTGGAACTCTATACACCAGGCTGGAACTCAGAGATCTGCCCCTCAAGTGCTAAGACTAAAGGTGTGTACCACCACTCTGGCCATAGATAGTCCTAATTACATTAACGGGGTAAATTTCCCTAGAAAGAGATAATTAGGGTAAAGGTAAAGGTCAAAGGTTTGATCCTCAGCTAGTAGGACCAGTCACTTCTCACATTTCATCGTATAATTGACATGTTTTTAATCACAAGTCAATACTCAAATTGTTTCACACGTGTATATATTTTGCACTGAGTATGCAAGCCTGAGTTCCCCTCCCTTTAGCAGGCTTCACACAGGCCTTAAAATGGTCACTGTAGGGCTGAGGAGATAGATGCTCAGGAGTTACAGGTATGTACCGCTGCTTTAGTTTAATTCCTAGCACTTGTGGTGCCTGAAATGCCAGCTCCAGATGGTTCCCAGTAGCCTGACTGCACTCAAGTGCAGACATCCACTGAGACATTCAGACATATACATAATTAAAAATAACTTACATTTTTTAAACAATTACTGTTTTAGTAGGCATTTCTCTATCTTCCAAGCAATCTAACTGTAAATATTTTAAGATTTCTAATCTACCAGGAATTAGAAAATGCCTTGGGTTTTGACTGGTTTTCTTCATGAAATGAATCCTTCAAAAATATCTCTGATTTTGTAGAAGCTGTTTATTTTTGTAAGATAAGGAGTTGCAGGGGGCTGGAAAGATGTCTGAGCAGTTAAGAGCACATACTGATCTTACGGCGGATCAGTTTCATTCCCAGCACCCACACTGCAGAGCTCAATCACCAGGTAGCATCAGCTACAGGAAGGTAGTATGCCTCTGACAGTAACAGGGATCTGCACTCATGTATGCACTGGGAAACAAATGAACAAGCACATGCACTTCAAAATTAAATCTTATTTCTTTAATAAGGATTTGCTTTAAAAATACAGATTCAGGAGAGGCCATCAAAGCAGAATCATAGCCAGACAGATCTACAGAAATCAGAAATATTAAATTGCAATCATCAGACATAACCAGTGATGTAACCACTTAAAGATATAGAATTCTGTGGGGAAACTAACTGGCGATGTTCTAGAACCTGTTTTTCCTTCATTCTTTAGCTAGGTACATAGTAAGCTTAGAGTTTCAGACTAAAACAGATCTAAGTATGAAGTCGACTTCTAATGTCATTGTACTGCTTGGTTTCTCTGGTTCAGCTTCTACTTTCTTGGTTTTAAGATGTATTTATTCTATATGTGAGGACACTGTGGTTCTCTCCAGACACACCAGAAGAGGGCATCAGATCCCACTACAGATGATCATGAGCTACAATGTGGTTGCTGGGAATTAAACTCTGGACCTCTAGAGGAGCAGTCAGTGCTTTTAACCAATGAGCCATCTCTCCAGCCCCTCAGTTTCTATTTCTTGCTAACAGCAGTAATAACTCTATGTTGTAAAGAGTGAGTACTCATGTCATTCCTTTAGTTACATCAAGACTATAGTTACCAAGTAACACTGAGTAATTAGAAAACCAGAAAAGATCACTGTAGAACTGCATGTGGGTGGATGGTCATTTGCTGGTAAGTCACTGGGGAAGAGGCAACAGTTTCTGCTTTCTCAGTCTCCTGTGTTCCAACGCCTGCTGTCTCTGTAATCCAGCCATGAGAAGCAATCTTCCTGTTCACAGATGCTCTTCTTTTAGCTGTCTTTTCTGCTCTCAAATGTCACCCGCTGAAGGACCTTTTCTAGGTTCTACCTCACTACTTCTAAGTGATCACCCTATGGACCTCAAGTTCTCACAAGAGGAAGTGATCTCCACAATTGGACAATAAAGTCCATAAAGCTCAGTAGTCCATTTCTGAGCCTAGAATAGTACTTTTTCAAAAGTAGATTTTCAGTAATTGGGAAGGCAGGGATGACAGATGGAAAAGGTTAAGTTCCAGGTTGTTGATAAGACCTGCCTCTGTTCAAATCTGGCAATTTTTCACCCCACAGCAAGCACCTGTCTGCTCCCACCATCTATTGCAATTTGCTGCACAAAGCACCTTAACAAGTTGCTCTATCATTGAAACTTCTGATCTATTTTAGCAGCCAGACAGGGTCATGCTCCCTCCTTGACAGCGTCTTACCAGGATTACCTTCACCTCCCTCTTCTTTGAACAGGGCCAGAAATCTCTGGGCATTTGCTCTGGGAAGTTCCTTATTCCTGAAATGCCTTTCTCTTTATGTGTGATTGGCTACAGGTATACTCAGCTTCTATGGTCCTTAATTAATCCCCCACCAATTCTCTCCTCTTTGATCTTTCATAAAGCTTGTAACAATCCTATACATTGTTTTATAAGGCCCTCCCTGACACCACTTGCTACACTGTCAGCTTTCGAAAAGCCAGGAATGTGATTCTCCTTCCCCGAATTATCATTTTTTAAGTCCTGGTTAAGTGTTAAGTCCTGGATGGAGGTTCACCAGATAGTACTCTCCACACAGCTGCAAACCAGATCCCAGAGGATTCCTTGGCTGGATGCCTGCACAACTACCAGATTTGGGAATAGCTCCCTCACTCAGAGCAGGAAAGATTCACAAACACTAAATGTAAATACAGCAGTCCAGTTATTCTTATAGCCCTTGTTTTGCCAGATCCCTTTGTATTCTGTATGCCCTAAGAAGCCCTGTGTCAACAAATAGCAAACTGATTCTGCTACAGGTGGCCAATGTAACAGCCTTCTGTTCTTAGTAAACCAAATCCCATCTCTGCTTTGGGAAGCAAGCCTAGTACCATCATTTCTGTTTGTGTGACTTACTACAAAGGAAAGGAAGGCTCGAGTTTTGTATTCAGTGTGTGCTCTTCCATTGTCCCTCACAGACCATTCAAAAGAACCTGAGCTAAAGCAGCCATCTTACAAGGAGCAGAGCTGAAAGATCAAACTGTAACTCTGTGCTACCAATCCTCTAACTTCCTTCTAATGATATCAAGATACACACTACAGTCTCATGATTCTTTCAACTTCAGAATCTAAGACTAAAATATCTGTTAACTGGTAACTCGTTGAGAAAAATTAATACCACAATCTTCGTGTTTTTATAGCAAAGGCTAATGTGGTTATTTCAGATGGCTCAAGTTTTCTAAATATATTTTTTACTTTTATCTAGAAATTGAAGCTTGTAAAACACTTCCTCATAAATTTCCCTTAATTCTAACACAGGTAGTCTTCTCACAGATTACCAGGGTACACCTTGTAGAAGGAAAAAATGTTTGCCTCCCTATAGTCCCCCCTAACTTTTATAAATTAAGGTTTTTAAGCTTTATGCTAAGGATTAGAATAAAATCATTTAAAACCATTGTGAATGTAGAAAAGCACTCAGTTGTCTTGCAGCCTAGTAAACCCTAATTCTGAGACAGAACTCAGCCATACAACTTCAGCACAGAAAATGGAGTAAGAGGCAGCAGGTCCCACCTCCACTTGAGCAGTGCCCAGCACCTCATCCCCTAGGGTCGGGGACAAACAGCAAAGCAACAGCATCTTCTCAATGGTCAAGCTCCGATGGTGTTGAAGACCCTCTACTAAATATTCCCAGCTGCTAAAAGTAAAATTTGCTTAAATATTATCAAGACAATGGTGATTTAGATAAATCTGCAGATAAACAACTTAAAAATTTTCTTTCTTAAGATTTGCCAACTGCTGACCCAAAATGGTATTACAAGTAATTTATTCCCAAGTGAAAAGGGAGACAAAAAATGGTTAAGGACTGCTTTATTGGTGGCAGTTAATACACATCAATAAATATTGATCCCCAAAGAAGAGCTCAGTTACTCATCAGATTCCTGGTCCATCAAGCATTGGTTGAAACTGAACCATGTGAAGACTGGGATGATGACGACGTCAGTTTTGCTTCTTGGGAAACGCAGCCATAGCTAACAGGTAGATGGCATAGACTGTTCCTGAGAAACACACCAAGGAAGGGCTTACTAAGACTTCCGGTTTCAGTACATACCCTTATTTATTTCAGCTCAAATGTTAAAGGCAAAGTTGCTGTTAAGCTTAATGGCTGGGAATATGGCAAAGGTAGAGTGTTCACATCTACTGCCTAAGTTTGTGAGTTTGATTTCTAGTGGGAACACATACACATCTGTGATCAAACATAAAAGTGTCTTGATGGATGCTGAAAAAATATTTAAATTAATCTAGTTTCATCATTACTTCATTTCTATTTTAAAAATGTACACACATCCTTCAATATAATAAGGAATACAAACTTTTTTTTCAACTCCCTACTATTAGAGTGTGAATATTTGGGGTTGGGGGGTTGAGAAGGACTAGTGACCTGCCTTGTCAAACCTGCTTAATGGTCAAATCTTAGTGTGTTTGAGCTGCCCTCCTGACTGCTCATCTGAGGTGCAGCGAGATGGTGTGCAGAGAGACTGCAACAACCACATCAAAAGCAAGACAGCAGTCACAACTGCTCTTGACTTGTAAACACTCAAACGATGTCTTACCACCAACTGTCAGAGCCATTGTGGCTCTGTAGAGGAGGGCGTCAGATGCCCCACCTTTCAGATGAACGGGAATCCCATTATCCTCCTGGATGAAAAAAAAAAAAAAGACATTGATACATGTGTCACTTGTTTCCAGTTAAGAGTCAGGACATTAATTATTCATATAAAACCAACAGATACTCTCAGAATTTAAATAAGTTAAGGGGCTTACAATTTTTATTCTTTCTCTACCACTCTTTTAGATTTACAAACTTGTAAAAGACAGCATCGTTTTCAAGCTGATTTGAGACCCAATGAGGTCTTTCTGAGGATTATACAAACCAGAGCAGTAAAATATACTCCTTGATTTCAATAATGTAAATATAAGATACTGGTCAGTCAATCACCAGGAAGATTTTTTTCCCCTTATTAAATGGGGCAAGGTGCTCTGATTTATAACACTAGTCTATCATCTTATATCCACTTAAGAATCTTATTCTTATGTAGCATATATAATACTTTATTTACTACTTGAAATTTTGCATAGGGAAAAATTATACATCACGATAAAACAAAAATCATTCACAGTCTAATTACTTATAAAGCATAACTGGTCTAATCTCTAGGGCCTTTCTCTAAGACATACCATCCATGAACAGTTATGGCGTCCATTTCTATTTTTAATGCTTATTATTTACCAATTCTTTTAAGTTATATGTATTTAATATACAAAATGGCATTATGCTATGCAATGACATTATACACTATTTTGAAAAACAGTTTTAGTCCATTTAATTCTCTCTTCAATGGCTACATAATACTCTATTGGGTGAAAAAAATGTCCAAACTATATTAGTCAATCCTTATAATGATAAGGATTAAATAACATAAACCAATAATTTATAGGTTGGGTTAAAATCCTTTTTCAATTTCCTTATACTCATTCACGCAGTGTGCAGAAGTGTCTGAGAGAGGGCTTAAGTAATAAATTTGTTTACAATATTTCCAGTACCAGCTAAACTTCTGTCCCTAATACACCACTGCTCAGCTTGTAAGAAAGCCTGTGAATGATGCTCTATCTTTCTCTCATAATCTATTTTAAATCTTTCTACTTAGATTACAAGGAGTGGGGTTACCACTCATATTTGTTTGCTTTGAGAAGACTCTGTTCCAATAGCTGACACAGAAGCTACATTCTAAGAACATTTAAAGTCAGGGTAGAGTAGCCTTAAATATATAAAACCAAAAGGATAATGACAGGGTCACAACCATTTCTTGGTGACACTGACATGGTCAAGCTGGTATATAAAAATTATGTGTCCAGAAAGGTGCTTCATAGCTTTGAAGGCAACACCACATGGCAGGACTTCTGTTCCACCAATGCATAGAGGCCAGCAGTGGTCCTCCACCTAGATATCCAGAGACATCATATTCTGGCTTCATAAAATGGCACACTCCAAACCTCTACAGCTTCCCAATCCACTAGCTAGAATGTAGACATCTGGGCAGAAGAAGCAGAATACGAGGCTAATTAACTAAGAGTCAGTCAGAACTGCAATGCCTGCCACATTCCAGAGACAGCTATGGTGAGGTCAATTTGCATTTCTTACAGATCTGTAATTCCTTGAATACCAGCGACACAACTGTACTTAAATTGTTCATCTGTTTCTTCTCCTTCAGCAATAAATCATGTATTTTTAGGTCTTGGTTTTTCTCCTAGGGTCTTCTGATGTTTCCTTAGAAGCATTCCTGTCCTAAGATTATTTACTGTACTCTTTCCAGCAGATATGTTTCATCCTGTAACATCTACTGAATTTCTGCTTATGTTTTTGTTTCTGGACCTTTTTTATGGTTTATGCAATTATCCCCCAAAGAGCACCAATTCATCAAATTCCTCTCTCTCTCTCTCTCTCTCACACACACACACACACAAATTCACTGACCTCTGCATTTTTCCCACCTCCCTAAGCACCTCTTAGACACAGCAAATACTCTTTCTTATGCTCAAAATAAATAAATAAATAAATAAACTTGAGAGCCTCTAAGAAGCAGATCCTTTGGACTTACTCTATCTTCTCATCTCTATTACAATTAACAATCACATGGAATAATACTTCAGTACCTGAAACAGCTTTTGTTTCTCTGGAACTTTGTTTTCAAAGTGCCTTCGTGAAGTGGTGCTGATGGTCCTCTGGGCGATCTGACGAAGGGCCTGAAACAGAAAATTCACATATAGTGAACAAGACTTAGAATCTAAAGAAACCTGTAAAGGTAACTTCCAACCCTTCCTATTGAAAGGAAGCTAAGATGTGAAGCTTTATCCAACTTGTCAGTACTAAAGCCAAGACTAGCATCCAGATTTTCCAGATGTCGTCTATTCTCTGCTCTGTACTTCATGTTACATTCCTAAGTCTTCAGAACCCATGACCTACATAACCTGAGCCTGAAATTATCAGTAGTACTTTATAGTCACTTAACAAAACATATCGATAAACAGGAAAACAAATAAATGATATAGACCTTATAAGTGTTTAACATTTTCGTTTAATACTTGCCTACGTCAAAAATCTATTATTGTCAGGGCAGTGGTGGCTTGAGATATTAATCCCAGCACTAGGGAGGCAGAGGCCAGGCTAGTCTACAGAGCTAGTTCCAGGATAGCCAAGGCATTAAAAAATTACAGGAGAGCACATGCTAGAACACTCCTAGACATCTAAGAAATATTTAATGAGGTGTAAGTCTTGTTTAAGTCAGATAAATACGCACTACAGTTTCTAAATGGTATTGGAACGTTAATACAATTTTGTTAAACGATTACAAAATAAAAATCAAACCACGCCCTTTAAATTTTGGAGAAATATTCACCAAGTATTAAAGGTAATTCAGAATCGTCATTACACTTCAATCATGAAACTCATTAGATCCCAACTAAAATTGTACAATTTAGTTATTTAGCTTACTTCTAAATCAGGTAAAAATCAGGTAAATTTTTATCTTTTCACTATGATACAAAACAAAATGACAACAAAAAGCCACCTTCCGCCTAGTGTTTCCAGGTGTGCAAGATCCCACCACTGGAGCCTACACCAGAGCTACAACCTTAGCAATAAGCAACAGTAACCTGAAGTAACTAGGAACCAAAGGTTATCCTGCTCTTTCCTCTACGACAACCCAGAAATAGCCAGGGGCGAGTGGTCGGAAGGTCAGGGAAAAGGACGCGCGGCCAAGGTGACTCCCGCTGCTGTCTTCTGCCCCATTTCCAGCACGGCTTTCTGTCAGAGTACCCGACCCTCCACCCCAGTACCAGCCAAACCTCCAGAGCTACCTACCAGCAGGTTCCGTAACATCTTGGCTCAGTTGCTGCCCACCAACCGCGACTACTGAACGCCAAAAATCGAAATCCACCACACCGGAAACGGAACTCCCTTCTGGCGCTGCGCGTGCGTCAAGGAAGAGAGTTCGTTCCGGGAAGAGGAGGGGCTCGCGCTCCCGACCATAGAGAGCGGAGGGCTAGCCAGAGCGACTCCTCGCAGCGGCCGGCCTAGCCTACGGACCTCCGAATCCATCCATACCACCTGTCTCGGTCCTGCGGCGCACGCAACGGGACCCAGAATCACAATTGAAAACAAACGCCTCTCGCATTGGAGAGGCTTGATGTCAGCAGCCCTCTTCATACTGTCTGGTGAAGTCAGTGGGCAACCGGACTATCTGGAAAGTAGGTTCTTTTGAGAAGGCTTTGAGCCATTGTTTACGGTCTGAAGGAACAATGGTTGTCAAAGCTACGTCGTGCAAGCTTAAATATTCAAAAGCTCCTCTTAACACGGAGAGAGTCCAGTTTTAGGGTTTATTTTCCACAGATGGAAGTGGGAGGCGTTAGTCTCTGTGCTGAGATCATATAGGAAAGACCGGTGTTGGCATCCACAGGAATTTAGCATCTTCTGCTAAACAACTTGTGCTGAAAACTCTTCCTGTGTCCCAAGACTGGAACTGGCTGGCTTTGTTATTGAGTCTGGGAAAACGCTGAAAAGAGGGGAATAAATTTTTAAATCCACGTTCAACCCAAATATCGACTGTGTCGTTTTCTCAGATCAGCAGCACATTCCACTCCTTGATGGAGTTGTCAGAGGTGCACGTATTTTACAGATAGGCTGTTAGCATTTTGCATCAGTCTTGCTTAACTATTCCTCCTTACAACTGCCTTTATTCTTCGGCACACCCTGTTGTACAAGTAAAAATAATCTACTCAACACTACAACAAATGTCTTTCCACCCTTTTGCAAACTTAGAAACGACCTCATTGCCATTTCAGGTAAATAATGATAAACGGGTTTGACAGTGTTGTGTGAATAAGAACTGGTGATGCCTAATTCCTTCAAATCTTGGGGTATTCTTTTTCTTCATAACCTACTCTATGTTAATTTGCCCTTAACACAGTTTAAGTTTTCTTCCTTACCAAGTTTATAAACACCCATCATGACCGACTTATTTTCTACCACCTCTGAATTATTCGATGTACCATTGAGCATAATTACCATATATACCAACAGTTGCAGATGGAGAGGTCTTTTACATTTATTGTCTGTAACTGGATTCATTAAAGTTTGTGCTGCTGTCTCTGTTTCACCATAGGATATAAGTTTTCCCAGAATTGACTGTATACTTACCATTCCCCTAACACAAATTAAAGATGGACCCACTAACCAACAGTGAATGCATACTGTTTGACAGGCCCAGGAATACTGACTGTCCGAGAAGAACCAAGAGTTCACATTAAAAAGCACCTATTGCTAATACAGATCCTTACAGCCCTGCCACTTAGGGCAGTACCATTTTCTCTTTGCTGGGTCACTCCATCTACAAAACACATTCCATTTTAAAAAGGAAAGGACACATATAAAACTAAAGTATTTACTATTCTATTCTCTCTGGAATAAAAACAGACTTCTTTAAACGTGTGTGCCCCTCCTTTTGTGCTAGTCTTTTTTGAAATCACTTCTTAGGCAAGCTTCTGCATTATTAGCTACAGATAGCACAGTTGCTCATTCCCCCCACTGTACATTTTAATTTGGAAATAAACCATCAAGGCAAATGGAAAAACATGAGTGTGAAATGCAGGACTTTTAGTGAGATTTCTATGCGCCGCTCTCCTAATGGTCCTCTTTCACACTTGTCCTCCTGGCTCCTCATCCCGTCAACACCAAAATGTCAAAGCACCTTTCCTTAATTCATACTATTTATACTTTCATTTTTTTTTAAAATTCTTAAAGTCTCTGCAATTTCCCCCAAACATTAACATTTTCCTACCAAAACCCACAATCAAATTCTATCTGGGCAACTTCACTTGATCTTAGCCAAAAGGCCAAGAAGCAATTCTGTGCAACTTCAGAATCTTATCTGACCATTTATTATCTGCAACATTACCACTGCAGGCAAGGCAGCAACATCTTTTGGTTTTATTTCTGCAAAAGCTTTGTTTCCATCTTCATCTTCTGTCACTGTTGTTTCCCATCATCCAGAATTAAAGAAAAAAAACACTTGTTTGACAAATAGGACTCTGACAACACATAAAAACAATCTATTGAATATAAAGACAAAACAAGAACAAACCAGCTAATGTGTTGGCGTCATTCCACAGCTGTCAGTCCCAGGGCTCTTCACTAGCTTGTTTCTGCATCCTTAACTGTCATTACTTGGATAGACAAATTTGGCTGAAATTTTCCTTGGACTACCAGACTTTACTGGTTCCTCCTAAATTCGCTAGAAATTTACTACCAGGTCTCTGAATTTATCCAATGACATAAGCTAACTTTTCGAATGGGCTCCTTTCCAGTTTCCAAATCAGTTTGGGGTTGTTTGCCTTGGTTTTGTTTGTTGTTGTTCTTGTTAATATTACAGAATGGCTCTTTGGAGGAATTGTTGACATGAGATTTAACTCCAAATTTAAAATTTTGAAGTTGCTAGGTGTAATCATTTTTTAAGTCCCAAGTTTAATGAAGGAATGTCTGAGAAACTAGAATGTCTAGTGTCCTCACTTCCTGATTACTATTTCCCTTTATTGTGTATAACAGATGGATTGACTGTTGATCATTTCTTAATATTTCTCTACCAGAAATCTTTGTGGTTATGGTTTCTATGTTGAAACCTCATTACCTATTACTGTTGAAAGCAACAGATTAACAGAAGAAAACTCTCAGTAGCAGGCAGAGCATACTCAAGCAGAGAGAAGGGAACCGATGAATAGCATGGTCTGGCAAAAAGACAAGAGGAGGAGTAGTTCACAGAGGGTTGGTTGCCATTATTAACTTCAGTATCACTTTGAAAGTGCTTTTAGAACCATTCAAAGATTTAAGGAGTACAGGCTTACAATACAAATTCCATTTAAAGATAACATTAGTTGTAATTAAAAGCTTGCAAGACCCAAGTTACTAGGGTCAGAGTCAAAAGGTTTTTTAATAACCCAAGGAAGGAAGGAAGACTGAACTTAAGCAGCAGTAGGACACAGAAGAATAAGGGAATCTAGTGAGTGGACACAGTACCTTGAAAAATGAGTAAAGGGGTTTTTACATTAATTTGTAATAGAGTAAGACTAACTCATTAGGCAACGAGTGCATGCAGCCCAGTAGAGTCTCAGTACCGCCACCAGCAGCCATTCCACCTCCAACATCTAACAAAAGGAAAGCCAGGCATGTATGGAATGATTGCTAGTTTTGTGTTATTAACAGATTAATTTGATATAAATCACTTGTTTTTCATTTGAAAGAGTGAATTACTTGGATCTCTGGAGAATCTCAGTGAATACACATAAAAATAGTAGTAAAGATGGTAATTCACTAGAAGGCCATGTATGATGGTCCACATCTTAATTCTAGCAGTCAAAAGGCAGGGGCAGGTAGAGCTCTGTGGGTCTGAGGCACCCTGGTCTACATGTCAAGTTCAAGGCCATGCAGGGCTACACAGCAAGACACTGTCTTTAAACAAAGTGCATATTTTGTTCCAGAAGTATGTATAAGAGTCCAGAACATAACTATATATACAAATGAAACTAAGGAAGATAAGTAGGAAGAAAATTCCGTAGTCACAAGCCACATGCTAAGGATGAAAAGGAAAAGAACATGTCTGTATAAAGTATCAAGATAAAAGTAAATTTGTTTGGCTTGAATGGGAACAATTTATTGGGTACCTAGTGTCTTATTTAGGGTTTCAATTCCTTCACTGAAACGCCATACAAAAGGCAACTTGGAAAGGAAAAGGGTTAGTTTATTCACACGTCCACATCACAGTTCATCATCAAAGGAGGAAAAGTCAAAAATTCAAAGCAGAAGCAGATACAGAAACCACAAAGGAGTGCTGCTTACTGGTTTGTTCCTCATATTAACCAAGCCTGCTCAGTCAGTCAACAGGGTCTCAAGGGAGGGAGGGAGGACTGAAGAAAGAAAAGACAATTAGACAATACTATAGTAGGACTACAGCCAGTGCTGAAGCGGGTTTAATTTTTTTTCCAGTCTGCTTTTTTATCATTCTAAGTACATGCAATGAATATGGTCATCTCTAAGGCATAAAGTAGTCAAGGAACAAACAAGGCATGAACAAAGATCCCATGGTATTCAGGGTCTTATCAAGATAATCAAGCTCTTAAGTCAACTTCCTTGTCCTAGTCCAATGTCAAATTCTTGCCAATATCCTTGAAGCATCACCAAGAGTTCTCCACATTACATACTCCCAGAAACATCTACCAGGGAGTGGCACCACTCACAAGATATGAATTAATCTCACACCAATCGCTAATTTAAAAAAGGTCAGCCGGGCAGTGGTGGTGCATGCCTTTAATCCCAGCACTTGGGAGGCAGAGGCAGGCGGATTTCTGAGTTCAAGGCCAGCCTGTTCTACAGAGTGAGTTCCAGGACAGCCAGGGTTATACAGAGAAGCCCTGTCCCACACACTTACCCACAGGTCAATCTAGTGGGGGCATTTTTTTCAATTAATGTTCTGTCTTAGTCTTATGCTGACATAGAACTAGCCAGCACAACTGACCCTTTGTCAGCTTGACACATGAACACATCACTGTTAGGCCATAACCATTCTTTTCTTGTCCCTCCCACTAAAAACATCCCACATCAGCATCAATATCACAACATAAAACACTCCAACCTTTAAAAAGACCCACAGTCTCAAACATTTAAAATCCAAAAGTCTCTAAAATATTCAAAACTTTCTAAGACTCCAAAGTTAAAAAAAAAAAAAAACAAAACCTTGAATATTCCATGAGGGAATAACCAGGGCATAGTCATAATCAAATCAAGGCACAAACAACGTCCAACACTGTAAACTTCAATGTCAGAATTCTGGGGTTCACTCAGGATCTCTGGGCTCTCTGGCTCTATCATATACAGCACACAAGCTGTCTCCTAGGAGGCTCAAACCCAAGCAGCTCTGCTCTGAGAATGTCGCTGTTCTTGGCAGTGGTACCATTTAGACTGCCGTCTCAAAAGTATTGGGGTCTCCACTGCAACTGGGTTGCACCTTTATCAGTAGCCTCACCTGGGCTCTTGTCAGGGACTCTAACCTTGCCCATGATGCCATCCCTCAACTTGTCAATGACCCTGTCAATCCTGGGGCTTCTACTTCAACTGAGGCTGTACATTACCAATGGCTTCTCCTAATGCCAAGCCTCAGCTGCTCTCCATGACCCCTTCATGTCTTTAAGACTAGTACCACCTGGGAAATCCTGACACATTTCCAAGTCCAGCTGCAAAAAGCAGCAGCCTTGGCCTACTCTAGACCACAGGTCTTGGGTGCTAACCCTAATGAAATACTGTTGCTGCCCCTATTTTTCTCTCTTTTCCTTTCTCCACTCCCTGCTCCAGGGTCAATGCCATCCTGGAACTCTGTAGACCAGCCTGGCCTCAAGCTCATAGAGATCCTCTTTGCCTCTGTTTCCTGAGTGCTGGGATTAGAGGTATGTGCCACCAAACCTGGTTACTCTCAATCTTTTCTCACTCACCACTCTTAATTTTTCAACTGCAGATAACCAGCATCAACTGTTCTAGTAAAGCAAAGCTTTTTCTTTAGTGGTGCTGGTCATTTGTTAATTACAGCCATCTTTTCACCTCTAGCTGATCAGACTCCACAAGTGTCTTTAAGAGACTCTCAAACTTCATTCTGAAATTTCACAAGCTAAGCCTCAGTAGTATGCATCACTACTTCCAAGCTGATACACAACAGTCTACGGAGCTCTGTGCACGCAACACTTTTTCTAGCCCAAAGTTCCAAATTCATCTCACAATCATTCACCAAAACATGGTCAAGTCTATTTTAAGAATGTCCCCACTACCCAGCACCAATTTGTCTTGGAGTTTCTCTACTGCTGTGACAAGACTCCAGCCTGGAGAGTTTATTTCAGCCTACGTTTCCACATTATAATCCATCACTGAGAAAGGCTGGGGGAGGAACTCAAACAGGGCAGGAACCTGGAGGTAGAACCTGATGCATAGGTCATAGAGGGATGCTGCTTACTACCTTGCTCCTCTTGACTTGCTCAGTTTTCTTTCTTATATACTCCCAAGACCACATACCCAGGAATGGTACTACCCACATGGCCTGAGCCCTCCCCACATCAACTGCTAATTAAGAAAATGTTCCTCACACAAGCAAATCTGGTAGGGGCATTTTCTCAGTTGATGTCCTCATCCCAAATAATTCCAGCTTGTGTAAAGTTGACATAAAGCTAAGTGGCATACCTAATCTGCTATTATCTTTTCTATGTGTTTTCATCCATCACTTCCTTTCTCAAAACAAAATGCCAAGTAGGTACTGTGATCCTAACATTAGAAAGAATAGGTAAGTGGTTTAGGAGATAATGCAATCTGAAGATACAACTTATAAATGTTGAATAGCCTATGAATCTATTTCTATGTTGTTTACTGAATCTTTCAGATAGGTGTCAGTGAGCAGAACACAATGTAATTTTGACATGAAAAGCTCAATATAAATTGAAAACAAAACAAAACAAAAAACCCAAACTACTGTTTACAAGCTTTGAATGAAAAGGAAACACACTCCAGGAATTATTGTAGAACACTGATTCTCAAAGTAGAGTGACGGAGAAGTTCAAATATAATTTGACATATATTTCTAAGACTGAATTTCTTCTTTTCTGGAGCTTGAAACAAAGTAGCATGCTAGGCTTGGAAAATGTAAAAGTGAGTTCATTTTCTTCATTACTCCAGAAGGAAGATGGCGTACCAACCTCAAGCACCTCTTCTTTCCCTCCTACTACAATCAAACAAGACTAAAGGGAAAAGCCGTAAGAAAACTGACAGACACCTCACCCTAGATCAACCTCAAATATCATAAGTAAAATAAATTAGCTTGAAAAGACTGCATATGGTATGATGCTATTTATATTGTAGAAGACATACTATGTAGATACAGAACACACTTGATTACTCAGGGAAAAGGGTACAACGAAGAGATGGTTCACAAGAGTTTATTGGACACAGTGGACCTGTCTAGTATACAATTATGGTATTAAAACTCATAGAAATATACAAAGAAGGAAAAAAGTAATGTTTACCAAAAGAAAATCTTATAAAAAATGTTTAAGCCCCAAATAGATAAGACAGGGAAATAAGAAATTCCACAAATTTGTGGAAAACAACCAGATGTACTGTAATTGAAGTGGACAGAAGCTGTAACCTGAAGCAGCCCTAAGACAGAATCATTACAAAGCATGCCTGTTGATCCACAGGCTCTCAGAAGCTTAGGTATGGAACAAGGCTTACAGCAAAGGACAGACTCAGGGTTGGGCCTGAAAATGGCCAATTGAAGGGCGTACAACAGAAAGGACAGATCTCTACAACATTATTCTTCTCATCCAAACTGTTTCTGCTCAAATGCCCTGATTGAGGAGCTCACAGGCCCCTGGAGTGACCTACTACTATTTTCTGCTAAAGGGACACTAAAATCAAACTATCCTCCAAATTCCTATTAGATTACCCATAGATTAGTGATGTTAGAGAAGTTTTTTCACACAGTGAATAGTTTACACAGAAACTTGCAACTGACCGATGCAGAGAGTAAATGTCGACAGAATGCTCATGCAAAAATTGGACATCTGGGGCTGGTGTGACGGCTCAGCGGTTAAGAGCACACTGGATGCTCTTCCAGAGGTCATGAATTCAATTCCCAGCAAACCGCATAGCGACTCACAACCATCTACAGGGGAAACTGATTACCTTTACAGACAGGCGGATATAAATGCAGCAGAGCACTCACACATTAACAAAAGAAAAAAAATAGACATCTACATCACCCCCAACAAGACTTTGTGGTCACCACGGAAGCCAGGGTGGAAAGATTGGAAAAGCCAGAGTAGATTAGGGAGGTTGTATCTCCAAGCAAGCACACACACATACACACAGAGCATTAACACATACACATCAAAACATATTCACTAAAAAGTAGGCTCCATCTGTGAATATTCTAGAAACAATAGAAATGCCTTAGAAATTAACTTTTCTAAATGTGTATTATTAATTCAACAGAAGGATAATGGTGCTGAAAGATCAAATTGAATTCTGTAAAGGGGAGAAGACAGTCTTACACAGTGAACACACAGAACTATGCAGCAAACTGAGAAGGTAAACATCTAAGATCAGAATCATCAAAAGCAGCAGTGGAGAGAAAACTGCTTTTAACCTAAAATTGTATGTGTAGTCAAGCTATTAGTGAAATATGAAGGTCAAAAATGATTTATATGTCATATCTTTTTAACTAAAAAAATATTTATTTTATGTGTTTATGTGTGAATCTCTGGGAATGAAAGGAAGCTTGTGTCAAGGATTATTCTTTTTCATCATAATGGCTTGAGAATAACTATTTGACTTTGAAAACTGCATTCACCTTAATATATATGTAAATAAGATCACCATCTTCTCATTAGGTTTTAGACAATATACTTACTTTAAAATTTAAAATGACATTAGGAAAAATGTGCTTTTCATATTTACCAACTGATGGGTGCATGGGTTAAGTTGGACTTTAAAATACTTTGCTAGATCATTCCCTCTACAACAGACATTTATACGTCAAAACTTCGTGACTGCAGCACCTTTCCCCCCTTCACACTTAAACCCCAATGCTTACAAAGAACTAAACTTTGCAGCGTCCGTCCGTAAAGAGCCTGCACTAGCCCGGGGCAGTGCTTGCATGCAGAGGGGAGCAGGAGCAACGGCAGGGCAGCCTCCCAGCCTCGCCTCTCACCGCTCCTCTCTTACGTAAGGGTTTCATTTACTGCTGCTTGGCTTCACTGCCATCACTGTCCACTCTCCTGGACAGAATCCCAGCCCTAGTCACTCTGCCAAGAACAGTCTCACCACTTTCTGGTAAGAACCCTCAATAACATTAATAAGTCTTGTGATTATGTTGTCAGTGATTAATAAATATAAATATAATAATTTTGACAATGGTATTTTTTCAAATGTACACATGGACAAGTTAAAACGTGGACTCACTAAGACTGGATTAAAACTGAATATTACGCATTAGCAAGAACAAATGGGCATTGTTATTTTAGTAAGACACATAAACAGCACAATTAATTTTGTTCATTTTTATTAATACAAAACATCCTAACAGAATGATAACTTTTAATATAATTAAGGTTACAAATAAACTTTGTCACTATCCAATAAATAACATTCACTTGACTCTTAATTAGAATATTCTCTATTAGAACAGTTATTTTCTCCAGTTTATTTTAAACTGCCTTATGATTTCAATGAAACATCTTAGCTTTTGCTTATTGAATAATTTTTTCAGTTGGAAAGTTTCTTGTGCCAAAATACTTGCAAATGAATGCATTTTTCTAAGCCTTCTACTCAGTCACCTTAATGACATCAAATTTTCTTAAATATAAATGTCCCATATTCTTCATATTTACAACAGGAGTTGGTTTTAAATACAGGAACCAGGGAAGAACAGGAACCATCAATGCATTTGTAAAATAGATCAAGCTTCAATTGTACTTTTAAAGATTCTATCTTCTCCGAGCTGTGAAAATGTTAGAGCTCTTTCTTCAGTTTCCTTCAGCAGACCCCTTGGTCCCCAGTCAGAGACAGATGCAGGCTAGTTAGTAGTCCTCTTTCACCAGCACTTACTTGGGAAAGACTGGCAGCAATATCCCATATCTTATGAAGAATCCCCCAAATAAACTGACCATCCTATGCAACGGGGACACTTTTCAGAATAACAGCATTCTGAATGATTGACAGAAGAATAGTTTTAGAGAAAGAGGAACTTTCATCCTGAGAAGTTTTCATATATCCATAAATCAAGTAACCCGTGCAAGTAGTATTTTTATACGTTAAAAGTCACCATGAATTACAAGCTTTTAACAGAATTTCATGTCATACAGAGCTATTTAAGTGTGGCACATTTCTACTATGAACCATTGAATTTTTTTTCTTCTTTTAAGCACATATTAATCTAAACCCAGACCATTTGCTTTAAAATACAACCAAAGGTAATCATTACAAAGTCTGAAAACACAAGCATTCTACTACATAAGTTTGAGTTACTTTAGTTCAAAATCAAGTCATTTCAATGCAATGGAGACAACTCTGATTAATACATATATTTTCATGCATGTGGAAAAATAATTTACATTTACTTCAGGAGTAAGTCTTATAGCAAACAAATTATAGCACTTATTCAATAAAGGACTATTAAAATAATTCTAGTTAGAAAATAAAGTAACTTCAATTGATATATTATAATCTTTTTATCATGTACATACTCCAAATCTCCCAGAATTTAAGTAGGAAATGTATAGAACATCTTTTAAGGTATATCTTAGGAAAACTAACCAAAATATTACCTTCATTAAAGAGACTGTGTATACATATCCACATTTGTTAGACCTATATGCAAAAATTTAATGAAATATGGAAGAAATTAGGATTTCAAATTTTTCTGGAGTATTAATACTAAGTCAAATCACTTACCTACAAAATAATAAGAACAGTTTGAGGTATTTCCAAGGCAGAAGCAACCATCTTAACACTACAAACCACAATAATGAAAATAGTCTCCTTTGAACATTTATATCTGGTTTACAGTTAGGGCATAGGAGAGGTTTTGCCAAACAGCTGTCCCACCTCACCTAGTTAGCTGTCCCATCTTCCCTTCTGAAGTGTAAGCTTCCAGGGAAATGATCACATATAAGCATTTCAAGTAGCTTGGAACACCCGAATGCAACTTCAGGTAGCTTGGGACTCCAGAATGCAACATTTTAGTCAAATGAGAAGGAATTTAATTCTAGTCAAGACCCACCTGACCTCTTTAGATATTAATTTCTATGCTGGGCAAGCTAAAGTCTGAAATCAAAGTCATTATTAGAAAATTATAATAGGGAAACTGAACACATGGACCACCTCAACAAGGAGGGACTTTAAGCCTTTACACACGACACATGAAAATGATGAAGTGTTTTATTTATATTTAGTCTTTCTTCAATCTGAACTGTAACCAAATTTGCAAAGGTTAGCAAGTCATTACACTCATACATCTCATAATCCCTTTCATCACACAGTAGGCATACATATACAGCATCATGTCAATATAATGTTATCAACACAGCATCAACAGTTTAAGCAGAGACGCATTTCACATGAAAGAGGCTCTATGCATCACATGGCCTGTCCCAATAAAAAGCTGACATTAGAATGTCATTCTAACAGTTACAATATTGATATAATCAATATAGCTAATTTTTATACCCATCATATATTTTCATAAGTCATCCATATGTAAGAAGCAAAGAACAAAGGCTGTTTTTTTAAAGTTATGTGCCAACTTCAAAATGACATACTAACCAGACATTAGCATTCAAAAGCTAGGTTGAACAGGACTGGCCTTGATGCACATGCAGTAGATTTGGTTTCAGAATATAAAATTAAATGGTGATGTCAGCAGTGTTACTACTGTTTCTATATTTATGATTAATTACTAGCAGTACAACTCCCAGAAGGAAGGAGATGGATCCAATAGTGATGTAAGCAATTCCCAAAAATGGATTCTTTCCTCCCATCCACGAAATCGTGCTCAAGATCATCCGTTTTCGTCCATCAAAAGAATGTACAGGGTAATCTGACGAGAGTATAGGAAGACTTTCTGTCTGTGGTTACTTGATGTTTAAAGCACAATTTGTTTATGTAATTCTGATACATGGGTACCTTGCTTGTATATTAGGAATTCATGATTGATAGGTAGGTAGGTAGACAGACAGACAGACAGACGGACGATAGAGAGAACTATATTTTGTTATGTTTTTAAAATAAGGTCTTGCTATATAGCTCTGCATGTCCCAGAACCAACCATATAGACAAGGATGGCCTTTAAGTCACAAAAGATTGGCCTGCCTCTGCCTCTGAAGTGCTGGGATGTACCACTATGCACTGAAAAAACAAACAAACAAACAAACAAACAAAAACCCTATCTTTAAAAACTACTTCAGAATTGTTTTTTCTATATAGTACTAGACACTGAACCCATAGTAAGGCACTCTACCCCCATACATATTCCCAGACCTGATCTTGTGAAAAAATAATGTTGCTAGTAAAAGCAAAATGTCTTAACAAAACAATACCATTGAGTTCTATATAGTATCTTTTAGTCTTATTACCCATGAAGGACTAGAGGCTTCAAGGTGATATAATATGGAAAACTACAGCAGATGAGCAGCAATGATGGCAACAGACAAAAGAAAGCAGGAAAGAATCAGAACATGTTTAAACCACAGCTACAGGACCGAGTACTCTAGGGAGAGGGTCACTGAGCATGACGCCCAAGTTTTAGTTGGTTCATTTGGAGCAATAACTAAACATATGCTCAAAGAATTGATAGCTCAGTGCAGAATTCAAAACTGGCTAGTAAGGAGATACAAGGAGAAAGCAGTGTTGGATCAACTATTTACATGGTTCATTCTAGGATGATGAAAAGAGTAGAGAAGTCAAAGCTAAAACTAAAATCTGAACTGAAATGCCTCAAAAGGGCCACAGTCTAGCGGTGTGGCAGGCTCTGCTCTAATCACTAAAATCAATCTTAACCTGAGGCTAGAATCAGTGTTACTTAATCTAACTCTCCAAGGACCAGACACAGTATCAAATCAACTGTGTTCCTCCTTTCTCTTCTTCCTTTAAAAATTCAGGTTTCTGTTTTAATTACATTCAACTCTGCTCTTAATCCCCTCATCTTGCACCTTTTACAGCTAGCTCCCAATGTTTTGCAAGTTGCCAGGTTTCTGTACTGTTGAACTGTCAGTCTTTTAGATATCCTACACTCTTCCTGAAAGTGCCCTCAGTACTTGGGACCCTCCCTACTGCAGAGTTCCTGCCATCTACGGAATTCCCAGCGCTATAGACTTTCCTCTCCCTTGTTCTATATTAGGCTACCCACTGGCACGCACTAGTGCTGGATCTCTTTAGATGCTAACTAGAGTGCTGCCTTATATTCTGGATATCTTCTCAAAACAGTGGGTCTTTCCAGCAGCACAGAAAGTGAGTCTGTGTATATAAAACTGCTCCTAAGTGGGTATAGTTTCAAAGCCATTGCTGCTACAGTCAGGTACTATTAGGCCATTTTCAGTTGTATAAACAAGAGTTCAAGAACCAAAGATAATCTTTATTTTGAAAATTGGCCTATTAACTATTTACTATCCAACTGAAACTAGAAAAAAACACAACAATCACCAAAACAAAACAAAACAAACAAATAAAAACAAAAACCACCTAGGCTGGGTGTGGTTGTGCACACCTTTAATCCAAACACACCTGAGGCATAAGAAGGCAAATCTGAGTTTGAGGCCAGCCTATTCTCATAGATATAGAGAATTCCAGGCCATCCAGGGCTACATAATGAGACCTGGTCTCAAACAAAAAAAGAATGTACTTATGATTTATTTAGATAATAAAAAGTGCAAAGATCCAACACATATTTAAAATGCTAATATTTGGAAATCTTTATGTTCACAGTGTGTGTGTGTGTGTGTGTGTGTGTGTGTGTGTGTATATATATATATATATGTATATATATATATGATAGGCAAAATACTTTACAACACTGAACTTTGTTAAGAGATAAAAAGAACTGTCCAGTATTTCCTTCTTGTAAAAGACTGCTTCTGGGCCAGAGAGATGTCCCAGTGGGTAAAGGCACTTGCTGTGCAAGACTGATGACATGACTTCAATTTCTGAAACCCATATAAAAAGGTGACAGGAGAAAATCAAGTTCTCTTTATGGTGTCCTCTTACTACTATACATGTACCTTGGCACATGCACATACCATCATCCATAAATATATCATCATCATCATCATCATAGTGATAAAGATCTTTGAAATTTAAAAAAAAGTAAAGCTTAATATCTATGCAGAAATGAAAGTATGAGATGCTACATTCTTACCAGTACCACAAAATAAGTAAATGAATCTAGAGTATAAGGTAACGTCACATAACTCACATAAGGATTTCATGAAATTCTTTTCAAACTCTAGGTGTACACATAACCAAAAAATAAAAGGATACTGTATGTGATGTTCAAATAGTACTGTCCAGCTGGTAATGTTGGATGTAAATCATCTTTCTGCTCTATAAGACGATACAACTTACGAAAAGTAGGTAATGCTGCAGTACGCATCCACACAATAAAGTCTTCATTTATGAATCCATTATTATTTTCATCATCAGGGTCTAGCTCATATACTGGTTTATGCCAGTTTACTGGCTTTGTTGTATCTTGTTAAGTTGGGAAGAAAGAGAGATGGAAATCAAAATATTCAATTTTATAAAGTTTCAGTGAAAATTTACAGTACTAAAAAAAAAGAAAAAGCACAAAATACAATCTGAATACTTTCTTATATTCAAAGGTATAAATAGATTCATATCATAAGAATATATTAAAAATTGAAAAGAAAAACCAACTCTATAACAAAAAGTAAAAAAGATAGTTAATATCTCAAGAGATTATAAAAAAGATACTGAGGAAAAGGCAGTCATATAAAACTACAGCATTAAGCAATATATGAGCCAATGAGATGGCTCAGCAGGTCATTACCCTTGCCACCAAGCCTGAGGAACTGAGTTCAATCCCCAGGACCCACATAGTAAAAGGAAAGAACAGATTCCCACAAGTTGTTCTCTGACTTCCACGTATGCACTATGGGGTGTGTGTGGGTGTGTATGTGGGGGTGTGGTGTGTATGGTGTATGTGTGTATACACACACACACAAAATAAACAAATGTGAAAATAAATTTTAAAAAGAAATATTGTATTATGAAACTAAGGCAGTGGAGAAACAAAACTATATGTGGATTATAAATAGGAGTTTGTGAAAATAAGCTCTGGGGTAGTTTGTAAGAATTACAGCTGAAAATACCAGAGAAATTCAAATAACAATTAAAAGAACACATTTTCATTATAATTTTAATACATTTTAACACTTAAATTACTTGGTATAATGTTAAGAAAGAAATGCTCTTCTTTAAAAAAAAAATTAAGACTCTTAAGACAAAATTTAGGTTACCTTACTAAATCTACTAGCTTTTAGACAAGAAGGGATATTGATCATGTTTTACCTTTAAACTTTTCTTGGAGGCTTTCTCTTCCAGGTGGATTTCTGAATTTCACATTTTTATCTGTCCACCAAGCAATTCCTTTTTTCTTCAAAGGAATTGGAATAGGCTTGGGATCAGATTCATTGGCAATCAGAAACAATTCTAACGTATCTAAGCACAAGAAATGGAAGACATTACTAACATTCACTAAAAATCCATAACATTTGATTTACTCTCTAAGAAATGAGAATCTGGGGGTGGGGGGTGGGGGGGGCTGGAGAGATGGCTCAGTGGTTAAGAGCACTGATTGCTCTTCCAAATGTCCTGAGTTCAAATCCCAGCTATACATGGTGGTTCACAACAATCCATAATGAGATCTGATGCCCTCTTCTGGTTTGTCTGAAGACAGCTACAGTGAGTATACTTATATATAATAAATAAATCTTTTTAAAAAAAAAAAAAAGAAAGAAAGAAATGAGAATCTGGGATTTCTTCCAAAAGTAGTTGACAGAAAAGGCATAGGGTTATTAACAGGTACCCTTTATTCAGACATGAATTAACTTTTGCAATTTTAGAATTCTAGATGCATAGATGGACTTGTCTTCATTTACTACACATTCAGGTCACTTTCCTAAATGACTAGTTGACGTGTGAGAAGACTCTGAAAATGAATACTAATCTAAATACAACTGGAAGGACATCTTTCTTATCTTTCATTGGTTACTACTGCATTCCTAACAGCTCCTGCTGATCCATTTTTCTGTACTTGGTAAGCTCTTCAACACAGTTGGTACAATGAACAAGTCCTTTTGAATGTGTTATACACAGAAATCAGGGACTTGATGTAAAAACACACAAATATTTTAGTAATGCCAATATGTTTAAATGACATTGGTTTTAGTGCAATGGATTAAATAAATTATTCAAGTTAATTTTACTTGTTTCCTTTGAGGACTTTTAATATAAGTACTAGAAAATTTGAAATCATTTGTATTTGTGGCTCAAACTGTATATCTATCAGACAATGCATATCTAAATGATCAACTGTAATTCCCCTTTAGTGGTATAAATCAGCGAAGGTGACTCCATGGCTTTTATTTTCTTATAAGAAATTGGAAGAAAATCCTATTTTCTTCTCAGAGATAGAAATCCATTCTCATAAAAGAATGCTCAAAAGGAAACCACAGGGCATTAAGATCCTATTTATTATCTGAGTGGTTATCTTGAAGGTGAATTTCATAATTCCATTCATATTACTAGACTATTGCATGGTTTCCTAACTGAATAGTTTCCTATTCATCTATCTGCATGAATGTTTGTTTATGTCTAGCATACCATTAAACATGCTGTTGGCAATAGCTCCACATGGAGCAATTGGTTTGTCTTCATTTCTTCGATAAGGTTCACATTCCTTACTTGGATTCTAGTTTTCAAAAGGAAAAAGAGAGAAATTATCATCTAGATCTCTGGAAAAATGATGAGCTAGTTCTGATTACTAATTAAAAATTCTAGCCTTGTATTTTCCCCACTTATAAAGTATATGAGTCTGTAAGGAAAATAAGCTCTAAACTAACACCACATTTAAATTCTCAAAATACTCTTTAATATTACAGTATTTTTAAATAGAACGTTTGTTTAGCTGTACATAGATATAACTTATCAACTTAGTATTTTGATTTTATTAACACAGAAACCACACCACAAAGATTTCTGATTGACAGAAATTAAATAACCAGTTATCAATGCAGCTGTGATACACAATAAAGAGCATAAAACCTGGGAATAAAGGCACTAGGCATTCTAGCTTCTTGGACAAGCCCCTTGATAAACTTGTTCTTACTTATAAAATAAACACATCCAACACTTCAAATTTTATAATTTGGAGTTAAAACTTCATGTCTAGGGCTGGAGAGATGGCTCAGTGGTTAAGAGCAGTGACTGCTCTTCCAAAGGTCGTAAGTTCAAATCCCAGCAACCACATGGTGGTTCACAACCATCCGTAACAAGATCGGATGCCCTCTTCTGTGGTGTCTGAAGACAGCTACAGTGTACTTATATATAATAAATAAATAAATCTAAAAAAAATCTTAAAAAAAAAAACTTCATGTCTAAAAAACAAAAAAAGGAATAAATAATCTATAGTGGTCTATACCAATGCTTAAATCGCACAGGACACTGGCAAAGCAGAGCATGTACTTGCCCTTCAGGCTTGGTGTTGACTCATTACTTACTGAGAAGCTCAGGGAACAGTTGAAGGATGTATCTGAAAACATGCCTTAGCACTTCTGGAACACTCAGGCAAGCCATAGTAATTAATTTAAGCATTTAACAAATCAAGGTAATCTCAATTTGAAAGTAACTTTATATATATAATACACATACACACCACATACAAACTCTAGTTAACCTCTTGGGCTGTTCTACTACTGACTGCCTTTGGCTTGTATTTGCCCTGTGTTTATACTGAGAAAAGTACTGTGTGCACAAAAAAGGGGGGAGAAAACATGATAGGGGTCTTATAACATCTCTTCAGTATTCTGAGTATTCTGAAGAAAACTGATTTCAGCAAAAGGGCTGGACATATCTGGGAATCACATCAGCCATCATCGAGAGGCTTCCTCCTGCAGTAGATGGGAACTGATATAGAGACCACTGGACCATGTGCTGAGAGTGCAAGAACCTGGAACACTCAGTCCTAAACAGGATGTCTCAATCAAGCCTCCCCTCAGGGCTCAGGGTACTATGTGGAAGAGGAGGCATAAAGACTTTAAGAGTTAGTGGGGATAGAAGACACCAAGGAAACAGTATTTAATATGTACCATAAACCATGCAAGGTGCCAGAATCAAACAAACACAGAGGCTGATGGAAGGGATGGAGGTGAGCTAAGGGGCGGGGGAAATCCCAGTTTGTCCTTACAAGATCATGTAAGTTAATTCCTATAATAAGAGTTGTTACCAGGGGTCAGGCAGTGGTGTTGGTGAATACCTTTAATCCCATCACTTAGTTGGCAGAGGCAGGTGGATCTCTGTGATCTACACCTCTCTGTGTTTGTGCCTGTCTGTGTTTGTCTCTTTCACACACACTCACTCACACACACGGGGGGGGGGGGGGAACCACATGAAATGCAGGCAGTCCAACTCTAGCTGTCACATCAGAAATTTCAAGCTCTTTCTGAATGGTTCTATGCTAAAAATCTTTTCTACCACTCCTGGCCTCCACCTCCCAAGTGCTGTGATTACAGGTATGCATCACCATGTCTGGCCCTCAGGTCTGAGAAATGAGAAACTACTCCAGTCTTCAAATGTTTGCCTCATTGACAAAATGACATAAAATACTTATGTACTAAACACTACTATGGAAAGCTGAACAGTCAGGAAATTACAATACCATCCATGGATTCCTGAATAGAGCCAAGCATTAGAAAAGGAGCTTGTTACAAATAGTTTATAGTTCTACTCCTAAAAATAAATACAGTAGACTTGGGAATTGTGGAAGCTTTAAATGTTTGCTGATTAGTCTTCCCATAGTGCAAAGTTTAAAAAACAGGACAGTTATTCATCAACGTTGAAGCACAATTCCAGAAATTAAAAACAGGTCATCTGCATATCCCTACCTACCTAGCGTAAGAATAATGAATAGACCACCAAAGAACACATCCAAAATACTAGACTCATCAAAATCCCATTACAAACAAACAGGCAGTAGTGGAATTGAGAAGTCATTTCATGGGCACTCAAGAAAAAGCATTTTAACTAAAAATTTCTGTTAAAACTAGCTAGAAATGGCAAGTAATTCTTTAATCTCCTCTAAGATATTAAGTCCATAATAACATTTCTAAATGAATATTTACAACATGTTCTTACTTCACAGACTCCACATATCTGTATTTCATCATTCTACTTACAAGCAAAGCACTAGGGTCTCCATTTAACTGGCTGTCATCTCGAGACTTCACATAACGACGATGATTTTGATAGAAATTAGACAGTCCATAATACATAAACACATTGCCCTAGAGAAAAACAGAAAGGGGAAACTTTTTAACATGAAAGTTAATATTTGCTTTATATGTATGCAAAATGTAAGCAATTCATACTTTACTGGTTTACAATTTGTGATAAAAAGGTACTGAGGTTCAGTAGCAACTAAAATTGTACAATTAAATATAAATCAACTCATAGTAGAGCAACTATACTCTAGTTTAAGACTTTTATATATATTTATATAAGTCTTTTATAATTAAAAGTTATTTTAAAAATTAAGAAAAATTTTAAAAGGTTAAGAATTTATACCATCTAAAGAGAAATCAAAGTACCAAGAAATAATTTTAAAGTATAAGCACAAGAAAATTATAAACTTGACAAAAAATTGATTTCTGCCCTTTAAAATATGAATCGTGAATAATGAAAACGCCTTAAATTTTATCTACAAAATACTAAAAGGAAAAGAATTCAAATAAATGCATTTGATCACCAGATTGAATTAATTTAATGATGCAATAACCAAATATATAGAGTGATCTTCAAATGTCTATAGATTCCAATAAACTAAGCTAATCTGTCAATATAAATTATTAAAAAAAAATCCAGTACTATTATTTTTTAAACATGCCTTTTCTAACAAATTACTTTGAAACACAGACCTCAAACGACTGTTCCAGTGTGAAGTTAATGATACAAGCACAAGATGTCACATTCGGAGATAAACATTTATTGCAGGGGCTGGAAGGTTCTGTTCCAGTGTAATCAATCTGCAAAAGAAAAAAGTTAAGCAAGCAGTTCCTTGAAGAAAAGAGAAACCTAAGACTTACATAACCTGCTATTAAAAAGAAAAACAAGTCAACAAAGCAATATAGACAAAAACTCCCGCTGTGCACTTTAACAGCGTGAGCCATCAAATAGTAAAGAAGCTCCTCTCTGTTCACTGTTTTCACAGTCCTCCTTTCTCACCTAAAGAAATATTCGTATGGATAAAATTGTAACTACAAGACTCAACACTGCATGATGTATAAGATGAAAATACTTCTAAGGTCTAAACTACTGAGACACTGGGAGTAGGCAGGGACCCCCAACCTTTGCATTTCTTTCAAGAACCTTCCTCTTCCCACAGTATATGGCTTCTGAAATGAGGATCTATCTTGTGAGAGGCAGGGAGAAGAAGGGATCTTGGGAGCCCCCTGACTTTAAAGCAAGAAGTGTGTTTAGCTTAGGGAACTACTCTATATCTAAAGTAAAGCCAATCAATTACTAGGGAGTATGCTTTGAAGCTGTGGTATCTGATGCTAACTCTGTCCGAACTGAATTGTACAGTATCAGCTAAAGTCAGAAGTCCTGCTGTGGCACCCCAAATTTGTTTTTTTTTTCCCATTATAAATAAGAAAAAGAATTAAACACATTTTATTTTTTGAGAGAATTTTAGTAGAGCTGTCTGTAGATGCACGGGCTGTCCCGTTGTTACAGTTTGGATAGTAAGTGTTTCTTCAAAAGAGTCCATGTGTTGGGATCTTGCTCCTAGCTGGTGATGCTATTTTGTGACATTCTGGAAATTGAGAAGTGGACCTGGATAGAAGCACGTTTCTGGGGCATAAGGTTCTTGGTAGCATCTTATCCCTACAAATCTCCTCCTGCTCACCATGTGAGTACCTTCTGCTACACATTTCTGCTACCATGATGCTGTCTTTTGTCAGACACAGAAAAAAAGCAAGCTATGAGCTGAATGTCTGAAGCCGTAAACCAACATGAATAAATATTTTCTTCTTGAGTTTTTTGGTCAGGTAACTACTCCACAATCAACATTCCCCCCCAAAGTGGTCTATTACAACAATACATGAACATTGATACTATCATCACCTAAAGTTTAGTTTCAGGTTCACTCTTGGTTGAAAATTCTATAGGTTTAAACAATGTATAATGATATATAACCTACCATTATAATATAAAATACTTTAACTGGCCTAAAAAAAAATCCCTTTTCTTTTACCTATTCACCTTCTGTATTAAATCACAGTTAAGCACTGACCTTTTCATTGTCCTCATAGTTTTGTCTTTTCCAAAGTTGGAGACATACTATAGGTAGCCTTTTTATACTGGCTTATTTCACTTGGTAACATACACTTAAGTTTCCTCTATATCTTTTCAGAGTTTGATGTACTATAGTTTATCTATTCACCTACTAAAAGACACGACCAAACCAATCTTGAACCCAAAGATCCTCTTGCTTCTCCTTCCAGAGTGCTAGCCTCAAGGCATGTGCCATGCCTAACCAATGTCTGTGTCTTATGTTACTGGTCTATAGTATTTTCTTTCAGCAGCTCCACCAAGTGCTTAAATCCCTTTACATCTTCTTTGAGGAGGTATCTAATCAGGTCTTGAGCTAATTTTTTTTTTTTGTTTTTGTTTTTGTTTTTTTGAGACAGGGTTTCTCTGTGTAGCCCTGGCTGTCCTGGAACTCACTGTGTAGACCAGGCTGGCCTCGAACTCAGAAATCCTCCTGCCTCTGCCTCCCAAGTGCTGGGATTAAAGGCGTGTGCCACCACCGCCCGGCCTTGAGCTAATTTTTATCAGGCTGTTTCAATTTTATATTTTAAGTGTTCTTTTAGGTAACAATTATCAGATATTTAAATTAGTTTCTACCAGTCTATGACTAATCTTCTAAATCTCTTGATAAATAAGAGTTTTATGATACACAATCCTACATGTTAAAAATATTAAATAGTTATCTTTATAACTGAGAAATTTTTAAATTAAAATCTGTACCTAGAAAATAGAACCATTATCTAAATTCTAACAGCAAGGTAAATTTTCAAAACCTGCAATAACTTAAGAATGTTTGGTGTTATCAAATTGTTACATAATGTTCTGTACAACTGTTTTTCACGGCTTATTTGTTAACTAGTAGAACTTTGCTTTAATTTCTTCTTTTCGCCAGGTAGTGGTGGCGGATGCCTTTAATTCCAGCACTCGGGAGGCAGAGGCAGGCGGATTTCTGAGTTCGAGGCCACCCTGGTCTACAGAGTGAGTTCCAGGACAGCCAGGACTACACAGAGAAACCCTGTGGAGTATGGAGTGGTTCCCATACATCTAGAGTGAGAAATAGTTTCTCCCAATCACAAATATCCTACTTCTACTCTTGCGCCCCGGAAATAATCTCCATATTATGCCAAGTCACTCTTAACAGTTAAAAAAAAAGTTTATAACTTTTAAACTGCATTAATAAAAGTTGCATCTGTTAACTTCGGGTAACTCTGAAAACAGTGTTTTTAAAAGTTATTATAATTAAGTTTTAAATTTTAATAGGAGCAAGGCACACTACAAAGTACTAGAACCATATAAAGTAATGTTATGGTATACCGTCACACTTGACAGCTTTCCTTTATGTACATTATTTTATCTGATCCTCACCAAAATCCTACTATGCTACCTCCATTACATAAAAAGAACATACTCAGAAACTTTCCCAAGTGCTAGTCTAGAAGCCGAGATTTCTGACTCAAGCATGCTCCTGGTGTAGTCACCTTTACCCAGGAACTGTCAGCATACTCAGCCAGAGGGCAGACTTGATTAACACAAGAAAGCTGTCAAACTGGACAGCAAAGAGACAATCATTAGCAAAGAACCTGTACTTTTTAGAAGAAATAATCTGAGCAAATCCAGAAAGAGAGACAGAAAAAGAGGCAGCATTAGAAAACAGACAAAAACAATGAGGATTAACACTTTACATTATGGAGAATTTTCACGATGGAAAGCCAGGAAGGTAAGAGAGCCATTAACAATGCCCCATTTTACTGACTACAGCTGTCACGAACTCTGTCAGCCATATATGAACTTAATACACGTCTTCTTAAAGAACAATCAGGGGCTGAAGAGACAGATGGCTCAGCAGTAAAAAGCTCTTGCAGGAGACTCAACTTCAGTTCCAAACACCTACACTATGGCTCACAACCACTGGTAACTCTAGCTCTACGGGATCCAAAGGTCTCTTCTGACCTTTGTGGGCACTAGGCAAGCATATGGTAAACAGGTATGCATGCAAGCAAAATACCCATACATATAAAATAAAATAAATCTTTTTAAAAATAGAGTGGCCCTGCAAAGTTTATTATTATTTTCCTTATTTTAAATTAGGGCAACACTTGGTTCATTCCCTTGCACCAAAAACCCTAAGCATCAAACAGAACAAAGAACAATAAAACTAGTCTTTAATCAGTTGGATCTGACGCTAGTTTGGATAGGTAATGTCGGAAATGACTTACATTATAAGGTGTGTACATACATCTAAACGTGGAATTGCTGAGGGGGGGTGCGGGGGGTATGGAGTGGTCCCCATACATCTAAAGTGAGAAATAGTTTCTCCCAATCACAAATATCCTATTTCTACTCTTATGCCCCGGAAATAATCTCCATATTATTCCAAGTCCAAGTCACTCTTAACAGTTAAACGTCATTATGTCACTTCATAACAATGATCCCTGTTAAAAGCTAAACCTTCCAGGTGTTGCTGCCAAAGAACCTCACAGACTGAGCCCCTCCACCCCCAGTGTCTTTTCCTCAGCTGCTGCAAAGCTGAAAGGTCACACAGTTCTCACAAAGAAAGAGTCCTCTACCCTCACACAAATCCCACAGTGTAGAGCCCAAGGCAGTTAGACTATAGTCACACACTAACTCCCCTATCCAGAGTCTCTGTGACCAGGTCAGGTAGTACAGGCTGCATATAAATAAAGCCTACAGCGTTGCAGTTCTATGCAATCCTCATACAATTTGATGTGAGACTAATAAATCTCTTAACTGAAGGTCCACTGGTACTCTAGAACTCTCCTTTTCTCCCTCCCCAAATCCTACAAGTAAACCTTAAGGAGAGGGGAGATAGAGACACGCGTTCTCATTGGTCCAGTGGCTTTCTATAAACTGTAAGATAATATAATGGAGAAAAATTAGATTTTTGCTCTTCTCTCACTTAATCACACTGTAAACAACCTATTTTCCTTCATCAATTTCAGTTCATTAATTTCTTTTACAGCATCAGGTTTATGGACCTTTTATGTCTAAGGAATGACTTGGCTTTGCAGACTGTTTAATGGCTTCCCACCACATTGCCTACAGTGGCAATACTGGCCCCTGTAATGCACACCGTAACTACACTGCTTTGACCTGTATTTGCCCCTTCTCACTGTCACAATGGCTTCTTTTTGTTCCTCTTTCTATTAAGCACACTCCTCCCTTTCCCTTTCTACTTCTGCATGGAGTAGTCTTCCCTTGCATAACCACACCATTACTTAGGGCTCCCCCAAAACATGCCATTTTGTGGCAAGACATTATAAAAAAAAAAGCCATCATTATAAGAAACTAAAACTTTTGTGGACTTCACAGCCAGAGTTAATAAATACCTGCAGGTCACTTGTGACAGCTCTCCTACTGTGTACTCAGCCTGTTTGTTTAACCTGCTTTTAAGAGAACAAAGTAGCAATCAACTTTACTTGCCTGATATTTCCCATGTAATCAACTTTTACCATCTAAGTTAATGGATAGCTGTAATCTCAAGATATGCACTTTTTCATGGTCCTGACCTAGAACAATGCAATTGTACAGTTTGCTGAAAGCAGCGAATATGGAGATTAAATGCAATCTTCTAAAATGAATATCCACCATAAATCTTGAACAAAACACCTCAATACAGCTTGATAAACAATGGTATTTTTAGTACTGCTTGTTGTCTGGGTCAGTTGGGAGTCTTTTGAAATCAGTGACTTAATGTCCTTGTAAAACTCTTAAAATTTTTTGTAAAGTATCTCTCATTACTTTCTGTGCTTTTCAACAGAAACGGGGAAAGCCCTTAGTTAGGAACAGATACACAAACAGACATACAGTCCTACAACAGACAGACAGGATACCCACACAGGAACAGATTCACAAGACAGCCTTCTGGCAGGCACAGATTCACACACTAAAGAACTCAAAACTGGATTTGCTCTTGGTTAAATGACTCCAAAGAGAAGTCCTTTTATTTCTTTCCTTAATGCATCACCAATGCATTATTGGTAACTCATAATCACTAATGTGTTTTAGCCATGCACTATTTAAATCTATAAACCATCCTTAAGCCCTTTTTTCTCCTGAGCATTTTCTACCATCTAACACACTTCAGAAGCAACAATTTAAGAAGTAAGTTAATGATCGATAAGAATGGACACTATTGGGCTGGAGAAATGACTGAATGCTTAAACTGGTTTGATTCTCAGCACCCACATGGTGGCTTACAACCATCTGTAACTACAATACCCTCTTCTGATGGCAGGCATCAGGCATGCATGTGGTGCACAGACATAAATAACATAGGAGCAAAATACCCACACATATTAAAATAATAAATCTAAAAAAAATTTTTAAAAAGAACAGATGAAATTACCAACTAGTATATAAACTCCTTCTTTAAAAATAAACTGAAAGCAAATACATACTAAGTCGAATATTCAATTGCTCACCCAAAATAATGTAATAGTAGAAGCACATAAAATTAGTAAACTCTCAAAAAAGTATTAAAGTTTTAATAGTAAACAGAATTAAGGTGGGATGTTTTAAGAAAAAATAAAACCAATGTGTATGCTGAATAGATTATTTTTAAGTAATGATACTCAATTTTCAATATTCCTTCTATAGCATTTTTATCTCTCTCTCTCTCTCTCTCTCTCTCACACACACACACACACACACACACACACACACACACACACACAGAGAGAGAGAGTTTTCTAACTTATTGGCAAAACCACATACCTAATTTGCTCTTCACATAAAAATTAACACATAATCTATTTTACTATTAAGTTCAATTCAATACTAAAATCAATATAAAACTGCATAACTAAGGTACTGGACTATCACATCTAAAAGACTCAATTCTCATTTGGTTGATGTACCATTTTACTAGACAGTAAATATTTCTACAACCTTGTAATGCAGAGACTGACTACTGACAAGCCCTCATCCCAATTTTTGTGATACTTTTCTTGTTAATAGAATAAAACTAAAATTTCCAGTGTGACTTGGAGCTAATATGACTATGCTACCAAGTAGAGTCGGTGCAGTGTAGAAGTTTCCAAGAACCTTCTTTAAAAGGCCTTTTTTTAACCCTTTGTTAATCCTTCAATCTACACTGGTGATGCCCAGAAAAGGTAACCAGAAGTCTGGCCTCCAAGCTGAACTTGAACTTGAGAATTAATCACTAAGAATGTCAAGGCAGTAAGCTTCAGATAGAGGACTCTGTAAAACAGAACCACTTGGTTATGTTCTAAAGGCATTTGATATGCGATGAAAATCTTGACTACTCATGGTTGAGCCAAATCTTACTGGACATATACCATGATCGGGCCTGCTGCCGAATGCTAGAAGCAGAGCTTAGTAAGTTGTTCTATGCAAACTTAGAAGGTAAGAATGGTGAGACACTTGAGGATAATGGAGGCCCAGCTCACAAGGCTTCAGAGGGGAACAAGGGCTCTATCAAGCACGGGACCCATTGATGAGGTATTTTGGGCAAGATTTTTTTTTTATGCCTATGTTCTAAGAACTTAAAGTTTAATTTAAAGATAATGAACTGATTTGTTTGGCAGAGGAAACTTCAACACAGGATGGCATTCAGACCTGTACTGAAGATGCATATATACAGACACCATATATATGAAGATGTAATATATACAGAGATCAGCACCACTGTAGAAAACCCTCCTGCGAAGCACTGGGACAACAGTAAAGTGTTTCCCCAGGTCAACACAAAAAAGCTAATAGAGCTGTGGTCCAAGGTAAACTGGGGTATATCTGAAGCTGGTAGCAAAATCAGCAACATAAAAAGCATACTCCATGTGATAATAGTTTTTGAAGGCATAAGAGAATGCAAGATGATGTTGTCATAGAGAGAAACTAAGAGAGACAACATGGTGTCACAGCCCTCTAGAGAAGCCCTGACAAGCTACTGTATATAGCTGCAAAAAACTGAAGACAGGTTCAATGAAGACTCTAGGATACTGAAGATGCCAGAACCTTAGGGCATCTGCCAAGGCCAACTAGAAGGCTATTCAAAAGCTTTGGAGTCCAAACGATTACTTTACAAGCCCCACCCAAATGCTGGACACAGAGCTGTTGTATTTGATGTTTTCCTGCCAGATTTTTGTTTTGCTTTGGAATAACTGTTTTATGCCCCGGTCCTTCCTTTTTGGAATAATCATGTTTGCTTTGAGCGTTATATTATTATATGCTAGAAGTATGTAACTTTATTCTTATTTTATAGGATCTCATAATTTAAGCTTTAAATATTTAGAGCTAGAATTTTTTTTAAAAAAAAAAAAAGGATTTATTTATTTATTATATGTAAGTACACTGTGGCTGTCCTGAGACACTCCAGAAGAGGGTGTCAGATCTCAATATGGATGGTTGTGAGCCACCATGTGGTTACTGGGATTTGAACTCAGGACCTTTGGAAGAGCAGTCAGTGCTCTTAACCACTGAGCCATCTCTCCAGCCCCAGAGCTAGAATTTTTAAAGACAATGAGAATTTACAGTTGAACTGTATTTTAAATTATGAGGTAAATTTTAGACTTGGTGGACAAGGACTATCATGCTATGGCTTAAAGGTAATGTTTTATACATTAGGTTGACAAGTGGGAGAGTTGTGAGGGTTAGTTTTAATTATCATCTTGTAGTCTAGAACCATTTGGGAAAGGAATCTCAATGAGTGGTTATCTAGACTTGGCTGTCCTGTAGGTATGTCTGTGGAGAAATGTCTTGAACAGGCTCACTAATGCAGAAAGATCTAGACTAAAGGTTAAAGCATCAATCCCTGTGTTTAGATCCTGGATTATATGAAAAAGAAAAAAGCAGATGAATACAATCATTGGATGCATCCATTTCTCTCTGTTCTTGACTGTGAACATGACTATTTCAAGTCCCTGCCACCTTAACTCCCCTGCAATATGGACTAAAACCCGGAAGTGAGCTAAAATAAACCCCCTCTCCACTAATTTCCCTTTGTCAAGGTGTTTTATTACAACAGGAAACAGAACTAGGACACGTGCTCTACCACCTCCAGCCAAAGTTTATCTTTTTTGAACTACTCAGGCGCATTCTGCATGTGCCACTCACATAGCAATGCTTAGTTTTCTTTATTTTTCCCCTACCTAGTTTTTCTTGTTTTGTTTTGCTCTCGGGGGTAGGCGGTGAGGGTGTAGACAGGCCAGGATGGTCTCAAATCTCTATGTAGCTAAGATTGGCCTTGAACTCCTGGATCCTTCTGGCACCCACCTCCTAAGTCACAGGACATGATACATCACTATGCCATCTTATGTGTTTTTGTCTTCCAGAGCTGGCAGTTGAACCCAGGGCTAGGAAAGTACTCTGTCACTGAGTGACATCTGCTTCTCCAACTACTTTAAGTCACCCTACCTTCCCCTGAAACAAATGCCCTCTTCGGAAAAAGGAAGAAAAAAAAGTCCTGTCATTGAACTTTTTCAATAATTTCCTATGCCCAAAGAGGTACTATGAACATGGAAAACACCCAAAACTAATCAAAAATTCTCGATAAACAGAACTCAATGTGTGAGTTTTCACTATCAAATAACCACTACATCCTTTGTCAGCTGAAACTCAAGGGGAGCCTGACCTAATAAAATCTGCCACAGGGAAATAACACTCACTAGTTTTCAAAAGACCAAGTTTACTAGGGAATAACAGTTCTAAATGTCGAAGGAAAAGAGGCTGCCAAGTAGAAGTAAGGACACAAATCCCCTATTTCGAAAATTAACATGTTTTTATGTCAAAAGTATATCAGGTCTAGTTCAGCATACAGTAAGCATAAGCTCCTCTAACTACTTAAATCCTAATGACAAAACACCAGAGGCAGGACAGACAGATATGGATAATGAGATTAGCTGAAAAGTTAGCGCCTTTCTCATCTTTGTTCCCAGACAACTATGAATGTTCCCTAAGTCAAGGTAACATTTCTTCTTAGTAATTCTAAAACCAAAGCCTCCCTGTTCCTCAGAAAAAGACTGAATTTAATGTAGTGATAAAGAGGAATTTGAAGGACATGCACTTCTACACTGTATACAAGAAGAGCTGGAAACGTCTATTTTTTGGATGTAGATTTATCTGAAAGAAAATCAATATAATACCTAAACAGGTCATGTAACAAGATACTGACTAATAAGATAGGTCACTTTAAGTACTAATCAGATTACATTAAAGGGGACATTTTAAGTACTGTAAGAATTTTCTGAAGTCCTTGGAATGAGTAATTCAACACAACTATTTTGGTAGCGCATACTAAATTTGCCAGTACATTACTTTAATTACAATTTAATTTTTATTAAATTAAATTATTAAATTAAATTTAATTACAAATTAAATTAAATTTAATTACAACATTACTTTAAAACTCTAAACCATGGGAATAGGGGTAGTTTTGTCTCTATAAAAGGCTAGAAAATAAATATTTTAGGCTGCAGAGGCCAAGGAGGACTTTTAAGAAAAGAGAGTTTGCACCTTTCTTGGCTGATGAAATTCAAGATATAATCACAATAGTTATATACAATCTCTTGGTAGCAACACAGCTCCACTTGTGAGAAGAACTGAATCCTTTGAGGGAAATACCCCATGAAATTGGTATTCAAGTTATTGTTTCTTTTAACCAAACCACAAATGCTCATCTGGAAAACCAGTCCTCAGTTCCTGCCCCCACCCACGCCCCCCAAAAAGAACCCACCACCACTCAGGCAGGTACTTATAGGAAACAAAAGCCCTATTGTGCAACACTCTTGCCAAAGGTCCCCTGTTTAGTTACTGCAATACATCTGAGCATTAAAATCATTACATTTCTTAGCATAAAATGTCCACTTTAACAATCATTTCTTTAAAAACAAACCCTTATCCTTTCTTGATTCTATGCTTAAGTTTACGTAAAAACAAAGATTACTGAATGCAGAGCAAAGATTTAATCCCCTTCAAGAACCTTACAATCTAAGGATTCAAACTAGAAAGAAGGAAAAACATAGACAGCAAATTTTTATCAGAAACAGGAAATAATCCAAACAAAATAACTAAGCATAAAAAATTAAATAGCTTTTTAAAAAAAATAAAAAGAAGAAAGCTGGGAGTTGAGCAAAGAGGAGGCTAGTCCACTAACACTTCAACATATTAACTTAAATGTCTAGGCTCTAGGTATTACTATACTTACAATCTATCTTAAAAGTTGTTTTAAACAGTACACCCAAATTTGACTCTAACCATTAATTAATTTTTCTTTTACTCTTTTTAGACACTAGGTCTATGTATTCAATTACTACATTCAAGCAATCTTCCTACCTCAGGCCTCCGCAAAGCATCTGGGGATATAGGAACAGGACACCTGACCCAGCTCTCTAAGCATTAACTTACAATTATATAACATCACATTGATGATGCTTTTACAGAAGTTACAAAAATGATACCTTCAAGTTAACTGAGTAGTTTGGCCTAGCCAAGAGTCTTAGAGAGTCATTCATTGCCTTATGGTGGAACATGTTTGACTCTTAATTGTTGTCAAATTAAAGGATATATTCAGTCTTTACTGCAAATAATAAAGACATTAAACAAGTCTTCAATAAATATAATCATAATTAAAAATATTTTAATGGTTAATAAAATTATCAGTGGTATTTTTCTAAAAAAACTCATTTTATTTAAAAAAATCTAAAACCAACTAAGATTCATAAACTTAACAAGGGAAGGTAATAAGATACTAATTATGAGTATTAAAATATAAAAATGGCTTTTCTGGGAAAATATGAAAGGTCTTTTAGCTTTACTTTAAATTTTCCAAGTTCTAAGCAAACACTTCCAGCCAAACATCTTGATTTATTAAGTCTCTTCTGCCTTAATAACCTGAACTATACTGCAAGTGAACTACTGAGTTTTCAAAAAGAAATTTAGAACATGTAAAAAAAGAGAGCAGGAATCAGTTTGGGTGAGAACTGCTCATTTCCCATTCACCTTTATTTTATTTTATTTCATTTTACTTTATTTTTATATTTATTTATGTGAAACAGTATCATCTTTTTAGTGCTATTCTAGGACTCACTATGTAGACCAGGCTCAGAGATCCAGCCACCTCTGCTTCCCGTGTAAGTGGGCGGACCAAATTGGTATCTGATGCCTGCTGAGGCTGCAAGAGGACATGGAATGACCTAGAATTGTAGTTAAAGACAGTTGTAAGCCACCATGTGGATACTAGAAATCATGCCTGGTACTCTAGCAAAAAAAGCCAGAGTTCTGAAAGGTCTCCAGCTCTTCCTATTTACTTTTAATAACCCTTAAAGGCTTTTAGTCTAAGCTGGTAGCTAACCAAAGGTAGAGGAGATAGGGAGGAGCTTAGTGGTCCGGCACTTCCTTGGAGACCAGAGTTCAATCTCCAGCATACACAGAAGAGAGAATAAGCATACAAACTTCTATGTCTCTTTTGGAAAAGCTCTCTAGGTTTTTCTAATAACTCCAGACCTAATTTGAAATAATTTTGCTATATCCAACACTCAAACTTTAATCATTCTATCTGCATGTGTTGGTGTTAATTCAAAATTTCCAGTAACTCCTAATTTTCATTTCTTTAATTTCAATTATGGCATTTTGAACATAGCATTGTTTTAAATCAAAATTAAACTGGAAGTCACAGAATTTCAGAAGTGAACATAACGGCATCTTAAGGATCATCCACTCTAAATCTTTAGTGTATTGAGGGCAGCTCACAAAAACTTGGGTCCCATCACCACCTAGAGAGTTGGAATTTTCGCTCTACACCAGCTCTTAACTCCCATGTCCCTCTGAGCAAACTACAATATTCTCTTAAAATCAGGGCCATGCTAAGTACAAGAAATTTCCATTTCACTAATAACTAAGTGTATAGAACCTTACTTTACTTCAGAACCCAAAAGTTTTAAAGAAAATTAGTTTCATACTGTAGTAAACAGTACTAGTTTTTTCAACAATTTAGTAAATATTCATACACAATCTAAATCACCATTGCTTTCATCTTAATATCTTAAGTTTAAATAAGATGATTCAAGTTTCTAATGCTTAGGAGGTATTCCATTATATTTCCTGTCATTTCAGTAAGGATTTTAATACAGTGTGAGAACTTACACCTTGGAATCAGGACAATAACTCTCTTAAACAGTCCAGTCACACCTCAAGCTGATCCTTAGCTCTCATCTCCTGCTGATGGGTCATAACTCACATCTATTGTGCTTCTAATCATGAAATCTTAGAAGAATTCATTATTCTATTTATTTTAGAGATGAAGAAACTAACCTCCAGAGAAAGTAAATCAATTACCTCCCAAATCTGAGCTAATTAAAGCTGCAGAGCTTGCAGTTTGGGTATGACAGGGAACAGAAGTGTTTTATATCTGAGAACTTTTTACAAAAACATCCTGTAACATTTGTATAGTTTTCTCCCGTTGAACATACCTAATCTCAAAGTCTGCAATCCAAAATAGTCTAAAATCAAAACTTTTCTCCTGCCCAACCTGTTTGGCCCAGAACTTCATTTACATTCTGGAGCATTTGGGGCTACATTTGAGTACTATCACAAGGCTAAAATCACTAAGATAAAAATATATACCAAAAACATATGCTGTGAACTTACTCTAGTCAAAACACTGAAAATAACCCTTAATAAAAGATTTTTATTAAGATTTTAGAGTGTATTAAAAATACACTCCAGATACTACTCTTACTGTCATTAACACTGAAGCACTGTGCAGTTAAAAAAAAAAATGTAACCATCTTACTTTAGCAAACTGGACAAAGGCACCAAAACTCCCTAGCTAAAATGACTAGGGACGTCCAACTAAATCACGTATATATAATATTTATTTTTAAATTACGTACACAAAAAAATATATGTTTACAGCAACAGAAGAAAGCAAGGTTATTCAACTTGGCTCTTGCCAGTTCAAACAGATGAAAACTCCCCTATAATCTGAAGGAGGACTTGCGGACGTCCAATACTGTACGCCGCACAGTACTCACATTCTGCTCTCCAGCCGTCTTTACTGATTCAGATGGACAAAGATGCAGTGATTGCTACACCAGCACAAATCAAAATGTCCCCCCCTCCCAGTAATGTTTCTATTATGTCTACGTAGAATATTCAAAAAAAAACTATGCCAGTGAAATCGTTTATAGCTAGATTCCAACTTATTTCGTATGGAGTCATTGATATTCACATTTTAAAATTCAAGCAGGGAGAACTAGGACCACTGTGGGGCATAATCAGAAATGAATACTGCCTAAAAACAAACCAGAACTGAAGCTTCATGCTTTTAACTATATCGTGGCCAACAACTAAAAATACTTAATTAGCTCAAAAGCAAAGTTATTTGTGTGTGCCCTGCATGACTTAGTTTCTTGACAGACGAATCAATACCTTTATGACTCCGGTTACTGATCCTTCACCTGGGTCCTTCACCCAACCAATTTGTTAATCTCAGTGTCCTGGAATAATCCCCACCCAAATAACAACAGTCTGCCCCTGTGAGTTGCCTCAGAGTTAAACACTTAATCTAACTTTTTCTCTTCTCTCCTCCTAAAAGACATACACTCTACCTCTCGGAAAGCCACGCAAAGCGCCTCCAAAATGAGTCTCGTCCACTCGACATTCTAGCTTTATTCATTCCGTTTCCAGCCAGGTAAATCGAGAACAAAAGGAAGCTAGCCCACAAAACTGCAAACTCAGAAAAGCCCGCAGAAGAAGAAACCGAGAAGGCAGCAGAGGGCGGGGCCCGCCTGTCACCTTCGGTGAGCCGGGGGATCACCGCCACGCCCCTCCCTCACCTCGATCTCACGGATGTTGTTGGAGGTGACGAAGATGCCGATGCCGATGGGGATGAAGATGAGGCCGATGATGAAGAAGGTGGGCAGCACCGTGCCGGCCGTGAGGATGGGCTGCCAGGCGGGCAGCCGTTGCTGTTTGAAGGCCGTGTTATCCGGCCTCCGGGTCTTGGCGGCGCCCCCAGGAGGGCCCGTGGGCCCGCCGTCCACCTCATCCTTCGCGCTATAGTTCATCGCCATCGGCCCCCGGGCTTCGGCTCGGCCACGTCCAGCTGGGCCGCCCAGGGGACCTGCCTGCCGACCCTGACAGGAGACGCGCAGTCGCCTCTGCCGCTACTGCCTCCACCACCCGCGCCGCCACCGGGGAAGCGGAAGAGGCGGGACACGCTTCTGCGGACGGCCGCTGACCGGAAGCGGGAGTCTTCAGGAGACGCCCCAGGGAGGGAAAGAGAGGAAACAGGGAGAAGATTGAGGGACGAGGGGAGGGGAGGGGGAGGAGGATGGAAGGGGGAGGAAAAAGGCGGACGCACCCTGATCATCTGCCCTGTGACGACAAAGTGAGGGGTTTAGCCGGGGCGCGCGGCTACGTGAGCGCATGCGCGGCCCTGAGCGACGTCACGGTGTCTGCGCACTGGGACTGTAGCGTCTTAGCTCCCCGGGAGGACGCTAGTGTTTGCGCACACTTCCTGTTGTCATCATGGAGACCTCTGGAGCCGTCAGATCGGACTCGGTGACCTGGGCAACCTGTAATTTCGGCGCTGGGTTGACTTTCCTCATTACGCCTTCGCCTCTTCTGAAGGGAGTTGTGGCGTTCCAGAGACCACACGTTTAAAAGGATGCAGATACCTACTGAATTTTAACTCGCCTCTCAATGTGCCACTATGAATTTTAGTGAGGTGACAGGTGACCCATTTGATCTTAAATATAATCCCTCGCTTCTGATCGATTTTCACTTATTTTTCTGTCTCCTTCACATTGATTTGGGAAAGTTATTGTAAAACATTAGTGATTTTTTAAAAAAAACTTGATAATCAAAAACCAGAACATAATACCACTTGTTTAAAATGAGGTATTAGTTTTAACCTGCCAAGGAAATATTCGTTGAGATTATGTGAAATCCCAACACTTGAAAGGTAGAGACAGAGTAATTAAAAATACAAGACCAGTCTGAACTCCCTAGAGAGTAAGAGGCCAGTGGGGAAATCCATAGAGAGAACTGCCTCAATAAATAATTAGTAACTCAAGGACACCGAAGCAGTACAAAGAATGCAAAGTGTAGAATTCAACTATAAAGGATAAGATTCTAACTAACCTCCATTGATTGACTGCAGGCAGGATTTTTTTTTGTTTCTTTTTGCATTTCTATATTTTACAAATTTTCTTTTATAAGCATGTAAATTTATAAATTTATAAAAATAATTATATAGCATCTACATTTTGAAATTGTGTTTGAAATCCAGACTATCTGGCAACAAATACCTACTTTTAAAAAGTGTTTATCTACAGTTTTGACTTGCTTGGGTATGCTCTTCTGTGTGATCTTGGATTCCCCCCCACCCCACCCCGGGTTTTCCAGACAGGATTTCTCTGGGTAGACAAGGCTGTCCTCAAACTTGTGTAAATCGTCTTGCCTCCTGGGTGTTGGGATTAAAGGCCTGGGCCACCACAGCCTAGCTGATCTCTCAAACCTTAAGGCCTCTAGAATCCTTACTTAGGTCTATATCTTGCTTTTGCAGCCCAAGTTTACCTTCAATCCCACTCAAATGAAAGACACTCTGCTATAGTTAGGCGTAGCCTTTTTTCTTAAAAGTTCTGTTGATTAGTAAAATGTTCGTCACAGTGTTGGGGATAATCATGGAGTCTTTTTTTCTTTCTTTTTCCCCACTCCTGCTTAGATCACCACAGTTGGATGTGTTAGTTCCTTTATTTCTACTGTAGAACTCCGTTTAGTGCTACAATTGAATCTTCAACCTACAATGGAAAATATTCAGGGGAAAAAGATTGCTTCTGTGCTGATAAACACAGAGACAATTTCCCATCACTATCTTTTAAGTGGTTATTTCCATTGTACTAAGTAGTATAAATAATATCATCCAGGGACGGTTTGAAGTGTGTGGAGGATGTACATAGGTCATTTATAAGAGCTACATTTTGTATAAAAGATTTGAGCATCTGAGATTGTATTCACAAGTTTCTGGAACTTCCTGGGATGCTGCCAGATGCCTTACTTTGCTTTAAAGCAGTGGGAATGGTGATCTGATGGCTCCTGGTGTGTTTACCTACTTCCTTACCTACCTACTACCTTACCTACCTACTTTTGTTTGCTCATAGCAAAGATTAACTGTCTCTGTTTTATTAAAACAGAGGGGACTGGGTGGTACTCACACACCTTTCCTCCCAGCACTTGGGAAGTAGAGGCAGGCAGATTTCTGTGAATTTAAGGCCAGTCTGGTCTCTGTGAGTTGCAGGACAGCCAGAGCTACACAATGAGACCTTGTCTCAAAAGGTATCTCTCTCTCTCTTTTTTTTTATTAAGGTAGCATTCGTGTGACATTTCTTAATGCTGTCAGATCAATAATCTGAAAAGTTGGTTTAGCGTTTGAAATGTAAGTTTTATATAGTTTTCATTTTTTAGTTCATTTACTACATTATGCCACTATGCCAAAAAGGAAAAAAAAATGTAGAAGAATAACTTTGATAACTTAAGGAATGAAGAAAAGAAAACTAAAATGGTTGTTTTATCATTTGGTCAAAGTTCACACAGATTTGTATGCCAAGCTCCTTTAGTACTTCAAGCTGCTTTCGTTCTTTATCATCTAAGCACACCCAAAGGTTCATTTGCATCTACAGCTTAATTTTGCCTAGGAAAGTTGAAGATGAGAGCCACAGTTCTTAGAACATACCCTCACCCAAGACAGTTTTATCTGTGTAGCCCGGGCTGTCCTGGAACTCACTCTGTAGACCAGACTGGCCTCAAACTCAGAGATTCACCTGCCTCTACCTCCTGAGTGCTGGGATTAAAGGTGTGCTGAGAAAAAGTCCTTAATAGTTTGAATAATTTTCAGCATCCTTTGGCTCCACTCCCATTCAGTTAAGCTTAACTGCTTAGAGACTTTGGTGGAACAATATTTAAGGCACCCCTAGTGATTTTTAGGAGGGTCATGTAGACTTTGTGTGATACATTTAGTCTCCTGTACTTATTATACCAGAGAGTCGTCTAAACAGCGTTCGAAAACTACTTTTAAAAATTAATCTTTTCTTAGCCAAGTGGTGGTGGCACATGCCTTTCAGAACAGCCAGGGCTACACAGAGAAACCCTGCCTGGAAAAAAGCAAAAAACAAAAAAATAAAACAAACAAACAAACAAAATCCTTCTCTGTAGCTGGTCATAATGATGCACACCCAAAAGTCCAGCACTTGAGAGGCAGAGCAGGAAAATCAAAGTCAGCATGACTACATGAAATCTTGACTCAAAAATAAGAACAAAAACAAACAAAAGCTTTTCCTGGTCTTTCTGTAGTGTGCTTATTGAACTCTTAGGGTTGGATGCTTAAGAAATCTTTTGCCCTCACACTGAGTTTGTCTGATTGACCTGAAGTCACTGCTGTCTCGGGCTGTTGTGTAACCTGTCAACAATCAGAAGTACTAGTCAAACAAGGTATTTTGATCTTGAGTCATTTAAAGGAAGGACAATGACACCGACTTCCAGAAATTCAAGTAGACAGCCTACTAGCTTAGTTTTAAAAATAAGGTTTCATATCTCTAAATGGAAGAATATACCTCTAGTGGGACCTCAAAATCCACATCTTCTTTTGCTTAGGGTCTCTCAGTTGATTACATCCCCAAGATCTCATTATAGACAAAAGCTTAGCTTCAAAAATAGTGCCATTTCTAGGTTGACAGCCAGCTGACATCTGTTACAAGGATAACAGAGATATTAATTATTTAAAGGAGAGTGGGATGGGAAAAGAAAGAGGCTTAACTTACTCTATGAGAAGCATAGAGGTAGAAAAAAATCATACCTTTAAAAATGTTCTCTCATGGCAGATCAATTTTCGACTTAAACTTAACGTTTTTTCCATTTTGACATGTTTAAGATTGCTACATGTCCTAGCAGTGGGAGGTACATTTAAGGTTTTTTTTTTTTGTTAAGTTCCTGTTCCCTATGAAGTTATTATTTTAAAATAACTCCTAATTCGTCTGAGCTCAAGGAGACCTCCACCTACCTCCACCTCTGCACTTACCATCTAGTACTGAAAGATACCTACTTACATCTATCTGTCTTATTAGATAGAGCTCAAAGCCAGAGACTTTTTCTTCATTTCGAAAGGTCCAACACTTGGCAAAAGGCTTAGGACATAAAACATATTCAGTCAATCTGGAGTTTACCTGGTGACTCTCAGTGAACTCACATTTTGGTGGAAGAGATCACTTGGCAACCAACCATGGAAACCATGAGATCTTTGCTCTATGAGTCTATAGGGGTTGTATAAGGCCCTTTTATGATGTCAAACACTAAGCTGTAGGGAAGGGAGTCCCCATTCAAGAGAAAACAGAATGATAACCAAAGGAGACTATGCAAAATGCCTTAATACTCTGCATTACCCTGGGTGATCACATTGTTCTTGAGCAAGGGTTTAGCATGTTACATCACCATAGAAACAGATATCTCCAGTGCTCTGAATTTGGGGGAGATTTGTTAACTGTGGTTGTTTGAGTAAGAAAGATCCCCATGGGCTCATATATTTGAATGCTTGATCACAAGGAAGTGGAACTGTTGGAAAATATTAGGAGGTGCGGTCTCCTTGGAGTAGTTGTGGAACTGGAGGAGGTATGTCACTGGAAGAAGCCTTTGAGGTTTCAAAAGCCCACACCAGGCCCAGTACTTTGTGCAGATCAGGATGTAACTCTTAGCTACTCCTCCAGCCTGCCTGTATGTGGCTGCCATGCACCTTTTAAGAAGTGTGTAAATGGGGCATAGATTTGTACAGCAGTAACACTTGCCACAGCTTCGTTCTGTAATGTCCCTCAAAGTCCAATGTATTGAAGGCGTGATCCTAGTTCATGGTATTACTCGGGTGGTGGTAGGGTAGTAAAATCATAAATAATGGAGCCTAGGGAGGAAGTTATAGCAATGAGGGTATCTTAGTAGTTCTACTGCTGTAATGAGACACCATGAACAAGGCAACTTATAAAAGAAAGCATTTAATTAGGGCTTGCTTACAGTTTCAGAGGTGAGTCTATGATCATCAGGCAAGCAGGCAGACAGGCAGGCAGTAGCTGAGAGCTCATATCAGATCTGCAAGTTTTAGGCAGAGCAAGAGACTGGACCCGGTGTGGTCTTTCATAACCTCAAAGGCCACCATGAGGGACACACGTCAAGGCCACACCTCCTCCAATAAGGCCACACCTCTTAATCCTTCCTAATAGTCTACCAACTGGGAACCAAGCATTCAACCTTTGAGCCTATGGGGCCATTCTTATTCAAACCACACCAGGGGGGCATGCATTGAAGAGGATCTGAGACTGCTCCCTTCCAGTCTTTTTTTTTTTTTTACTTTCTAGCTACCATTAACTGAATAGGCCTCCTCTACCACAGGCTCTCACCATGATGTACTTTGTGCAACAGGATCGAGCACTGACTTCTGATTGGTATAAACTTTTACCTTATCAGTTGACTCCTTGGGCATTTTATTACAGAAGCAAGGAACTGACACAGAGGTCATTATAAGGGAGATTTAGGTTTTATTCTCTTTAGAGACTACGGTTCTCTCTGAAAGAAGTACTGCAACTATGCAAGGGAAAAAAAAGGAATAACTAATTGTCTTTAAAAGCAGTAAGAGAAAAGGGCCAAGTAACATACAAAGGAAGACCTATCCGAATCACATCAGACTTCTCTCCAGAGACTATGAAAGCCAGAAGATCCTGGGCAGATCTATGCAGACACTAAGAGAACACAAATGCCAGCCTAAACTACTCTACCCAGCAAAACTCTCAATCACCATAGATGGAGAGACCAAGATATTCAATGATAAAACCAAATTTTCACAATATCTTTCCACAAACCCAGCCCTGCAAAGGATAATAGGTGGAAACCGCCAATACAAGGAGAGAAACAACACCCTGGAAAAAAATGAGATAGTAACTTTCTTGCTTCAAACCCAAAAGTAGATAACCACTCAAACATAAAGATAGCGTCAAGAATGGCAGGTGGCAATAATCACTATGCCTTAATCTCTCTTAATATCAATGGTCTCAATTCCCCAATAAAAAGACATAGACTAACAAACTGGATACGTAAACAGGACCCAGCATTTTGCTGCATGCAGGAAACGCACCTCAGTGTCAAAGACAAATACTACCTCAGAGTAAAGGCTGGAAAACAATTTTACAAGCCAATGGTCCCAAGAAACGAGCCGGAGTAGCCATCCTAATATCAGATAAAATTGACTTCCAACCTAAAGTCATCAAAAAAGACACAGAAGGACACTACATACTGATCAAGGGAAAAATCCACCAAGAAGAACTCTCAATTCTGAATATCTATGCTCCAAATGCAAGGGCACCCTCATTCATAAAAGAAACTTCACTAAAGCTCAAATCACACATCGCACCTCACACAATAATAGTGGGTAACTTCAACACCCCGCTCTCTGAAATCAATCGTTCAGGAAAGCAGAAACTAAACAGGGACACAGTGAATCTAATTGAAGCCTTGGACCAAATGGAACTAACAGATATATATATAGAACATTTCATCCTAGAGCTAAAGAATACACCTTCTTCTCATTACCTCATGGTACCTTCTCCAAAATTGACCATATAATTGATCACAAATCAGACTTCAACAGATAGATACAAGAAGATCGAACTAATCCCATGCCTCCTATCAGATCACTATGGAATAAGGGTGGTCTTCAATGGCAACAAAAACAACAGAAAACCCACATACACATGGAGGCTGAACAATGCTCTACTCAATGATAACTTGGTCAAGGTGGAAATAAAGAAAGAAATCAAAGACTTCTTGAAATTTAATGAAAATGAAGGCACAACATACCCTAATTTATGGGACACAATGAAAGCAGTGCTAAGAGGAAAATTCATAGCCCTGAGTGCCGCCTAAAAGAAACGGGAGACAGCATACACTAGCAGCTTAATGGCACACCTGAAAGCCCTGGAACAAAAAGAAGCAAATACACCAAAGAGGAGTAGAAGGCAGGAAATCATCAAACTCAGGGCTGAAATCAATCAAGTAAAAACAAATAAAACCATACAAAGAATCAACAAAACAAGGAGTTGGTTCTTTGAGAAAATCAACAAGATAGATAAGCCCTTAGCCAGACTAACCAGAGGGCACAGAGATAGTATCCAAATTAATAAAATCAGAAACGAAAAGGGAGAGATAACAACAGAAACTGAGGAAATTCAAAAAATCATCAGATCCTACTACAAAAGCCTGTATTCAACACAACTAGAAAATCTCGAGGAAATGGACAATTTCCTTGACAGATACCAAATACCAAAATTAAATCAGGATCAAATAGACCATCTAAACCGTCCTATAACCCCTGAAGAAATAGAAGTCGTCATTGGAAGTCTTCCAGCCAAAAAAAGCACAGGTCCAGATGGTTTTAGTGCAGAATTCTATCAGACCTTCAAGGAAGACCTAACACCAATACTTTTCAAACTGTTCCACAAAATAGAAACAGAAGGAACAGTACCCAACTCGTTCTATGAAGCCACAATTCCGCTAATACCAAAAGCACACAAAGATCCGACAAAGAAAGAGAATCTCAGGCCAATCTCTCTTATGAATATCAATGCAAAAATACTCAATAAAATTCTTGCCAACCGAATCCAAGAACACATCAAAACGATCATTCACTACGATCAAGTAGGCTTCATCCCAGGGATGCAGGGATGGTTCAATATAAGGAAATCCATCAATGTAATCCACTATATAAACAATCTCAAAGAAAAAAACCACATGGTCATCTAATTAGATGCTGAGAAAGCATTTGACAAAATTCAGCATCCTTTCATGCTAAAGGTCTTGGAAAGATCAGGAATTCGAGGCCCATATCTAAACATAGTAAAAGCAATTTACAGCAAACCAGTAGCCAACATCAATCTGAATGGAGAGAAACTTGAAGCAATCCCACTGAAATCAGGGACTAGACAAGGCTGCCCTCTCTCTCCATATCTTTTCAATATAGTACTTGAAGTTCTAGCTAGAGCAATTAGACAACAAAAGGAGGTCAAAGGGATACAAATTGGAAAGGAAGAAGTCAAACTATCACCATTTGCAGACGATATGATAGTATACTTAAGCGACCCAAAGAACTCCACCAGAGAACTCCTACAGCTGATAAACAACTTCAGAAAAGTGGCCGGATATAACATCAACTCAAGCAAGTCAGTAGCCTTCCTATACTCAAAGGATAAGCAGGCTGAGAAAGAAGTAAGAGAAATGATACCCTTCATGATAGCCACAAACCATATAAAGTATCTTGGTGTGACTTTAACCAAACAAGTGAAAGATCTGTATGACAAGAACTTCAAGTCTCTGAAGAAAGAAATTGAAGAAGACCTCAGAAGATGGAAAAATCGGCCATGCTCATGGATTGGCAGGATTAATATAGTAAAAATGACCATCTTGCCAAAAGCAATATACAGATTCAATGCAATCCCCATCAAAATCCCAACTCAATTCTTCATAGAGTTAGAAAGAGCAATTCAAAAATTCATCTGGAATAACAGAAAACCCAGGATAGCTAAAACTATTCTCAAGAGTAAAAGAACCTCTGGGGGAATCAGGATCCCGGACCTCAAGCTGTACTACAGAGCAATAGTGTTAAAAACTGCATGGTATTGGTACAGTGACAGGCATGTAGATCAATGGAACAGAATTGAAGACCCAGAAATGAATCCACACTCCTATGGTCACTTGATCTTTGACAAAGGAGCTAAAACCATCCAGTGGAAAAAAGATAGCCTTTTCAACAAATGGTGCTGGCTCAACTGGAGGTCAACATGCAGAAGAATGCAAATTGACCCATTCTTATCTCCTTGCACTAAGTTCAATTCCAAGTGGATCAAGGGCCTCCACATAAAACCAGACACACTGAAACTAATAGAAAGGAAACTAGGGAAGAACCTTGAACATATGGGCACAGGGAGAATTTCCTGAATAGAACTCCAATAGCTTATGCTCTAAAATCAAGAATTGACAAATGGGACCTCATTAAATTACAAGGTTTTTGCAAGGCAAAAGACACTGTCAAAAAGACAAAGCGGCAACCAACTAACTGGGAAATGATCTTTACCAACCTTACATCTGACAGAGGGCTAATATCCAATATATACAAAGAACTCAAGAAGTTAAACTTCAGAGAGGCAAGTAACCCTATTAAAAAATGGGGATCAGAGCTAAACAAAGAGTTCTCACCTGAAGAATATCTAATGGCTGAGAAACACCTAAAGAGATGTTCATCATCCTTAGTCATTAGGGAAATGCAAATCAAAACAACCCTGAGATTCCAACTCACACCAGTCAGAATGGCTAAGATCAAAAACACAGGAGACAGCAGTTGTTGGCGAGGATGTGGAGAAAGAGGAACACTCCTCCACTGCTGGTGGGATTGCAAGCTGGTACAACTACTCTGGAAAGCTGTCTGGCGGTTCCTCAGAAAACTGGGCATGACACTCCCGGAGGATCCGGCTATACCACTCCTGGGCATATACCCAGAGGCTTTACCTGCATGCAATAAGGACACATGCTCCACTATGTTCATAGCAGCCTTATTTATAATAGCCAGAAGCTGGAAAGAACCCAGATGTCCCTCAACGGAGGAATGGATTCAGAAGATGTGGTATATTTACACAATGGAATACTACTCTGCAATTGAAAACAATGAATTCACGAAGTTCCTAGGCAAATGGTCAGAACTTGAAAATATCATCCTTAGTGAGGTAACCCAATCACATAAGAACACACATGGTGTGCAGTCACTGATAAGGGGATATTAACCCAGAATCTCGGAATACCTTAGACACAATTCGCATATCAATAGATTTCCAAGAAGATGGAAGGAGAGACCCCTGGTCCTGGAAAGACTGGATGTAGGGGAATGCCAGGACAGAGAAGCAAGAGCGGGTTGAATGGGGAAAAGAGGGAGGGAAGGGGGCTTATGGGACTTTCGGGGAGGGAGGAAACGGGAAAGGGGAAATGATTTTGAATGTAAATAAAAAAACTTAGAAAATAAAATAAAATTAAAAAAAATAAAAACAGATGGGGGTGGGGGAGGGGAGGCTATGAAATCCAGGACTTTCCCTCTGTGGATCAGGTTACTGTGCCTGGAACTAGAAGTTGCCTGAGTAGTCTACTTGAAGAAAATCTCAGTATTTGACATCCTTCATAGGTGCCTTGACTAAGTTTTCTTTCTTTTTTTTTTTTTTTTTTTTGGTTTTTTGAGACAGGGTTTCTCTGTGTAGCCCTGGCTATCCTGGAACTCACTCTGTAGACCAGGCTGGCCTCGAACTCAGAAATCCACCTGCCTCTGCCTCTCAAGTGCTGGGATTAAAGGCGTGCGCCACCACCGCCCGGCTTGACTAAGTTTTCAACTCAGAAGTAGGCAGTGTTCCCTGTTGCCAAGAAACCTGGACTGGAGGGGTTGATCTTGAAAAAGCCCAGGCTAGAGGGATTGTTTTTGAAGAAGCCTGTGTTGGAGGAATTGTTCCTGTTCTCTCACTTATGGTCAATAGCCCAGAGCTTTGAGGTTAACAAATTCACTTAAATGTAATTTAGACCCTGCGCATTTTCTCTTGTCCTTCATTCTCTTGGTCAGCAAAGATCACCCCTGAGAGGCAGGACACACTAGCACCTACCTGCCACTAGTCTGCCAGAAGCATTTTGGCTTAAATATCCTTCTGTTTGCTTTTTAAAAGGTTTGTTTTACACATGTATGCTTATGCATGTACAAGAGCACCTGCTCCATGGTGTACATTTAAAGATCATAGAACAAATTCAACCAACCATGTGTGGGTCCCAGGGATTGAACTCAGGTTGCCAGGCTCGGCAGCAAATAGCCTTTTCAATCTTACTGGCATTTTGCTTCTTTGGAAGGTACATCTCTAACTAATAAAGCAAAAACTCACCCTTTTATTCCAAGTGAGGCAAAGGTAAGTTAGGACTGGCTTTGGTTACAGGCCACCATTTCTGGCATTGAGCTGATAAGAGAAGAGGTTAAGCATAATCCACTTCACCTCCATCACTCTTTACAGAAACCATTTCCCAAACTGGCATCACACTGGCATGCCTGTGGGCAGAGCCTGGTGTATGTCTGCTCTACTGAGGGGTCTGCCTTTAGATTAACAAGAAAAAGCAGAATAGTACATGACCACTGATTGACACTGAATTTGGGGGTGGTAAGGGGTTAAGAGGACCCTCTTAGTCAGTCCCCTGTCTTAAAAACCTTACAGAATCAAACTACAGCGTAACTGAGAAAAGCATCCTTCCTTCTTTTTTTTTTTTTGTCTTTTTTTTGTTTGTTTGTTTGATTTTTTAGGTTTTTCAAGACAGGGTTTCTCTGTGTAGCCCTGGCTGTCCTGGAACTCACTCTGTAGACCAGGCTGGTCTCGAACTCAGAAATCTGCCTGCCTCTGCCTCCCAAGTGCTGGGATCAAAGGCGTGCGCCACCACTGCCCATCTGCTTCCTTCATTTTGACAGTCCTTCCCTGCCACATCTGCAAGCCATAGTGAAAGACGCTAAGAAAATATAAAACATGGAGCTATAATATGATTTTAAAGCAAATGATTCTGAGTAAGAAAAAGTTGTAAAGCTGGGGACATGGCTGAGCGATTACTGCTCTTGCAGAGACCTAGGTTTGGTGCCCAGCACCCGTGTCAGGTGGTTCAAAATAGCAGTAATTCCAATTCCAGAGGATCCAGTGTTCTCTTCTGGCCTCCTGGGATACCTGCACGCACACACACACACATGCACATACACATACAATAATAAAGTATTTAAAAAGGAAATTTATTTTAAATTTCTTAATTGTATGAATATTGTGCTCAGATGTAAAAATAATATCACACAATCCTTTCATATTTCATTGTTATTTTTTTTCAGACTCCGGTGAGATTTCCATAAATTATTTGATTTTAAAAGTAGCAGAGAATGTCTTAACTGTTATTAAATCACTTATGAAGAGCTGAAAAGAGAGCATTACACTGATATAAAAGACAAGCACATAAAACCATGTGGTTTCAGGGTAAAATAATAAACTTATTATTTGATAGAACTTAAGGTAGGCAAATTAAGAATGATAGGAAAATAGAATGTACTTCTGAAAGCTTTCCAAAATATATTCTTGCTTTTGAAAACTCTTAAAACTTGAAGAATTCTAACACTTATCAGATTATACATTTAGTATTTTGGATAAATGAATACCTTACATTCTTCTATTTTAAAATTCAAATTTTCATTGGTAAAGTGACAAAATCTGTTGGATGATAAGGTAAGATACCCCCAATTAACATGAGCCACAAACAAACAAAAAGGGCAGAAAATGCCTGTATCCCACCATGGCATCCATAAACATACCTGTCCAAAATTTGTGAACCTATTACATTTTCCATAAAGAACACACAGTTATTGTATTGGTATGAAATAATGACTGAAAACTTAAGAAACAAATATTAATGGTCATACACTTGTAATTTTTCTAAGTTCCTTACAGTTTTCTTTATTCTTCTTCCTCTTTGTCTTCTACTTGGTCTTTTTAGTATTGGTTTAGCAGCAGAGTTACGACAGCCTGAGCCTCAGGTACCAACTATTGAGTTTTAAGTTTCATTTTGTACTTTGGCTATTTTTAGATGTGTGGCTGAAGCAATACATGAACATATTCAACTTTTGCCATGTTTTTTTTTCTGTTTTTCCAGAAAAGTTCAACAATGGCATTGGATAAAACCATCACACGCCTAATAAACCATATATTCTCACTTTGCCTCTGACTTTTACAAGTTCCAAGTTATTTGAGTAGCATCTATGTTGCTGTTAGAGCTTAAACTAGATATTCGACATCATGATTTCTTAGTGGTTGTTTTAAGACTCAATGAATTTGTATTTTATGTGCATTCTGGGCATGGACATTCTGTGGATACACTCTATCCAGTCTCTTCATCAAGCTCAACACTTTATGAACACTTGAAGAAATGCAGACAATACCACAAAAACCAAGATCAAAGAAGCAAAAACAGTTATCAGGAGGAAAGGTGTAGCCAGAACTGTGATTCATGCTTGTAATTCTAACACTCACGTGACTGGGGCAGGAAGATCACAAGTGGGAAGCTATCCTTATCCAAGTGAAACCCTGTCTCAGAAAACAAGTGTAAAAGCTGGGTGTTGTATTGCACATTTTTATTCCCAACCCTCTGGAAACAGAGATGGTATCTCTGTGAGTTCCAGGACAGCCAGAGCTGTATAAGGAGACCCTGTCTTAAAAACAAAACAGAACAATAACTACAGATCAAACAGAACAATGGATTAGGTCAACTGTGCCTTGAACTAGAAATACTGATTACAGTTCAGAAAACATCTAAATAATTCCATCCAAAAATTAGTCTCATCCAAATTGATGGAGATGTATTTACAGTAAAAGAAATCAAAGTTACGTGATATATCCAGGTAAACACCAGAACTGCTTGTGAAAGCCACTTTTACAATGCGACAAGGTTGCTGAGACATGACTGTGACCTTGTTTTGTTTCACAATAGTCTCTTGTTTTGTTTCAAATTTAATGTGCTCGTTTTTACTTATCTGTCACTCATGTTTAAACAAAGAAATTGATCATGAGGTAGGCAGGAAAATTAGCATCTACCCAGATGACTGGTTACAACATAATCTTCACTGTCTTTACAATACTAAAATTCTTTACAACTCAGGAGGGAAAGAAACCCAGAAGATCCATATACACAGCTTAGTAATTTTGTAATTTAAATCAAATAATTAAGCTTCAATAACTGTACCACCTAAAACGTTTACTCACTGTCAGCAGCAAAAATACTAAATAAAATGAAAACTGTTTTGTGATTGAAAATATCATTGTATTTTAACATTTTGAGAAAGGAAATCTTAACACTTTTAAAAATCCACCACCCCCTCACACACACAGTCTAGACGTCTGTGATCAAAACCACAGGAGGTTATGTGAGACTTCCACAATCCTTAAAGCTTGGGCAAGCCTAACATAACATTTATTTTACTTTGAACAAATGCAAGGATATTTTTTAGAAAATATTCAATTTATGGTATGTATTGCATATGATTTGTCAGTTCCACAGAATATGTTAAAAACCTAGGTTACAAATGGGAGGAAATTTAGCATTGTGTTTCATATCCAGAGACTCTATAAACTTCCCTCTGCAGCTGATGTGGGTACAGTTTGTGAACTACAGAGGTGAGCCTCCAGCACATGGCTTGCATGACTTGACTTACCTCATAACATTCAGAAGATGCCTTGACTCTTTAATCATACTAGAGTAGCATAAATGACTTCTTCATATAGAAACTGAGTGCCAGCACTTATCCTTAAAGTTATTTTAAAGATCTTATAAGAAACACACTCCAGTCAATAGCATTTTTTTAAACTAGAGTTTCAAGTAGACTTCGCATTTTCACATAAACCTAAATTCAACAGTAGCTCTGACAATGAGACGAGCAAGAAATGGTGTGCTTTTAACTCTTTAAAATATACATTCTTAGCTGGGTTTGGTGGCACAGGCCTTTAGTCCGAGCACATGTGAGAGGCTCAGGCAGGCAGGATCCCTGTGACTTCAAGGGCAACCTGGTCTACAACGCCAGTTTTGGGCTAGCTAGAGAGACATAGCAAGAACCTGTACCAAGAATAGGAGGAGGAGGGAGGATGGACAAGGGAAGAGAAGGAGGAGTTGTTTTTTCTACCTACAAGTAGTTTTGAAAGTATCAAAATCAGAGGGAAGTGAATATTTACCTTTGGGTCTCCCCCCCCTTTTTTTTTTTGGAAAACATTGACATATTTAGGTCAGTTTTTATTTGCAAGTTTTCATGGGGGCATTAATATGTGGGAAATACAGGGCCATCAAAGTCACTATTATGTTTTGTACACAGAGTTAAACAATGCAGATAGAAATAAAATCGAGCTGTCAGTCAAAGCTGTTTGTTTCCCATTCAGAACACCAAAGGGGACAGTTAGAAATTGGTTGTAAGTATTTCAACCCCTAGGTCAGGACACTGTTTTCAGTGTTGAACCACAATCAGAACCATAGCATCATTTGAGCAGTTAAACTTCCAGGGTCTCCTGTTTCTAGGTTTTACCTTTGAAGGTTGTCCAGGGAGATAGAGTGTTGTGCTTTCTTTTCCTTAAAAATAACAATAAAAGGAAAACGATATGTTAACCTTTTTTGAATACACAATACTTCGAAGAACTGATGGTACAATCTACAGATACATGTGCTGTGGACTAGGAGAAAGGAGACAATTTAGGGGGAAATCACATTACAAAAAGTATTATACAAATAAATTATACAGCATGTGCCCACAGGCCTGAACACTTTGTAAAGAGAAGAAAACTTTCTTTGGGTACAAAGATCCAATTGGGTTTGCCACATATGTTCTTGTCATTCACAATGTGGTTTTTGTTTTTTTGTTTTTTGTTTTTTGTTTTTTTTTTTATTGCTAAATTGTATCCTCCAAAAAAAAAGAAAATCACTGGAAGTCCTAAGGTGTTTCCAGTCAACATCAGTAGCATGGTGACTTTAGTGACGGCTGAGGGTTGTGCTTGGTAATCTCATCTGGAGCTCATTCGCAACTGGTGAATGATGACGCTTTCTATAAAGAGAAGAAAGATACGGCATTTTCAATTAAACTCAAGTAAGTAGTTGACGTGAAAACCAGTGCCACGCTATTTCAATAAAAGACTGTAAATATTAAGCAACAAAACCAAAACAGGTACATGAGGCCAGTAACAACAGCTCTTCAGACGCTGCTGTTTAGGGGTAACTTCTTTATATTTGCACGTGTGCTCTACTTCCAAAATAATAAATCCCTCAGAAACTATGTCTAATATTTGTGTAATATTAGGTAGATATTGCTTGATGAAAGAACCAAACACAAATGTGATAATTGCTATATACAAGCCACATGATGGGAAAACACTTTCCTGAAGCTGTTCTCCAGCCAAATGCTCTCTGTTCTGAATACTGTCACACCCCTGTTAACTTCTTTCAGTGCGTGTGCATTGGACTGCTAATAAGGCCTTAGTCCCTTTGCATTCCAAAGAAGTTAAGAAAGAATTTGCTCTCTGACTGCTGCTTTTAGCATAACTAGTTAATGTTCTTATATCTAGATTCATTCTTTTTGGTTAATTACATTTATCTATTTGAGTGAGCGTGTGTTGTGTGGTGTGCATGTTTTGCACACACCTGTGGGGTTCAGAGGACAACTTCCAGGACTTGGCTACCTCCCTTCACCCATTTAAGTCCCACATTGTCAGGCTTGGCAGCAGACATCCCTCCTCATTGAGCCACCTCACCGGCCCTATAAATTCATTCGTGTTTTTAAAAATATTTTTTACGTGATTATTTTGTGTGTGCGCGCAGGTGGGTGTACACGTTGAGGTCGGAAGACAACTTGTGGTCATTGGTTCTCACCTTACACTATGTAGATCCCAGGGATAGCCCTCAGGCTTGGCAACACTCGGGTTTACCCATTCAGCCATCCCACCTGCCCCCTAACCCAGCCTTATAATAAATTTCAAAGCTGACTCAGTAATTAAAGCAGTCCAGCCACATTACAAACATTTAGTATCATTGTTTGATTGGTTTTCCTTTTATATGAGCCTTTGTGCCCTCATGAACTTGGATCACCACATTTTTCATACAGACGTTTAGAAACCATGTAGGAAGGTGGTACCCCCGGCTCCGTACCCTGCGGCAAGCAGAGAGCTAGTTTGGTGAGAAGACATAGTTCTATCGTCACTGAGCGTATGCAAAGCAGAAGAAAGGAACTCATGTCAGCATTTATAAGAACACGAAGAGCAGCCATTGGATAGCTCGGCTGTAGCATGCTTGCCTAGCACTTGAAACACGGAGCTCCTTCCTCGATAACTCTCCCCCAGCCCAGCACTCCCCGTCCCCCGCAAAAAATAACAAATAGCATTTCCACATGTTATTTTCACTTTAATTGCAAGTGCATACTATCTGAGCTTTATTTTATTTATGTAAATATTAACTGAATTGCATTTCACCGTAGATATAGTTCATGCTAACTGCATGGTGGCCTCTAGAGAAAATGCTTTTGGATTTTGGTTTAATTACCTCGTGGAGCCACTAGGTGGAGATATTTTCATTCCCTTTCTCAGCCTTTTGGCTTGAGCTTGGATTTAAACAAAACAAAGTTTATATGAAGAACAATAAAATACTTTATACTTAAAACTGTTTACCAATGAAGGCTTCCCATAGCTTAAATAATACACATATGAAAAAGTAAAAAGTAAAAAAAAAAAACATGTACATGATTTTCTCTAGACTTGAAATACTTTTAAGAAAATCTCTAAAAATGTTATCTATCTTCAAGCCAGAAAAGTAAAGGCACTTAATATTATGTAAAAGTCATCATCTAAGATGAAAATTGCTATTTCCTGGTCACTGCTTAAAAAATTATATAATATGCATCAAAGAATCCTCAAGAGACCTGTGTCACAAATCCCTTTCCCAGGATGTAAGTCTCTTCCCATTTCCGCCCTTAAGGAATCATAGAAACAAATGTCAGGGAGGAATCCAGAGTCATTCCTAGTGTGATGTAACTCAGGATGCTTGTTCTCATTCTGGGTAAACAGAAAGGGTTCCAGCAATCACCATAAGATCCCTGCGGGGCTAACATGTTTTTCAGCTTTTACAATAACTTCCTGAGTGCAAGCCTCTTCATTCCTGAAGACTCTTTCTCTTAACTCTAGTGCAGTCTCCTTAGAATTCATATTTGCCAAAGCATTGGCAGAGGGTTTACACAAAGGCAACAATATCATGGTCTCACTATATGTCTTCATTAATACATGTAAATTAGCAAAGTAGCAATCAATGTGTAAATGTGCATGTGTACAATAGACTGTCAGAAATACTCAATATTTTCCAAATGACAGGTTGTTGTTTACAAACTGTACCTTCATAATTAAAAATGCCTAATATCTGTAACTTCTTATGATCTCTTTTCCCCAAATATCAAATGAACTCAAATAAGAATCACTCATCTAATACTTGAAATTGTGAGAATTATTATACTGCATAAGGTTTCGAAAATGTTCATTAAATAGTTTTCTTTAAAAAATTGTAGAAGAGGCCAGAAAGCTTGTTCAGTGAGATGAATCAAGCTTAATGACTTGAGTTTGATCCCCAGGACCCATATAGGTGACAGAATGGACTCTTGTAAGTTGCCCTGTGACCAATTTATATGTTCTATGGCACACAGACAGGAACATGCACACACACACACACACACACACACACACACACACACACCACAAGTGGGGGGATAAATAAATGTAATTTTAAAAAACTTATTTCAACTTTGTTGTTGATGGTAACAAACTTGGCAAATATTTCCCATCTCTTACTAGGCTTTCATATTTGTTCAAGAAAGAAAAGAACCCACGTATCAGTCACTTGGGATCTCTGAGGAGAGGTTATTATGACCAGGCACAATTCCATAAAAAGTCTCTTTTTCTATAAATACATCTTTGGAATATCTATAATTTGTCAGGTATTTTATACACTAAAGACCAATAATCATAGTTAATTACCACCTATCAGCAAACTCAAAATAACAAAAACACTTAAATTTGGGACCCTCTGATACCCAGGCACTTACCAACATAATTTTCTTTTTTTTCTAATTGAAAAAGAAACTTTAAATTTTGAATTTTATATGCATATAGATGACACTGAGTTTTTATATACTTTTGACGATTTACCAAAATATAAACATTTTCCTTTTCTCCTACATGTTAGCTCGCTCTTTTCTTCTTAAGAAACTTGGGGTAACATAGCAAACCCATTATTTGCTATTCTGACATTGCTGTGAGAAGGCACTAACCCATTCTTTGATTATGCTGGCTGTTAGATCAGTTCCATGCAAAGGAAGTTAAACATATCATTGATTCTGAATTTTGCTTGACTTCTGACCTTACTTAGAATCCATCCTCTTGTGAGAGGTGTCACAGAACTTCTAGCCACCCAGATGGCGTGGGTTCCAAAGCCACATGAATGGGGTGGGGTTTGGGTAGAAATTCAGGGGAGCATCCCCTTGAATGCTGGAATGGGACAACTTTAACAGCATGTTGGAATTCTGCTTTTTCCCAGGAAAGAGTGTTGGCTACAAAGTGGGAAAGATATCCTCCCTCAAAAGGCATAATCTCCCTCCCAGGCAGTGTGTTGTTTACTCTGCCAAAATAATTGAATGGAACAGGTCCCCTCTAGTCGTTTTGACCGAACCAGTGTAATCACCACATACTAGGTTCACACACTGAAGGTAAAGCACGGTAGCACCTCAGCTTGTTGCGGGTCTTTACATCTAGTGAGGCTTTGTTCATAGAGAACTTTACATGAACTTACAGAGTACATGTTTTTGTGGCTGCTGCCCCACCAGCCTGCCTCCATGTTCAATGACTCCCTCCCTACCAGGGACTCTGTGAAGGACCCATACCAGCTGAGTTCTTCCCCTTCCCAAGCTTCTAAATGTCAGCTTTGAACTTGCTACACCCCAGGTAACTTACCCACCTGCAGAAATGCTCTACAAATATCCTGTATGCCATTTAGAAGGGAGAAGATCTGGCTATTGTTTGTTTTTTTGGCATTTCCGAGTTCCATGAACTACATCAGGATACAATCCTATTATCACATTCAGAGCCCGTGATAGAACATCTGTTTTAAATAGGAAGTTCAATAAACTTCCTCTGTTGGCTTGGACTAGTACGCCTTCTTTTGGATTCAGCTCAGCTAATTAAAAGTACTTCCTATAATCAGTTCTGTCATTTGTTCCAGAAAACTTTTGAACCAGATGATATAATCTCTCTTGGGGTTTCATAACCATCGGACCCTTTATCTGATTCCTTCCAAAATGCTTCCTCCTCCGCCATCATCAGCTCACCATCTCTCCAGGTTCTAGGAGTCGCCAGTAATTATGCCTAATAATTTATTTTTCAGGCGAGCCAATACCAGAACAAGCAAATTTGAACTGCTTCTCTCAAATAAAACATTCTCTATAAACAAAAGATAAATGATGGGAAATATGTAAATCTTAAGCCCACGATGCCCCAGTTTTTATCCTTTCAGGCAAGTAGGCTAAATGCTTAAATCTATTTTAAATTTAGAACTCTTTGGGTGGAGGTTCTAGAGAGGTGGTCCGGTAGCTAACGGTGCTTGCCGCTCTTGTAGAATACCTGCTTTAATTTCCAGCATTCACACTGCAACTCTTAACGGCATGTTAGTCTTGTTCTAGAGAAGCACTTCTCAATTAGTGGGTCAAAACTCCTTTTGTAGGGGAGGTCAAACAACCCTTTCACAGGGGTCATATATCAGATATCCTGTATATCACATATTTACATTATGATTCACAACACTAGCAAAATTATAGTCATGAAGTACCAATGAAAATACATGATCAGGAGAGTAGGTTACCCTTACATGAGGAGCCATATTAGAGGATTACAGCATTAGGAAGGCTAAGAACCACTCTTCTAAGGAATCTGATACCTTCTTGTGACCTCTGTATGCTCCCGCATGCATGCAGTACACATACATACAGCATACATACAAGTTTTAGAACTTGGGGCTGGGAAGACATCTCCACCTATGAAATACTGGCTGGACAAGCATCAGCACTAGAGTTTGATCCCTGGAAATGCAGATCAGATGTCGGGTGTGATGATGTGCTTGTAGTCCCAGCACTAGAGAGGCAAGGGCAGGTGATTAGATCTCAGATGCTCACTCTAGCACCCTCATTGAGCACCAGGTTCCAATGAGATAACCTGTCTTTAACAACAGCAACAACAACAACAATAACACAACAACAACAAACTATGTGGGGGCTAACACAGCTCTGCAGCACTGGCTGCTCTCCAGAGGACCTTGGTTCATTTCCTATCAACCACCTGGTGGCTCATAACCATGTGTGACTTAGCTACAGTTCAGTTCCTCTTTGGCCTCCCTTGGCACCAGGTATTATAGCGCACAGTCACACATGCAAACAAAATACCCGTACACGTAAAATAAAGATTTTTAGTTATATTATAGAGACAATTATTTTTAGGGGGTGGGGTGGGGACTGATCTAGGACGTCCTGGCTGTAGGCACAGCAATGGGCAGCACAGGCTGAATGAAGCCATGGGAAGTTGACACATGGGAAAAGTGAGATACATCTCGCTTCCTTAGTTCTAGAACCTGCTGCTTCAGGGAGGGTACAGGGGCTCTTTCTATAGAATCTATGGGAAGTGCATTTTGAAACACAGAACATGAATATATTGGTACAGAGACATGAAAGATAAGGAATTAAAAAAAAATGGAGTCCTGGGCCTGGGAGAGAAAAGCAAGTAAAAACAGTTGAAGCACAAGTCTGCTGAGTTGTGTTAGGATCCTGGAACCTGTGGTAGAAAGAGCATCAACTCCTGAAAGTTGACCTCTTCTTGTGGGGGAAGAGGAGAGGAGAGAGTGGGAGGGGAGGGAAGGGGAGGGGAGGGGAGGGGAGAGGAGGGGAGAGGAGGGGAGGGGAGGGGAAGGGAAGGGAAAGAAGGGGAGGAAGAGGGGAGGAGGGGAGAGAAGGGGAGGAGAGGAGGGGAACCAATCTGAGGAGAGATGAGGCGGGATTCGGTTCAGGCAAAAGGACAACAGCTGGGCAGCAGTCTTGGAGGACAAGCAGTCCAGCTTGAGGGACGCAGGGGCTGCACCAGGAAGGCCTCTGGGAGGAAATAGAAAACTGCTGTGTTTAAGTGTCGGAAAAATTACTGATCGGTGTTTGGCAGATCAAATGGAGTGCTTGGGAAAACTAAAATAGATGCATAAAAAAACCAAACTGAAGAAAGATTAAAGCAATTGTTCCCTGGAAGAAGTGTCGAGGGGAAGAGAACGCACTGCTGGTGTAGAACTGGGCTCAGCAGGGAGCCATACTCAAATGTCCACTGTTGACGGTGTGTGAACACTTAAACAGCTAACTCCTATGTCCAAAAGGTAATATGGTTTGGCCATGTTGAGAAGATGGCTAAAAGGGAAAGGTTAGAAGTTTAAATGGTGACTACCAAGGCCATAATAGGAAGACAATATATCTAAAAACCTAGAAATAAGAGGCTAGAGTACAAAGACAATATTTACAAATATGGAGAAAAATGTTTGACGAAGTGGGTAAGAGTTGGAGAAAAGTGTCCCCAAGGAAAACCTTGGGTCAGAAGGAATAAGGAAAGAATGACTGTTTTATTGCCTTCTACCATGGACTTGGTACTTAAACAACAAAGACAATGAGCCTGCATTAACTTTTTAAAAGGAAAAGTTGAGGCTTGAGAGATGGCTTAGCAGAGGGCTGAAGGTCTATTAATGCACAGCACCTAAGCTGGCCCCTCATAACTGCTGTTAGCTCCAGCTTGTGGAGATCCAACATCTCGGGCCTACGAAGGGCACTTGCTTTCAAGTGCTCTTGCCCACACGTGCACACAATTACAAACTATAAAATGTAAAATAAATAAATAAATTATAAATTTCTAAGGATGTGTGCAGCATGAGAGCAGAGGCAGGAGACATAAATTGTCTCATCAATAACTTAGGTAGACATGGATGGAGACAGTAGGAGCTGCAGAGGCCTGCTCAGATGAGTGGAAAGGTTTGCTAAGGTGGAAGATGCTGGAGTGTATTTATAGTATGTAGAAATGGCAGGTTAAAAAGGAGAATCTGAGGCTGGGAGTGTAGGACAGTTGTAGAGTACTTATGGACAGAGGGAGGTGGAGAGAGGAAGATTGAAGAGAGAAGGGGAGGAAGGGAGGGAGGGAGAGAAGGAGGGAGAGAGAGAGAGAGCAGAGATGAAGAGACCGATGATGAGACCCTGGCAGATATGGAAGGGAAATACTACATTTGGATGGATTTTAAATCTCCCCTATGCTCATCTCTTTGTTACCCTCATATTCTCCTCTTCCTCCTCTTCCTCCTCCTCTTCCTCTTCCTCCTCCTCCTGTCCCCCCCACCTCTGTCTCTGTGTCTCTGTCTCTGTCTCTCTCTGATCTTCAGCCTCTTGACATACATCTCTTCCTCTTTTTCTATTGCTTCTTATCACGCTAGGGCATTACGCTGTTCTACAACTGCCCAGCACAAGACCACCTCAGCAGTCCCATGCACTCCTCTCACTGATAGTTCCATGGTTTTGCTCATCACAGAAGCCTCATTCTTCCCTTGGTATTCTGAATTCCTGAGAAATCCAAGTCTTCTTTCCATCTCATACTCCTGGGCATGTTTCGTCACCGAAATTACATTCTCCTTAGGCTACACCTGAATGCTGTGTCTTGATTTCATCCATGGAAACAACCAAGTAAGGGAACTGCTAGCACCCTTGATGAATATACCAGCATCTCAAGAAAGACCCCATTGTTACCCATTAATCTGGCCTCCTGAAAACCTGTTAGGAAGCCAGTGAGCCCGTTTAAGCAAGTGGCCCAGATATGATGCTCACAGCATCGATGTGACAAGGACACAGCAGCCCATAGCAGAGCATGTCTGGGACCATGTGTGGCAGGTAATTGCCACCATGGTATCCTGAAACAGTCAATATAGTCAGTTGATTGACAGGCGTGGAAGGCCAGGATCTCCTCTGTAGCTGTGTGGGTTGTACTGGCACATTCCTAGAAAGCATTACCACAGTGAACTCTTTGGAAATGGCGCCGTGTGTCCCATCTCTTAGAGTTTCTCACTGCAGGATCGAAACAGCAGTTGTATACATCAGCCATCATGAGACCACTTTTATTTTAGCATATACAATAGGGTTAGCAACATAGAAAAGAGTCTAAGATTTAACCCATTCGCTCCTACAAAGGCACATTAAGTAGCATCTTAAAAAACGTTTACCAATGGGATGATGAAGTCATGTTGCATTTAATCCTCCACTCCCTTGTCCCTGTGCATCCCTCTTCTAATGTGTACTTTGAAACAAAGCTAGCCAATAAATGTACAGCTGCTTCTAAAATTACAAAGAGGAACTTCCCCGGCAGTTACGTTTTGTTATTTCTGAAGTGACTATATATTGTTCTGCTAAGTTTTCTTAGCAGTTGTGCTTTGTGCGTGGCTCTATGCCAGATCTACACCCATAAACACCCTGTACATTTGTTACACCTCCCTGAACTCTCTCCCAGGGGTGATGTGAACTTCCAGGAGGAAGTGAGGTAGCCATGGTGTGGGCAGGAAAAAGCAAGAGGATGAGCAAGTGGCACTGAGATTGTAAGTCACTTAAAGGAAGGCAGGCCGAGTCTCAACGAACACAGCGGTTGACACTGTCATTGTTCCAACAAAGTGTGCCAGAGAACAGCAACACTGAATGCCTCACGAACACAAGATAGGGACTAGTAAAACGATGGCTGTCCTGTCTTTGAAAGGTTAGTTGTCCATTGATGAGAGTGGAGAAAAATTCCTTAAGAAACACAAGTCAGTGTTCTAACTGGCAAACCGTCTTGTTTAAACTTGTCCGAAGATCATACATACATCTTAGCTGATCTCTATTTTTCTTTGACCTTCCAGATCCAGCGTCCTAGATTGTTGTTAACATGGTTGCTACACATATTTAATATAAATGCCGAGAACCAATGAGCATCAGGTGACAGGTTTACCTAGCATGTGTAGATGATTGGAGGCGGAGACACCCGCCATCATACATACAGTTCACTCCATGTTCTGCAGGATGTAAGGCATTTGGTGCAAAACGGAATGCAGAGGTGATTCTTCATCTAGAGACACACTGGTTCACTCTGAAAACCAAGCACACGTCTTTTTTTTCCAATTTGCTTTGCTTAAATACCCAAAGGGTGCGCTATCCCACGTGATTTGGGAAATGTAAGAATTCAGAAACAGAAATGTACAAATCTGCAAGTCTGTAAGTTGCTCCGGTTTTATAAAGTTCACCTATGTGGCTCAGATATTTTGGCAATGGCATGGCCGGCATGAGACAGTGGTATGCTAAGCTGTAGTTTACCAGCCTTGAGCTCATTTGTGGTTATATGACCATGAAACACAAACTCCACTTTTTCAAGGTTAATGTCACAGACACATGGCACTCTGCATTTACACTCTGTTCCATGCTTATTAGAGCATGCATAAAAATTAAAGAAAATTATTCAAACATAAGTAAAGCTGGCAGTCATAATAAAATCCTTGCCCACACCTCACATACCGACAGGCACACACACACGCACCCCAAATCATGATCTGTCCTACATCTGCAAATAGAATCTGCACTTAACTGAGGAAAATATTAAATTCAATTAAGCTGTGGATGATGTCACTCTTTCCTTGGCATTAGAATGTCTACATTTGCTTTCTGCTGTTTTTTTATTCATCGCTATTTCTGTTGAGCTTTTAAAGGGCCACTTGGCAGCTCTATTCAACAGTTCTACAATTTCAAGCAATTGTACACTTGATGAAAGCATAACTCTGATCCTAATGGTTCAAAGTTATTGTCTAGGAGATGGCTGGGAGTGGTTTGAGGTGGCCACAACTTTTAGGGTATACCCCCCCCCACACACACACAAATAAATCAAACTCTCATTTTCAGATTCCACAGTTCATATCCATTTTATTTCATGTTCAAATTGTTTCTTGAAGTCATATTAGGGGCTTTTGTTTTTCCACAAAAGGACCTTGTGATAGCCTTGAATTATTTTTTTCTTATATCACATATATCAAACTCATGATTTGATAGTTCATAATGACATTTGTTAAACTCTGTCTTATTTCAAAATACTTTTTTTTCTTGGAAAAAAAATCATAGAACTGAGTCTATTAAATTTGGCTTACAATTAGAAGAATTGGGAGCCAGTCTTTGGGATCATTGTAACGTGGTCCCCAAATCTCTCTGGTGAAGAGACTGAGGGCTTCATAACTCGTGAGCTACATTGGATGGAGTCACGTGCTAGAAGTTAAAAAAACTGAACTGGAGGCCAGACCCTGTCTCAGGACCAACATCTTCAACAAAACATTCAGCAAACAACAATTTTGCTAATTAATTCTATTCCTCTGCATTGAAACGAATGCACAAAATCGGCATGGGGGGAACCGCACGGCTATTAGATGGTTATTTTATAAACAAGGTATTTAAAACTTAAATTAGTAGTACATGTAAAGGGTTGGCGCAAACAGAGGAAGGTTTGTTTCCACAGCAGCAGTAGCATCCTTACAACATACCCCCTTAGACACTGCCCTCAGCCCTTCCCCCCTCCAAGAGAGGCTGTGCTGCTGGCTGCAGATTTCTTCAGCTCTATTTTCATAGACTGAGTCTCAGCTCGAGGCTGGAACTTGGTCAGATTTCCTGCTCCTGGGGCTGCCACTACTGGCTTTCCAGCTTTCATACCTTTTGACATAGGAATGCGGGTGGGTGTAGGCCGCTGAGATGACCCATCTTGTCCCGACTGGAAGAGAAAACACAGACAAAAGGGACGTGTTGGTGAGTTTGCTTAGTTTTGCCCTAAACCTGTGCATTAGCCTAATTCCTGCCACAAAGGGGCATTCACAACAACCCATTCCAGGGAAAGGGACTAAGAAAGCTGAAGTCCACATCTAACTGCTCTTACTCCTTCCACTTTCTAGAAACATCTATGTTGAGCTTCCCTCTCAAACCTTAGCTTCCTCTATCCTGACAGAGGATGGCCTCAATGCCTAGACACGGCACTGTCTTCCATTCTACCCTTTCAAAGGAAGTGGCTCTAGTCACCTGTTAATGACCTCAGATTTCCTTTTTAATTGGCACTCTGACCACGCCCACACTCTTACGGGCTGCTGCTTCGGTCTCTGAGTCTCACCAAGCTCTCATGACGCCTTTCTTTCTCTTGATGGTTCCTTTGACCCTGCGTGCCTTCTAGATGTGTCGCCATGCCCTAGTCTCAGACTTTTTATTAAAGTTTCCACCTTTACCCTGAGAAGCCCCTTGCTTGTATTCCATGCATCCAAGCCCTAGAATCTTTAGCCGCCCATCCCTTCTGAAGCCCAGATCAGATTTCCAACTACTCAACAGATGTGGACAGCATCTCCGAGGCTTTTCACAAGCATCACATGCTTACAGCCATGCCCAGCAAATCTTACATTTCTCGCCCTAGTTACACAGCAAAGACTGGAAACCCTGGGCCACCAGCTGCATGCATTCTGCTGTGAAATCTTATGAATTCTTCCTTCCCCTCTTCCTTTAGAGGCATGCTCCTGCTATGTAGTCTAAGCTGGGCAGAAACCTGCAACCGTCTTGCCCATTCCCCAGTACTAGAATTACTAGCATATATACCACCACACCTGTTTCTCAGTTCTATTTTCAGTATGTCTGTGTTTGCATTGTACCATACTCTTTGCAAGGTGTTGCTAAATAAAATTCAGACTTTAGACATACAGAGTCACTTTTTTGTTTAAAAGATTTTAATATGAAAACTTCGCAGTCTTAATCTCGGGCCAAAGAATAGACACCTACACTCTAGAACTACACCTGGAAGCAGTTTTAACTCTGCTTTGGACTGTTTGTTTTTAAAAAATATTTTGAACTTTAAAAAAAAAATCACATTTTAAATCTTATTATTCTATAGCACCGTTTCTCCTTGCAAGTATGTTATGGAGTCTCCATAAATTTCCATAAATAAATGAAATGCTTCCTTAAAATTGGCTTGACTTATCAAAATGTAAGTTTTCACTTCTAGGTAAGATCCTTATTATTTCTGTATAGGTAACCTTCCCCGGAGCATCTGGAGGCAGGCAGAGGCAGGGGACTTCCTTTCTGTGAGGGAGCTGGCTAGTCTCTCTAGCCCCCTCTCTCTTGTTCTGCTCTGGGTTCTATTCTACTCACCACTGATTGGGTTCCTCGCGTGGATGATGTTGTGACCGGGGTTATGGTTATAGTGCTGGTAACTTTGCTAGCGCCAGGTCTTGAAGAGAGGTGGTTCCTGGGAGAGCGAAGGACTGTGCCTGTGGAAACCTCCTTCTCGGCTGTCACGTTGACAGGCCGGACAGTGATAACTGGACTCATGCCTTCAGCTGCAGGCCCTGGAGATCGTTTAAACTGAGAACCTAGGTGAATGTGAATTTTATTGTCTTCCGTGGTGATGATGTTTGCATTGGAGTTGTACTTCCGCATGGGGGTTGGAACAGTTTGTTTTTCCGGAGTGACTTTGAGGATAGTCCTTCCCATAGGCACTTCCTGAGATTCAGGAGAGACAGCGATTTCAGGGGGAGCTGCAGACGTTGACACCGTCATGATCTGGATGGGGGATGTAGGCCTGTCTGCAAATGCACCCCTTCCACTTTCTGGGCTCTTCTCTCTGGAAATAGTAGTAATCGTGACAGGGGACATGGCTCGTTCTGGGCCGAGAGTAGCATCTGCACTTTTGGGTTTTTGCGACATGACATTGGGTGATGGAATAATGGTTATCCTTGGTTTCTGGTTGCCTAAGGTAGGAATGACGGTGGTACTAGAGAAAAACTCTTCAGATGTGGGGCTTGTGATCTCCAGGGTGGCAGTGCTGTTCTCGTGATCTGGTGTCACACGGATGTGCAAGGGCTGGCCCTGCTTCGGTGCTAGGACCAGCTCCCCGGGGTGCCCTGTACCCTGGTTTGACCTGGGCCCTTTCTCCTGGGAGGCGGAGGGGCCGTTTTCTCTTTTTCTCATCCAAGGAATCCAAGACTTCCTCATGGTGAGCTCATTTGCTGCTGGGGGATACCTGTCGAGGACCGAGGACCGTTCCATGGGTTTCTTTAGGCCTACCTGGCGAAGATTACTCATGATGTGATTTTCTTCCTGGAAGGATTTGCGGATGAACACAGCTGGGGTCTCCTCCTCCGCAGCATCCCCGCACACCGCCTCAGTCTGCACCCCAGTGGAGGCCACCGGCACGTCCACCATCCTCCGGCCATTCCCACTCGGCCTGAGAGCTCGGCTGTAGCGCTTAGAAAGCTCCAGCTCTTTGGTTAGGTTGAGGACCTCCCTCCCCATGTTCTTGTTCTTAGTTTCTTCTTCCATAAACCTTTGCTGAAGGACCGAATAGTCGACTTGGAGCTGAGACAGCTGATCTTCCTTGTTCATCAGTTCGTGGATCTTCTCCTTGAGAGCCTGCACCTCAGCCTGTAAATCACGACTTTTAGCCTCCTCCAGACGAAACCTGTGTCGCAGCTCGGCTTCCTGACTCACGGCCTCCCCTTTCTCTATGGCTTTGTTCTTGGCCATTTGGTGCTTGATTTCCTCGAGCTGCTGGGAGAGGAAATGTGCCTTATCCTGCTCGGTTCTGAACTTCTGCTCCAACTGGTCATATTCGTCCTCGGTCTTCATCAAGTCCCCCTCCACCACCTCCAACTGCTGTAGCTTCTTCTTCAGTCTCTCGATTTCAAGCGTTAGTTCCCTGATCTTATTGTCCTCCGGGCAGGTGAACTCAGACCCCTGGCACGACCTACCTCGGTTTATTTCCCTCTCCACCTCTTCTATGCCATCAAGCCGCTTCTTTAGTAAGTCAACACTGCAGCTCAGTTCACAGGACCTTTCTTCTTCGCTCCTCAGTTTACCCATCAGTTCATCCCTCTCCTTTGTCAGACTGTACACCTTTTCCTCCATTTCAGACTTGAGTTTTAAAAGCTTCTTGCTTTCCTCGATTAGCTTTTCAGTCACATCCATAACTTTCCCCTGCTCCACCTTAAAGTTTTTATTCAGCCCATCCACTTTCCTCTCTTCTTGCTTTATTTTCTCCATCATGTTTTTCCTCTCGTCCACCAGCATCACAGTGAAGGACTTCAGCTTTGTAAGGTCATCTTTGAGGCTTAACTCAGCCTTCTCCAGTCTACTCTCCGAGCACTCGAGTTCTTTGACTCGTCTCTTGACCACCTCCAGCTCATTCAGCAGGTCTTTGGTTAGGTTTTTCTCCTTCTCCAGGTTCAAATGGAGCTGGGTGCATTCCGACTTACTCCGGCTGAAGGCTTCCTCCAACTTCTCCAGTTCAGACATCCTCTTCTGCAGCTTCTCCACTTCTAGTCTAAGTTCCTTACTGTGGTGTTCTTCCTCTTGGAGCTTCTTCTTCAGCTCCCGGCACTGGGCCTCGGTCTTAGTGATCTCTTCATCCTTGCCTTCCATCTCGAGCACACGCTTGCGCAGACTCTCCACTTCCGCCATGAGACTGGAATTTCCACATTCCCCTTTGGCAATTTTATCTCTCAGCTCCTGAAGCTCTTCCTCTGCCTTCTGAAGACTTTTATTGGTCTCCTCCAGTTCCTCAATCCTTTGCGATAAGCCAACCAGTTTGAGTCTAAGTTGCCGGTTGTGGGATTCTTGATTAGCCAATTTGGCGTTCATCTCTTCGTGCTCCTGGGAAAACCTCGAGGCCTTGTGTTCGAAATCCACTTCCAACTTGAGCAGTTTCTGGCGGTCTTCCTTGGATTTGTAAGTGATGGCTTTGAGTTTTTCCTCCTCCTCCCTCAGTTTCTGAGTGAGGTCCTGGACTTTCTGACTCTGCAGGCCCAGCTGCTCGATGTGCATCTGCCTCTCATCCACCAGCATGAGCGCGAAGGACTTTAGTTTCACAAGCTCATCTCGAAGTTTATTGAGCCGCTTAGCGTTCTCCTTTTCTTTGCGGGCTTGGTAAGCCTTTTCTTGCTCAAGGAGCTTTTTCAACCTAAAAAAAAAACCCAAAAAAACAAAATGTAAGCTCTATGTTAGGAGAGTAGTCAGCAAATACTGTCTTAGATTAAAAAAAAAAACCAAGAATGCTGCGCAGTGGTCCCTTTTTAACTTAATAGGCTGGCTTGTCAATGGCTATCAGCAAAACTAATGAGAAGTCAGGATAGCAGTTCCCCTTGGAGAGGGGCGGTGATGAGTAGGGCTCAGAGAAGGCCTCAGAGGGCACTAGTTTCTGTTTTATGATTTGCTTGCTGGATTGTTTAATTTATGACATTCAAAAGCTGAACATGTGACATAAGTACCTTACTTGTGCAACAAGAAGGACTTTATATAGTACGTTTTGTGTTCTGGGAACTAATGTACTTTATCCTAACCGGAAGCCTATGAAAGAAGTTTTGCTACTTCCCCTTCCTGCGGTGAGTGGGACACGGGAGCACATGTAACCTGTCACATACACACAGAGTAATCGGCAGTACCAGCATACAGCTCAGGCAGCTAGCAGGCCTCCAGAATTCTAACTTATAAACTCCACACCACCCAACTTCATGAGAGAAATCGACTTAAATAAAGGAGAGACCAGAATAGAGAGTACACGTCTTCCTAATTTGAACCTTTGAAAGAAACTAAGCAAGTCAGGTCTGGTGGCACATGTCTTTAACCCCTGCCCTTGGGTGGCAGAGGCAGGTGGATCTCTCAGTCTGAGGTCAGCCTAGTCAACAGAGGGAGTTTCAGAACAACCAGGGCTACACAGAGAAACAGAAACCCTGTCTCAAGAAACAAACAAAACCTAAAGAAAATATGCAACTATCACCTGATAGGGAGGAGGCAAAGTATGCTTTCTGATATAAACACTGCTCTACTCAAGCATTTCCACAGACATAAAAACTGGCAAAAATTTGATCACTTTTGCAATTTAAACATTTTTTAAATTGATGATTAATTAGAGAAGAAATCTAAATGATGATGGGGGGAGTGGCAGCTGCGGGAATTATATTTTGTAGGTATGAAATATGCTTTCTCCATGTTGTTTATATATAGCATCAAAAAGGAAGAGGAATTTATCATTCTTGTGTTGGTCAGTTAACACAGCAATTCTTGGGAAATGAGGGAAGGGGATAACATTTGAAATGTAAATAAAGAAAATATTTAATAAAAAAATAAAAAACATAGCAATTCTTAAAAATGTGTGTGTCTGCATGCATGTTTGTGTATGCAGAAGCATATTCACAGAGGCATCAGACTCCTTGGAGCTGCGGTTAACAAACAATTGTTAGGCCCCCGGGTTGTGGTATGGGTGCTGGGATCCGAACTTCAGGCTTTATGGCTGTACAAAAAGTGCTCTAAACCACTGAACCATCATCTCTCCAGGCCTTAACATATTGTTAACTGTCATCTCTGAATTCAAATCATTTACCATAAAGCAGTGTAAGAACACTCTTCAGAAACTATTCTGTTTATAAGAGGTGAAAGCTACAGAAACTACTAGCATGCGTTTAAGTACATTTTATTCTTTCAATATATTTTACAGCCTTATTATTTAGAATGGTTTATTTCACGCTTATGACAAGGCCAACTGCTAACCAAGTGTATAGAAAATGTCTCTGCAGTAAATGTTTGGGCATATTATAAAAACTACTTAAAATCAGTTGTCATATGATTGCTATAGAATTTTTTATGGCGCTGTCTAAGAGGTTTTTTTTTTTTTAAAAAAATGGAACTTATTGAGTGTATTGTTCCATTTAACACAAAACAAAGCAGAAAGTTTGCTTTTAAATCCCACAAATCGCTGTGACTGACACTCCAGCAGCTTCACTGAGTGTCTCTTGGTGTGAGGAGAAGGGCATTTTGTTGGCCATTTACTCTTACTGGACTAACAGAATGATTTAAATATGGTAAAAACCAAACATGCTTAGTGACCTAACACATAATCAGGGGAAGCAGGGGAACCCAGAATGGAAAAAGACGAAGAAAAGGACACAGACATTTCCCAGTGCAGCTGGGGGGCGGGGGGCAGGGCTAACAAGAAAACTTCTTCTAGGGACATAATGTTTGAGGTTCTAGAGAACTGCTATGTCTCAATACATTTCAAGAAGTTCACTAAGGCTCGCAACAATTTCTACCTTTGGCAATAGTTGACTCAATACAGAAAGGTGGGTGGGTGAATGAAAGATAGATAGATGGATAGATAGATAGATAGATAGATAGATAGATAGATAGATAGATAAATGATAGATAGATAGATAGATAGATAGATAGATAGATAAATGATAGATAGATAGATAAATGATAGATAGACAGATAGATAGATAGATAGATAGATAGACAGACAGACAGACAGACAGATAGAAGGTTCATCTGTAAAAGCACTTGCTGCCAAGCCTGATGACTTGAGTTCAATCCTCAGAGTCTACAAGAAGAAAACAAAAACAAAATCAAAAATCTGCTAAAAGTTGTCCTTTGCCTTCCACATGCATGCTGTGCATACAAACAGGTACAAGTGCACATACACACAAATAAATAATGTGATATAATGAAAAACATAAAATACAGATGCTGTATAGTTAACTATATTATAGGGTAGATCTAGAAAAAGCATAGAAAAATGTTTCCTATGCAGTGTGTTGAATGCGTTTTTATTTCCCTTAATTCTCACTTTGAATGTGATCATACCATTTTTATAAATAAGTGGAGTTATTGAACGTAATCAAAGGCACAAAAATCAGGAAGGGCAGGTTGGGATTTGAACTAGATCTGTTTGAGCAAACACTGTATTTTAATAGCAATACTATTCCTTAAAGATCTACTGACTGGATAGATCACATTTACAAGACTTGGTTTAGATTAACTTTACCCTGAGTGGGTCAATCTCTCCTGCCCTGTTTGGATTGTCTTCTTCGCCCAATGCTTAAGCTTATACCTTGCATTGTGTTAATGAAAAAAATTACTCCAATCACTAATACAAAGTCAGGTCAATGCGCAAAGCCTGCCAAATGCTCTCAGGATCTCCCTCCTGCTGGCAGCCATCCATTCACTAGCATGGACACTGTCATTCAATTAGCTGCTGTATCCACTGGACTGTTCATTCTTTGTCTCCTCAGAGCTCACGCTCTTCCCCTAATGAATGAATATCCATCATGCCAATCTTTTCAGGTATTTAGACCCAAAACTTAAAGGCACTTTGTATTTCTCTCTCTCTCTCTCTCTCTCTCTCTCTCTCTCTCTCTCTCTCTCTCTCTCTCTCTGTCTCTGTCTGTCTTCTATCCCTACATTCGTTTTCTTGATAAGTCTTAACATCTCTATCTTCAAAATAAGTTCCCATCTCTGTCATTAGATGGATTGTTTGCAAATCCCTCTGATCTGACTCCAAGTTCCCACTCTTGCCCCCACCCCCCCTTGATCTCTTTTATTTCCAGAAATCTGGGTGATTTAAAAGGGGTCAGGAAAGAGAGAGATAGAAAGAAAGAAAGAAAGAAAGAAAGAAAGAAAGAAAGAAAGAAAGAAAGAAAGAACAGGAGAAATAAAAGAAAAAGGAAGCAGAAATATGTACGGCAAGATCAGTTTTTTAATGTTTGATATAGATGATACAGATAAATACATAGATGATTTAGGTAAATATGGATGATATAGATGTAGATACATGCATATTTGTGTGTGAGAGTGAGGAGAGCACTTAATAGTCTCCTTTCACTTAAAGCTTTTTGTTTTCCTTCACAACAATAGTCCAGTTGATAAAAGACTCAATGATAGTATGCCATTATTAATAAATACACACATCTACAATCTCTGTTGAAATAATGGGTGTAGGTAACTCTTATCAATGTCCCTCAGATGGGAAACTGCCAGACACTGGATGCATACATGCACATCAGCTCTGAAATATTCTTACTGAGAATGTAGAACCTGAACTGTATCGGGCTCCTATAACTAATTAGTAGGTAACTAGAAAGATCAGAGCAAGAAACTGCTAAGTGACATCATGACGGGGAATCTAAGACATGGGCAGTTTACGCAATAAGGAACCTAGTTTCTTCAACAAATAAATTTTAATATAAAAAACACACAAGAATTATGTACAAATTAAACAAAGATGAAAAGCAAATAAATCATCAATGTTTATCTATAGAGTCAAATAAATTTAGAAGATATACCAATATAATCTTTCAAATTCATATTTAAACTTCATGAAAGAAACAATTAGAAAATTTGTGTTGAGGAATTAGCAAATTCAAGATTTGACTGTAGATTTTAAATAATATTTTTCAAAATTTTCATCTTTTAGAAATACATATTGAAGTATTTTGAATGAAGACTTAAATGAATGTGAGATTCATATCAACATATTCTGACAGGAGAAGTGGATTGAAGCAGGCTGGTGGAGAACAACTCAGTGTTGAAGCTAGATGTAAGACTTCGTGGTCTTTTCCCTGGACAGCTCCACTTTTTAACCATTTTCCCAAGCATCAACTGCCTTCTGGCATTCATAAGATTTGTCTCTTACCAGCAACCCCACTGTGAACTGCCGATGTTACTGAAATCACCCTGGCTTGTTCTCCATCATCTTAATTCCCATTCTTCTCAGCTTGATATTTTTGTGCACCACCCCCTACTCTCCACTCTCCTGTTATGTCTGTCTCTTCAAAGGAGACAGCAGGTTCAAACTAGCAAGGGCATGATAGTAATTAAAGATGAATGAACGTAAAAGACTCAAGCTTGCGTGCAATCTGAAGTCTTTTATCACAATGCATTTTTCCCCCAACTGGAGCTAAGCAGCTCGTTCACATGACGGGGCACGGATTTATCAAATGACCGAGGAAGAAGAGCCTCTTTTTAAATAAATTACCCTAGTTCTTCAAGTCAGCGACTAATATAATTATCCAGAAATAACATAATATCTTCAGTGTGCTGCACAGGAGTGGGATGAGGGACGGTTATTCAGCTTCAGAGTTAGATCCCACCTTCATCTGCAACATTAACATTTTCTTCATCATGGATGTGTGTTTCTAAAATATAGTATATCTTGATTCCAGATATTCTGGCAACTTCTTGACATTTACACTATCGTGAGCATTTTACTTGCCTCCCTCGCTAGTCGTGGCTCTGACAATAGCTGGGAGCTAGAGAGTCATTTTGTATACATAAAGAAATGGTGCATCTCTCATAATAGGACACAAACTTTTGACCTTTATAAGTTTATTAAAATTACATTTTTCAATTTATTATGTATGTGTGTGTGGTAGGTGGGAGTACAGACATGGTGTGTAATGGAGGTCAGAGGACCATGTGGGGTTGGTTCTCTCTTGCCACCATGTAGGTCACAAGGATTGAACTCAAGTCATCAGGCAAGGCAGCAGGTGACTTCACCAGCTAACCCTGTCCCACCAGCTCATGTCCTTTGTGTTTGTTTTGTCATTCCTTGGTAGTGAGGATGTATTTCTAACACCATTATACACTTTTCCTTTTCCCCTTCATTTGAAGACCACTACACTTTAAAACCATCTTCTCTAAATCTGTGACACTAGGCCACAGTCAAGAGCCAAAGAATTTAGTGACACAAAAACAAAAAGAGAAGAAAAATTTAAAACCAACTTCTTGCTTTTTGCAGCTTTTGTGAGCTCTTCTTACTTCATTAAGGACAACCTGCAGTCAGTCATAATTTTATATTGTAAAACCACAGCCTCTAAACTGAAAAATAATGAGCAATGTTATCACATACAATTTGATGGTATAATCCAAGTAATTTAAGCAATGATTCACAGATCATAGGCGGAGCACTTTGAGATTCTACTCCATAAGAGTTTGAGGAAGCTATTTGCAATTCTGCTCTAGAATAAACATAAAAATAATGTGTCTTAAGGTCTATTTACTAAAAACTTTAAAAAAAAACAGGATGAATAGTGTTGCTTGTCAAATTGACTATGTCTAGAATTACCTAAAACCCAAAAATGGAGGGGCACATCTCATTCGAGCTGGGAAAACCCACCTCTAATCTGGGCCTCACTTTTTGCGGGAAGTCTGTATAAGGATATGGAAGAAAGAAGCTTTAACTCTTTGCCTACCTGCTTTTGCCTTGCTAACGAATTCATTCCTTCACTGGCATAAGAACCTGCTTCTTTGGGATTCCAGCTGAGTCATCCAGTCTCATGGACTGAGCAACTACTGGATTCTTAGACTTGCCATTCATAGCCAGCCACTGTTAGATTAGCTGGAACACAGCCTGTAAGTCATTCTAATGAATCCCCTTTTGTAAACACACACACACACACACACACACACACACACACACACACACACACACAGAGAGAGAGAGAGAGAGAGAGAGAGAGAGAGAGATTTTTTTCTATTAGTTCTGTTACTCTAGAGAACCCTGACTAATTAATACAAAAGATATGCATTTTAGATTCTTGACACATCACAACAATGTAAACTGATTAGGAAGTTAAGCCCATAGTAATTTATCTTTAAAATGTACAATGTGGTAGCAACTTACACACACACACACACACACACACACACACACACACACACACGCTTACACAGATAATAGCAAATTACCCTTCATAAAGACTATAGGATTTATTGCTTGTTGCTAAGTACACTGTCTATATTTACACACCAATGTAAAACATAAATTTATTCTAAATCAACAAGGATGGTTGACTGCCCTCTACCTAACAACACACAGTGAACTATGTTCTACTACTAATTTTTCAAGTCATTTTTAGGCAGTAGGGAAAGTGCTGTTTATGCTTTAAGTATAGGCTACCAAGAGACAGGCAAGGATGGAAATATGGACAGTGCACTTCTTATTTACACTTTTGTCATTGTTCCTACTACTCTTACTTCTGCTGTCCAAGGTACAAACAATATGGTATCTCTGTGAGAACCAGATTAAGGTCCCCCTCCTGGCTAACTAGTCCCAGTGTACAATGTTTGCCTTGACTTGCTGAATGATTGCTGGATGCCAGATCTCGTCTCTCATGGCCAACTACACTGGCAAACTAAAATCTGTAAAAATGCAATGGATCACAAGTTTATAGTCTCAAAAATTCTAATCTCTAGTTCACTAGTCTCTAGAAAGTGATTAAGACATGAGGTCAAGGCCTTATGAATTCGGTTAGTGTCCCTGGAAAGAGATCCCAAAGAAGTCTTTCTTGCTCTCTCTCAGAATTGAGAGGTATACAAAGAACTGCTTTCAGTGTAAAGCCAAGAAGAGAGCTTATACCTAACTTAATGATGGCATAAGGACAACTCACCAACCTGCAGAACCATAAGGAGAATATGCTGATATTTATGAGCTCACAGTCTTGTTACAGCCTTCTGAATGAATGAGATACAATCCATAAATTCCTTCAGACTCTCCTTCCTCAGACTCAGGCTTCAGTTCACATGTCTTCTCCCAGGGAGAATGTACAATGTGTTTTCTGACTTCCTACATTGTTCAAAGCACTTCACAAACACTTTCAGATTGGTAAGATAAAGGGGGAGGTGAAGAAAGCAGACACCAGTCTGTTTTTTGAGGATTTTCCAAAGAATTGAGTAAATACACTAATTTAACAGATTTCACAAAGAAGAGTAAAAGTCATGAACCATAGAAATTTGCCACCTTGGGCTTTCTTTCCCAGGTGTCACTTTCACCTCTGTCCCTCCACCAAAGAGCATCTCCATATTCCACCCCCCCCCCAAAATGTGTTGCCCAAGTTCATCACACCTAATTATGAGATGCTCCATCTAGGACATGTTGGCAATTCCGCTAGACTCCACTCAACAGCTACCTAGCAACAGCTTGCATCTCTGCCTCCTAGGTACAAGCCAACCTGGCCTACAAGTGGTTTCTGTCTCTGTCTCTTCTCCCTCCTCCTCCTCCTCCTCTTCTTCTTCTTCCTCCTCCTCCTCCTCCTCCTTCTTCTCTCTCTCTCTCTCTCTCTCTCTCTCCCCCCTCTCCCTCCCTTCCCCCTCTCTCTCTGTTCCTGCCTTTTTTCCTCACATGCTCTTGGCCAGCCTCTTCCTCTCTTCCTCTCTCTTTCTACCTTTTTCTGTCCCCCTTCTTTTTCTGCTTCTACCCCTTCTTCAGGTTCCCTTCTCTTCCCATCAACAAACCTCTTCATACTAGGTCTGTGACATGGCCTGGTTGTTCAGGGGGATACCTTGGACAGACCCACTAAGGTACTCCCTTCTGCTGCATTACACAGTGTGTTATAAAACACAACAGGGGACACATGTGCTTCACAGTCACAGGACACTCTCCCTTATCATGTAAGTTCCACAAGGTTTCCTTAGGGACGCCAGCAACAGGAAAGGCTATGAAGATGCATGGAAGTGTCTAGCTTCTGACATCACGTGGGAAGGTATCGTTCCTCCTGTTACTGTGAGCTCGCTCTCCCAAGGGATTTGCTATGGTCACACAGAATATGGGGGGGGGGGGAGAACTTCCCGGAGATATTCAGACAGATGAAGGAGGGGGATTTTCAAAGCTATCCGTTATCTCATTTTTACTGGGCACATGCACGTAGTCAGCACAAAAGTCAGGTTTTTTAACTTACTCATTTGGGGAGTTCCCAAAATAAAAACACTGTAAAGTCTTTCATTAAGGTATAGTAATCACATTTGTTGTGGGTAAACTCATTTTCATACGATGTGTTTAAAATAAAGCAGACATAAATTAAGTAGCAAATTTAGTAATTGCATAAAGTCATTCATAGTAGCACATGTCTATGCATGTATTAACTCAGAAGAGTAACCCTCCCCCCTCTTTAGAACATATGGTTGTTATATTTAAAGGTCTTTTGAAAGCTCTTAAATATATGCTTATGTGAAGATTCATTACATATTTTTATAAGTGTGTTAAGATTTACCCAATCATTATTTTAGCCAATCTTGGGTCAACTTTAAAGCCAAGGAAAGAGAAAAAAAATTTAAAAATCAAATCATTTAGCCCAGAGACAAAATGTACTAACAATGTAGCTACACAAATTAAATCTGACAGCGCAGACCATGCCATTCACTCTTATGCTCAAACTTCTTCAAAACAAGTCAAGTGAATCTGAAATAATACTGTGAAAACTAAGACGCGGAACCGTCCAGCACCACCAACCACTAACTATAAACTGATTCTTTTGATAAGCTTTGCTGAACTCAGTGTTCCTCAGCATTTTAAAAAACTGCTAAAGCTGAACGTTTTTCACGATTGTTTAATACCCCCAGACCCACTTTGAAATAAAACCTCTTTGCTTAAGTATCTGTTATCATTGCCTCTCTCAAGTGTTTCAGAACAAACAAGGCTTTCCTTAGAGCCCGGGATCCTGATCACAGCCAACTTTTACAAGACTCCACCTCGAAGAGGGAAAGATCTGCCCCACATGCACACACACAGAACAGCAAAGATGCTGGAAGCAACATTGAACCTCGTTAGCATTGTTCATCTTGTTTTTGCATATCAAGAATTATAAATCAGGAACTACACACAGCCTTTCTACAAAGACGTCCTGTTAAAAGCATTCAAACATTCCGAGCACAGCAGCTGAACTAATGGTAAAAGATAAAACTCCGTGGTTTCTGCAGAATGAGATTTTCCCCTCCATCAGAAAATCAGTACTCATCATACCACAAGGTGCATCCTGGCTGGTTTCAGTCAAAGGTTCTGAAGCATCAGGTACAATCACAATAAACAGGATTTTCGAGGGTTGTCACCATCCATGTGAGGAAAACCTGTAGTCGAGATCTGAAAGCTTGTGGTCCCTACAGTCCTTGTCAGTTAGTCGAGACACTACAATTCCAGCCACTTGGAATTCAGAGGCTCTGTAGTAACTAAAGAAAAAGAGTTCACTGTCAAGGAAGCCTCATAACAAATGAAAGGCTCCTGGACTGAAGCACCAAGGTCTTAAGTCACAGCAGACCTCGGCTTCCTTACCTTTTGTTTCGGTCTGGTTTTTTTGTTTTTTTTTTTCTTTTTTTTTTTTGGTATAAGGAGGTACTGAAGTTTTCTCAACAGCAGCAGGCCCTGCTCAATGTCTTACACTACAAGGAATTAACCGGCGCATTCCAACCCTGTCATTGGAACAAAGCAAGGTGGATGTTGTGTAAAGCAGCTTGGGACCACAAAGTGATGATGTCATCCTTTCCTTAGACGGTTCATTATTGTGCAGATTTACTGTGGGGCTGCGAGAAGAAGGGGTGGAGCTGCCCTGAGCTGGAAAGGCCTCTTAGGAAGCTCAGGATAACGCTAGTAAGAGCCATAGAGTGGCAAGTCCTCTTTAGTTTAAGGATGATTTCTGTCTTCAGAAAAAAAATGAATGTGTCTGTATAAATTGTATATATGTGTCTATCTACATGTCTGATTGTGGGGACACAGATGTATAAAGTATATGCACATGTATGCACATGTATTGTGGAGACTCAGTTGACCTAAAGGGACTTCCTTAATTATTCTTCACTTAATCTATTGAGGCAGCGTCTTTCACTGAATGTGGAGCTCAGCCTTTAGGCTAGTGTATGTAGCCATCTTGCTCTGGGATCCCGTCTCCACCCAGTATGCATAGGTTGGCCACTATACCTGGCTTTGATGTGAGTACTGGGGGTCCTAACTCTAGTCTTTGCTAGGTCTCAGACTTAGACAAATGGCTAAGGTATCTCTTAACATATTAAAGTGGGTTCTGGCCACCAGATTCTCTCATATCCCCCAGTCCTGACCTTTTACAAGGTCCTCCTGGCTAGCATACCCTACATGCTACCCTGGATTTTCCAGCCCAAAGATTGGGCTGGGCTGCCCTCCCTCAAGCTTCTCTTCCCCATATAACCTAGCCATTTTGGCTATATAGTCCCTTTTAGATCTTTCAGTCTCTTGTTCTCAGGTCTTTGACCCATATCCCCTCGCTTCTTCCCCTTCTCCCCAGTATGGCCTGGTCCAGTCTGCCAGTCTTGTCCACTCTGGATGCCCCCAGAGGTCTCTGCCTGCTCTCTTATATCTATAAAAAAAACCTCAACTCCTAAAGTACAGATATACACTCTTTTTTTTTCATTCTGCCCCCACAGTTGCTATGTAAACATTTTACCTTAGAGGCTGGAAGAAGACATCAGATTCCCTGACACCCACATTATAGACAGTTGTGAACCACTGTGTGGATGCTGAAAATCAAACCCTGTCCTCTGGAAGAGTAGCCATTGCTCTAGTCTCCAATCCCTTGGTTCTCTTCTTCCTTTCTTCCTTTCTTTCCTGGTGTGTCCTTCCTTCCTTCCTTCCTTCCTTCTTTCCTTCCCTCCTTCCCTCCTTCCTTCCTTCCTTCTTTCCTTCCCTCCTTCCTTCCTTCCTTCTTTCCTTCCCTCCTTCCTTCCTTTCTGAGTGATGAGTTCAAATGCTGCAGTGTGCCTTTCAGTTATTTTAGCACAAATGCAGGGACTTGTGATATAAAATTACAAAGTAAAACCACAACACCAGATAATTTCATCAGATTAACTTCAAAGTGAATTAAATTAAATGTTTGAAGAGTAGGCTAAAGCTTTCAGATATATTTTAGATTACATCAATGTAAGCCACCATGCTATAGCATAAAAGAGAAGACAAGTAAGAAGAGGAGGAAGAAGAAGAGGAGGAGGAGAAGAGTTACTTTAGTTAAAGTTACCTAAAGCACCATTCATTGTTAAAGAAAATTGACAGATATTAACATCAATGTTAATATAGATGGGGGAATGAAATTTAAAAAGGAAAGGAATGAGGGCTGCTGCCTATGGCTGGACAGCTGGGTGGGAGGAACATCTTGATTGGCTGAGTCTGGACGTGGCAGTACTTGGTGGGTGGCTAGTGATATGTTTTCTGATACCTCTGGCTTCATCCTGCTGCACTGCATGGTAAGAATATGAATTTTAACTTGCAAGGCTATTATGAGAATTAAAGAAAATATTTAAGTTGAGACCTGGAAATCTGACACATTGCGGGCCCACAGTAAATAATTAATGATATGCTCACTCATCTTTATAATAATTCCTTTATCAAACATAAATTGTGTAATTTTGATACCATAAACCTCTGTGGTAAAAAGGAACCAAGGATTGATTATTCCTTGGTGGCATTTGGCACTCGCTAAGTTTCTGGAGATTCAAACAAGAGTTAATAATCCCAGGGAAACCCTGATCATGCTCAGAACCATAAGACTCTTGATTAAGAGTTAGAAACAAATGATAACAGCCAGAGGAAATATTTTAATATGTCTGGGAAATCTTCTTATAAAATACTATGACTTATAAATACTATGACTTTCAATCACAGGCATGTGTTTCTTTTTTAACATCACTAAATGACTGAATTCAAGATTGATTTAATACCCCACTGTTAAGACTTATTAAAATGGATATTTATGATAATTCATTAATGGTTTCTCAATAGATGATAGTAGTTATTTGGAGCCTCTTGGAGCTAAAGGAAATGTTTAAGTGGTGACATAACTCTCCTTAGCCTGTGTCTAGAAACAATCCACTATCAGATCCTGAGAAGCAGGGAGTACTTCTTTCTGAGCGGGTCTGCTTTAAGAAAGAATCTTATATTCACTCTCACAATAAATACCTAACTTGCATGAACAGATCAGCCATTATGTTGAACATTGGGAACACAGTCTCTGTCTTGGGAGAGCCACACTCTACAATGCTAAGTGCCCGAAGGACGAGGGATCAGAGTTGTTCACGTGATGTAGCTGTGAAGCTTACTCTCTAAAGACCTTCTCTAAGGAGTGGCACTTGAGGTTGAAGGGTTAGAGGAAATTGGTCATGCAAAGTGTGGAGCTCAGGGACTCTAGTCAAGTGATAGCAATGTAACAATGTAATACCTTAAAATGAGGACAAGCATGGGCGGCAGCTCCACATTCCAAACCACAGTGTGACCAGAACAAGGAGAGAAAACAAGACAGATGACAGTCTATTTGAATTCTTGGTGGGACAATTTCACCAGGGATAAAGACCCCAGAGAGAGCTCTGATAGGACACAGGCTTTACTGTGCAGTAGAAGGTTTTCTAATTGGCAAAAAAGAAATGTTATAAATCTTGTGTTTGTGTGTGTGTGTGTGTACATGCATATGCAGACTAGAAGAGGACATTGAGTATCTTCCTTCATGCTCTCTACATTATTTACTGAGCCCAGACTTGATGATTTGACTAGTTTAGATAGCCAACTTCCCTGTGCGATCTTGTCTCCCTACCTTAGAAGCCCTAGGATTATAGGTAGGTAAACAGTCTCCCAGCATGTACATGGGGATTGGGTATCTAAACTCTGACCTTCACATATATAAAGCAAATGCTTTACCCACTAAGCCATTCCCCCAGCTTTTTATTATATTCTGTTCTATTCTATTCTATTCTATTCTATTCTATTCTATTCTATTCTATTCTATTCTGTCTGTTGTCTGTCCATTCATCCATCTATAATTTTTATTTATTTATTTATTTATTTATATTGGTGAAAGAGTGATTTATACAGGATAGATGGCCCATGCATCACTGTGTGAATAAGGTGTAAAGACCAAGTTTGTATATTACAGCCTAATGTTCTTAGGGGTATTGCTCTAGGTTCAAACCTTAAATCGACCCTGTGTCTTCAAACATAGGAGAGAATTCTACTACTTCTCTAGAAAATTCACAGGTTATGGAGTTGCAGATATAGTCCACAAATATTAAATGGGAATTATAGGCATAAAAACATCATTCTTTAAATAATCTTTTTTTGGTAATTTGTTACACTTGTCCTATTTTGCTTTTAGTTATTGTTATTAATACCTCACTGTCCCAGAACTCTGTCAAATATACATATGTATAAGAAGAAAACTGTTTATATTATGATTGATATTGTCTGTGGTTTTGTGCAACCAGGGGCAATCTTGAACTATGTGCTTTGAGCACAAAGGAAGACTACTGTATTTGCTGCCTGGTTGAATGTTTTTTGCATGAGGGAATTTATGGACATGCCCTCAAGGCAAAGGACTGGAATGGCATCAACTTAGATGCACTACTTTCTGCTAATTGTATATGCTGCAAAATGCATTTTGAAATTCACTTTTGCTGTGACATATCCTTTGTTATGACTTACCGGGATCTGTAAAAAGATCTATAGAAAAACGTCAAGTTGACAAGACCCAGTTTGCTGTCTGGTCATAAAGACTCGAACTTTATTTTGATAACTCTGATGCACACAAACTATACATTACTAGAAGCAAGGGGGATATGGGTAGGACAAGCCATCTAAACGAAGCCATTGTGACCTCCCAGAGCAGCACTAGGTTGGCAACGGAGACAAGATAGGATAGGGATAGGGCAGTGGCAGTGGTTCTGGAAGAAAATGACCAAACTCCAAATTTTCATTTGAAAGCTGAATCAATACAATACATTGATTTCTGCATTTGAGAGGCAAGGAATTGAGAGATAAGGAATAATCAGGATTTTGATTTGAGTAATTTGAATAAGGTCCTAACAGAAATAGCCACTCCAAGAGAAATGGAGTTTCATAAGTAGCCAAGTGTTCCGTTTAGAACACATTTTGTTGGAGAGGCATATTTCCTATTCCAAAGGGCCGGCGGAATGGACAATATGGATGCTTACCGAATCATCACTTACTTAATGTATTAAACATTGTTTCATTTGAAGACCAGCTTTTTTTTTTCATTTAAAGATGAAGTTTCTTTTTTCTTATAAATAGTAGCCTTTCTCAAATGTTTCAGTACAAATTAACTGAAATGTATATGCTGGTATTCTATAATGTACTTGGTAAGTACTCATGAGATGTAGATTCCCCAGACCAAGTCTTAAGTGGGCCAGGAATAGTCACAACTTCGCAGAGCATGCATTGAAGCAGAGCGTCATCTGGCTGCCCCTGGACCTTGTGACTGAATGGATGGCTTCAAGCCAAGGCTCCTCAGGATTGTTCCTGATTCAAACTGATCTCAAAAGCAGATGATAAGAAGAAGGTCAGGGTCCCTGAGCATTAGTGAGAAAGAGCTTAGTGTAGCTTAGAACCAACAGGAAGTTTGTGCGTCACTTGCTAGCATAGCATGTGTTCATTGAATGTTCTGCTCCATACATGGAGTGGGTGCAGAGAGGAGCAAGAGAGAGAGAGCAGACAAGAACATATCACAAGATGAAAGCCTGGAGCTGGAGTTTTAGAGTTGAGGTCTTCTCCCAGGATCTTCTCCTGCAGGTCTAGAGATATATCTTGTATTATATTCAAGTGTAGTACTACACACAACTATGCCTCTCTTTCTTCGAGACAACTATAACCCCAAATTCCCGGGAATTACAGATATCAGGAGATATCAGACAAACTTGAAAACAGTGGAAGGCTGAGAAAATCAGAAAGTACTGGAGGGAGAGATAGGGACATAGTTCAGGGCATGAAGTAAGAACATTTAGGATACAGGATTGCTTAACATTGGAAGAAATGATGAAGGCTAAGCATAATAAAATAGTGCCCCCTTTTACTCACATACTGGATGTGGAAGAGCCGTAGCCCATCACATCTAGGTTCCTCTATATTTCAGGTCAGATCAGTGTGTTTCTTAATCACGTAAGGAAAAGCTGAAGCTGAGCCCAGTACACACTCGTCATCCCTGCACTTGGGAAGTGGGAGTTACAGGTAACAGAAAGGATGGGCAGCGATACTTACCCTCTATATTCTTGTTGAGGTTTTGTCTTTTACTGTCTGTTGTAATGATAAGTGTGGGCCAAACCTGGAGACTACTCTAGTCCCTGGGACCCTGACCCCAAGTTAATTCTGATTGGTGAATAAAAATGCCAATGGTCAAATAGCTGGGGAAAAGAGATATAGGTGGAGTTTAGGTTTCTGGGCTGGAGAATTATGAGGGAGAAGAGAGAGAGAAGCCACCAAGGGATAGAAGAACATGCAGGAGAGAGAGGCCCCCTGGACTAGGGACTAAGAGAATGTGGCCCAGAGGACTGCCTGATTGGAGGTAAGAGCAGCCCAGATGGAACATAGAAAATAGTAAGTGATAGTCTGGGATTATCAGTAGGAAGGTAAATTCTAACAACATGGAGGATGGGCATGTTCTGCTTAAGACATATTAAAATATAAAAGCTCTGCGTGCGCGCGCGTGTGTGTGTGTGTGTGTGTGTGTGTGTGTGTGTGTGTTTCATCCGGGAACATAAATGGTCTAAGGCAGGTAGAAACCCCATACCAGGATTTTTTTTAAATATTATTTTTACTACATATTCTAGAGCACGCTTACACTTCATGCTGTAGAAAGGAATCTGCAGGTCGCACTGCTAACACTTTGTTCTGAGTTAGCCTTTAACAGAGATGTGCCACAGAAGGAACATGTAGCTCGGCAGCCTTGGGAATAAGTAACCATACTGCGTAGAGGCAGGTAACACGGGGGAAAGTGCAGGCAGCAGCATGGCCAGAAGCACCAACAGCAAAAGCTCAGACAAAGTTGATTGACAGGCCAGAGAGACAAGGCTCAACTGTGGAATGCCAACTGCCTTTGTGAAGTGCACTAGCTAGAGATGTAGGGATGTTAGTTTTCTCTCTTCCCAGATTGCCAGCTCTCTGAATAAAGCACAGCTTTGTTCAGTTCAGTTCCTGTCTCTGGTCACTAAGAGTCTGTGGTGACAGGCAAGACAAACTCCAGTGTTCCAGTTATAGGGGCAGGATGAACAGGAGCTTGGAGTCATCCTTCGCTACATTGAGTTCAAAGGCAGCTTGGGCTACATGAGACCCTATCCCACAAGTCAGAAAAACAGTCTACTTGGGCATGGTGGAGCATGCTTGCAATCCTCCAACTTAGGAGGTGAAAGCAAGAGGATCATCAGAAGTTCAAGGCCATCCTCAACTCCATAGCAAGTTTTATGACCACACTGGGCTAGGTGAGACCTTATCTCAAAATAACCACTCATATAAACAACAAACAACAACCCCAACTATTTAGTAAACTCTTACTCTTCAGGAGCCAGACAGAAATAGGAAGAAACTGCTCACGGCCCAGTGTTTCTGGACTTGAGAGGAATCAGTTGAGACTAAGTTGACCTTTACTTTAGTTGCAGCTGGAGTGCAAATTCATCCCCTGAATATTATTTAACTAGTTTCTTGGCGAAGAGCTCACATCCAAGAACTAAACATGTTGTGCGCTGAGCATGAAAGACCCAACCTTTGATTAATCTTTCCTGTTCAAACTTTTCACCACCGAGAAGCACTTTCCAAACACAAGCATTCTTGGAAAAGAGTCTACACACTTGGTTAAGGAGCCAGAGAGGAGCAAACTGCAAACACTTGAAACAGCATCACCCAAGCTCCAGCTTCCTTCTCAGAGTTCAGGATTTGAAATGCTAATCTGAGGACCTCCTTCCACTATGGACAAGAGACAGAAACAGAAACTGAATACAGTCGCTCACTGAGGTGCTAAGACACAGTATTATTTTTCCAGCACTTTCCTTAACTCTTTCTTGGTGTATGGACTGTAAAAAACCTGACCAGATGTCTTAATAATGGCCAATTTAAAGCAGCACTCCAGAGTTTGCCATCCTACAGAGCAATCTAACATCGATGTTCAATATCTAATTTTACCCACAGTGCCAAAAAGAAACATTCACTCAAAATGCAGTGTAAGGAACAAAGTCTATGGTCAGGTGGTGCAATTTTACAATTTGCCACTCTTAAATTGGTTGTTTTTGCAAGATGAATCTCTCTCTCTCTCTCTCTCTCTCTCTCTCTCTCTCTCTCTCTCTCTCTCTCTCTCTTTTCTGACTGGAACTTAGATATCTCACTAACGCTTCAGTTAATTTTACAAAAAAATATTGAAAACTGGTTTTACATAATCTGACAAAAAGCTTGTCAGTCAGATAGATCATTACATCCAACCTGACAACTGGCTGTAGTGCAAACAATAGAATCAATGTGTCAATAGATGAGAGCATCAAAACCAAGTCAGTAGGAAGTGGTATTGGTGGTTGGCATTCTGACTCTCGGGTAGCCACCAAGGCTGTAATTACTGGAGGAAACTGTAAAATCCCACCTAACTAGACCCTTTGTTATGGCATTTGTAGGATGACTGTGAAACCTCGTCTGCTCCAGCCCCCATGGGCTCTCTGATTAACCAAGAAAATAGACTTCTGTTTTCATTTGCATATTTTACCATAATATTCAGATCAACTTTTGAATCTAGACATCATCAACTGACCCATTCTAGACTTTGTAAATAAGTGATTTTGTAACAGAATTCTAGAACATAATACACAAATCTGTGGAAAACGTGTCCATTATTGCCACAGCTAACATCCCGTTTTCTTTTCTTCCTTTTTTCACCATTTAAAGCAGTTTGGTTTGGGGCAGCTGTTGGGGGAAAAGATAATTTCAATAGTCAGGCCAAGTTGTGTTTATCTCTGATTCTTTTCAAGATTTAAAGAATCACCTGTTGGCCCTGCCCTTTCAGAGCCCATCTCTTTACAGGTCTGAACCTCCACCTGAACTCAAGGCAGATCAACAAGCCTATTCCCCCAACCACCACCTGACAATGCCCACTGAGTCTCTCCCAGGAGGATTACTTTAACCAGGAACACAGGAGGCCTGCTCTTACCAGGGACACAGGAGACCTGCTCTACCCAGAGATACAGTTCTGCCTGCCTCCCAGGAGACCTGCTCTAATCCAGGACATACAGCTCTACCTGCTTCCTGGAGGGGTCTGCTCTGATCTAGGACATTCAGGCTAGCTAACACCAGAGACAATCAGATGGCAAAAGGCAAGCACAAGAACATAATCAACAGAAGCCAATGCAATATGGCACCCAGCTCTCCTACTACAGCAAGCCCTGGATATCCTAACACACCTGAAGAGCAGGATTATGACATTAAGTCCCATCTCATGAGGCTGATGGAGGGCTTTAAAGAGGATATGATGATTCCCCTAAAGAAATACAAGAAAACACAGCCAAACAGGTAGAAGCCCTTAAAGAAGGGACAATTAAAACCCTTTAAAAAATACAGGAAAATACAAACAGATGAAGAAAATGAACAAAGCAGTCCAAGACCGAAATATGGAAAAAGAAGCAATAAAGAAAACATGAATGGAAGCAACCCCGGAGATGAAAAACCTGGGAAAGAGAACAGCAACTACAGACACAAGCATTACCAAATATAAGAGATGGAGGAGAAAATCTCAAGTGTAGAAGAATTGATACATAGGTCAAAGAAAATGCCAAGTGTAAAAAGTCCCTAGCCTAAAACATTCAGGAAATTTGGGACACAATGAAAAGTCTAAACCTAAGAATAATAAGGATAGAAGGGGTGAAGATTTCAAATTCAAAGGGCCAGAAAATATCTTAAACAAAATCATAGAAGAAAACTTTCCTAACCTAAAGAAAGAGGTGGCCATAAACATACAGAAAATCTACAGAACTACAAATAGAATGGACCAGAAAAGAAAATTCTCCTGCCACATAATAATCAAAACACTAAATGTACAGAACAAAGAAAGAATATTAAAATATTTAAGGGAAAAAGGCCAAGTAACATATAAAGGCAGACCTATCAGAATTACACCAGACTTCTCAACAGAGATGCTAAAAACCAAACAATCTTGAACAGATGTCATGCAGTTCTTAAGAGAACACAAATGCCAACCAAGGCAACTACACCCAGCAAAACTCTTCAATCACCGTAGATGGAGAAACCAGATTTTCCATGACAAAATCAAATTTAAACAATATCTTTCTACTAATCCAGCCCTACAGAGGATACTGGGACAAAATCTCCAACACAAAGATGGTAACTACATCCAAGAAAACAGAAGAAATTAATTACAACAACCCCCCAAAAAGAGAATCACACACATACACACATAGTACTACCTGCAACAACAAAATAACAGGAACTAACAATCATTGGTCATTAATATCTTTCAATATCAATGGACTCAATTCACCAATGAAACTACACAGGCCAATAGACTGGATATGTAAATAGAGTCCATCATTCTCCTGTACAGAAGAAACACACCTCAGCAACAAAGATACACACTACCTCAGAGTGAAGGGCTGGAAAAAGCTTTTCCAAGCAAACAGTCCCAAGAAAGAAGCTGGAGCAGTCATTCTAATATCTAACAAAATTGACTTTCAACCAAAAGTAATCAAAAGAGATGGGGAAGGACACTTTATACTTAAAAGAAAAAGATGAAGTTTCAATTATGAACATCTATGCCCCAAATGAAAGAGCACTCATATTTGTAAAAGAAACTTTACTAAAGCTCAAAACACACATTGAACCCCACATAATAATAGTGGGAGATTTCAATACCTGACTCTCACCAATGGACAGGTCATTGAAACAGAGACATGATGAAACTAACAGAGGTTACAAACCAAATGAATTTTACAGATATCTACAGAACATTTCACCCCCAAATAAAAGAATATACCTTCTTCTCAGCACCTCACAGAACCTTCTCCAAAACTGACTGTATTATCAGACACAAAGCAAGCCTGAAAAGATACAAGACTGAAATAATCCCTTGCATTCTATAAGACTGCCACGAACTAAGGTTGGACTTCAGCAACAGAAACAACAAAAAGTCCACATACTCATGGAAACTGAACAACTCTCTGTTCAATGATAACTTAGTCAGGGAAGAAATAAATAAATAAAAGACTTTCTATATATAAATGAAAATGAAAGCACGTCATACACAAACTTATGGAACACACTGAAAATAGTGTTAAGAGAAAAATTCATAGCACTAAGTGCCTTCATAAAGAAATTGGAGAGATCCTACACCAGCAACTTAAGAGCAAACCTGAAAGTTCTATAACAAAAAGGAGCAAATACACCCAAGAGGAGGAGAAGGCAGGAAATAGCCAAACTCAGAGCTCAAGTCAACCAATTAGAAACAAAGAGAATAATACAAAGAATCAACAAAAACCAAGAGCTGGTTCTTTGAGAAAATCAACAAAATTGGCAAACCCTTAGCCAAAGTAACTAAAAAGCACAGAGATGGAAAAATATTCAATAAAATGCTCAAAAACTAGATCCAAGAACACATGAAAAACATCATTCACCACATGATCATCATCACATGATCAAGTAGGCTTCATCCCAGGGTTACAGGGATGATTCAACATATGAAAATCCATCAGTGTAATTTACCACATAAAATATTCAAAGAAAAACATTACACAATCATTAGATGTTGAAAAGGCCTTCCTCAAAATTCAACACCCATTCATATTAAAAGTCTTGGAGAGATCAGGAATTCAAGGTACATACCTAAACATATCAAAAGCAATATATAGCATGCCAATAGCCAACATCAAATTAAATGGAGAGAAACTTGAAGCAATTCCACTAAAATCAGGGACTAGACAAGGCTGCTCACTCTCCCCCTATCTATTCAATATAGTACTCAAAATCCTAGCCAGAGCAATTACACAACAAAAGGAGAACAAGGGAATACAAATTGGAAAGAAGGAAGTCAAGATATCACTATTTGCAGATGATAAGATAGTATACATAAGCAACCCCCAAAATTCTACCAGAGAATTCCTTCAGCTGATAAAAATCTTCAGCAAAATGTTAGGATACAAAATTAACTCAAACACATCAGTAGCCTTCCTTTATATAAAGGATAAACAGGCTGAGAAAGAAATTAGGGGAACAACATCCTTCACAATAGCCACAAATAATATAAAATATCTTGGTGTAACTCTAACCAAGCAAATGAAAGATCTATTTGATGAAAACTTCAAATCCCTGAAAAAGAAATGGAAGAAGACCTCAGAAGATGGAAAGATCTCCTATGTTTCATCTCTAGGATTAACATAATGAAAATGGCCATCTTACCAAAAGCAATCTATAGATTCAATGCAATCCCCATCAAAATTCCAACTCAATTCTTCACAGAGATAGAAAGAGGAATTCTCAACTTCATATGGAAATAAACAAACATAAAACAAACAAACAAAAACCAGAATAGCAAAAACAATACTGAACAGTAAAAGAACTTCTGGGAGAATCTCCTTTCCTGACCACAAGCTGTACTACAGAACAGTAGTGATAAAAACCACATGGTATTGGTACAGAAACAGACATGAAAATCAATGTAATCTATCGAAGACCCAGAAATAAACCCGTACACCTAGGGACACTTGTTTTTAACAAAGAAGCCAAACCCATACAGTGGGAAAAAAAGAAAGCATCTTCAACAAATGGTGCTGGTCTAACTGGAGTTCTGCAATGCAAACCAGTTTGGAGAAGAATGGAAATTGATCCATATTTATCACCTTACCCAAAGCTCAAGTCTAAGTGGACCAAGGACTTCAACATAAAATCAGATACTCTGAATCTAATAGAAGAGAAAGTGGGAAATCGCCTTGAATGCATTGGAACAGGAGAAAGAAAACATAGGGGGACTCTCAGCTCTGAGAAACCCATCATGAAACCCTTTTTTGTTGAGGTCTTTCTGTATTTTCACAGCACTGCTTCATTGTGTTCTTTCTGTCCAAGTCTTCCTTCATTATATTTTTATGAAATCCAATCTTCTGGCTGCAGTGTTGCATCCCCCTACCAACCATTCTTTGTGGGTTAGTCATTAGACTTCAGAATTCTAATTCCTCTCCTTTCTTAAAAGATGCCTATTGCCAACCCAGAAATGGTGGCCCACTTTTTTAATCCTAGCACCCAGGAGCCAGAGACAAGCAGATGACTGTCAGTTCAAAGTCAGCCTAACCTACATAGTGATTTCCAGAACAACCTTCCAGGTGACATTGTGGTACTCGGTCTCAAAACCAAAGAAACAACAAATAACAACAACAACAACACAAACACATACATCAAAACAAATCAAACAACAAAGCTGTAGCAATGTTCTTGGTCAGTAGAATAAAAATAGTACGTGATAAGTCTCCTGATCAAGTTTAAACTCTATGAAGTCAATGTCTGACCACCTTTCCAAGTCATCTATTTTTTCCTCCTCCATACATTTGGAGGAGGGAAGTGTTCTTTTATTCAGAAGATAAGAAAGTAGATGCGGAAAAAAATTATTTTTCAAACCTGACTCTGCCAGTTATCTGTTGGAAAGGGAACTTGTTGGCAGGAACTCAATCTGCTTTCCCATTCATCAGTGGAGACAAGAATTAGCAGTACAATTTTGTAAGAAGAAAACAAGGTGGTGTGTGTGTGTCTATCTCATCAGAATGGTTGGTACTACCAGCTGCCAAGTGCTAAGCTTGGAGAAGAAGGCTTGAATGGTTTCTGATTTAAAGCATTCCCAAAAATCCCAGTCCTCTAGAGCAAGTTCTCAGGCATAGTAGGTCTTGGTTATGGCTGGAGAGATGGCTCAGCACTTAAGAGCTCTAGCAGAAGTCACTGGTCTGATTCTCAACACTCATATGTAGCTTTTGAGCACCTGTAATTCCAACTTCATGGAATCTGGTGTCCACTTCTAGCTTTTGTATATATGTGATGTACAGACATATGCAGGCAAACATTTATACATATAAGATAAATCTCTCTCTCTCTCTCTCTCTCTCTCTCTCTCTCTCTCTCTCTCTCTCTCTCTCTTTCTCTCTCTCTCTTTCTCTCAAGTAGTAAATACATTGTGGGTTTTGAGAAGCCATTTCCTAATTGAGCAAATAGAATAGCACAGACTACCCTGTGGATCTGAGGTCAATGCCCACCTTCACACTGATTTAAAGAAGTTTCTTCTCCACTCAGGTCCCTAGAACTATACTCTCTACTAAAAAGGTAAAAGAGTTTCTCCTGAGATGTTGATTTGTATAGTTCTCAAAAGAAAGGAAGAAAGAAAGAAAGAAAGAAAGAAAGAAAGAAAGAAAGAAAGAAAGAAGGAAAGAAAGAAAGAGAAAAGAACATGTACGTCAAAGTCTTGATGCAATTTTATATGATGTTATTTATGTTGTTCCCAGCCAAGCTTGGAAAATCCAAAAGCTTTACAACCTGTATTTACAGTGGTAGATTTAGACAGCATGCACACACACACACACACACACACACACACACACACACACACACACTTCTTTTTATGTAGGTGTGATCTAGTCTGGCATTCTTGAAGGGACCCTAGTGAAACTTAAGATTAAGATGACAAGACATGTAGCTCCAACAGAGAATAAAGTACAAACTCTGGAGGTGACCTCCCCTGCTCAGAGTTATGCCTTCAAAGATCAAGGCCAATAGAAATGTGTGCCAAACAGAATGTATCATATTATTTAAGCAAGGAAGCTGCCTCTACTCAATCTCAATGCCACAAGATATTTTCATCTCTATTATTTAAATTTCAAGTTAATCTGATACCCTTTTCATGGTGTTTTCTCTTTCTAGCTTGGGACTGTATGTGTAGATGGAGATGTGTAGTATATGGTGATAATAAATTATGACCAGTCTGTTAGCATAATACAGAAAGCAGAGAACAACATAATTCCCATTTGTAATATTTAATGTGTAGAACTCCTATACCAGATGAACTGAAGAATGCTTGAAGGGTGAAAACCCATTTCTGCATGGATTGTCTTTTTACTCAAAGAGAAATAGCAAGGGGATAGGTTCGGAGGCTTTATTTACCCCTCCTATAAACATCACCAGCTTCATTATTTAATCACCCCCAGGAAAATGCACCCTAAGAAAAAATGCTGGGTATGCTGTTGCAAACCTGCTCAGGCAATCAACTACTCTAGAGCAGATGCTGCCTTGACAGTACTGAGATGCCATGGCTGATATCTCTCTTTATATTTTTCTACAACCACAACTCTGCTTTTTAATCTTCTGTAATATACTTTGAACAAAAAAAAGAAAGAAAGAAAGAAAGAAAGAAAGAAAGAAAGAAAGAAAGAAAGAAAGAAAGAAAGAAAGAAAGAAAGAAAGAAAAAGAAAAACTTAATGGTAGAGAGAACCCCCTTCCCGGGACAACAAGCCATTGCACAAGGTTCAATTTACATGAATCAAGCCAAGCACCATAGGAGCTGATCTCAGAAGCTTTAGGTAACACCCAAAGCCTAGGGTTTCTGTATTCACTAAATGTCTACATGTGGACTCTTAGCAATACCTGCTGCTGGACCAGATTCACTTAAACCATTTTCCAGAAAAAGGAGGAATCCCTGGTGGAGAAGCACATGTATAGAGAATACAGTTTAAATGCTGCAGGTGCAGGAGAGAGTCCCCACGCCCGTCTATGTGTGGCAGTGGGCGGGCTGTGTGTGAGGCTGACACCTTACCTTTCCACACCCAGTGGGACGGGCTTAGTGAACGTCAGCAAAGCCCCTGGGATGTCACACCTCTTTCCTCTTTGCACATTCTCAGAATAGGCACAGAGACACCTGAAAGGGGCTTTCTTGGCTGTTTGTTTATTGCTAGCAAAAAGGCTTTGGGGACGTGTACTGGCTGGTTTTGTGTGCCAACTTGACACAAGCTAGAGTCATCTAAGAGAGAGGGAATGCCTCCATAAGATCTAGCTGTAAAGTATTTTCTCAGTTAGTGATCACTGGGGGAAGGCCTAGCCTATTGTGGGTGGTGCCACTGTTGGGCAGGTGTCTTGGGTTCTATAAGAAAGCAGGTTGAGCAAGCCGTGTGAAGCAGGACGGTAAGCTTGTCATTCATGGTGTTTTGTTGAGCCATAGAAACTCTAAGATGGGGAAGAAGAGAGGGGAAAGGAAAGATGCGAACAAAGACTTGGCGTGGTCCAGTAGGACTCCAGCTTATCATTCGAAATGTGACTTTCTAGAAGGAAGGTGAGAAGAAAAGGACACCAGGAGAGGGAGGATGGGGATGGGAAGAGGGAGGAGGGAGAGTCAGGAGAGGGAGGATGGAAATTCAGACAGAGGGAGGCTGAAGAGCAAGAAGAGGGAGGCCAGAGATGGGGAGAGAAAGTTCAGAGAGCCGGAAGAGAGAGGTTAGGAAGCCCAGAGAGGCAGGGCCACAGTGTGAGTGACACGATGTCCTGCCAGCTCCTAGAAGATCTAAACACAAACGCTCACTTCAAAAGCAAGACCAACCCAGAGCATTCTAGTGGGTTAGTTTCCAAACTCCCTGGGAGGGAGTTACAGGGGGTCATAAGCCACCACACAGGTGCTGGGAACAGAACTAGGGTCCTCTGCAAAAGCAGTAAGCACTCTTAATCTTCGAACCATCTCTCTGGTCCCTGGGTTGTTAAGGTAGTAACTCAGGTAGCTCAGCATGTCTTACAACTCACTATATAGCCAAAGCTGTGGGGACAAAAAAAGGAAAGCGCGGGGTCTGGCGCGCGTGGACTGGGGGGGGCGGGAACGTGCCAGGCCGGGTGGCCTCGCTCTCGGGCCAAGGTAGCGTGCATATTCAGAGGACACAGGCGGACACGGAGCCCGCGTGGGGTTTGGGGGGAAGCAGGCAAGATGCACGCGTGCCTCAGCCTACCGGGGAGCGGGCAGTCACACCGCCGGCTGGTCTCCGTGCACGGGGTCGCGCGGGGGTACAGAGAAATGTCACGCAGAAGGCGGGGCCATTCTAGTGTGGATTTCTCTGCCTGTTACCTGTGCTCACAGACTGTCTGCGTGGCTGAATCCCAGATGACGGCGCGTACCAGCTAGCTCCGGGGTGGCGAGTTTAATAAGAGGTGGCCCATAGCTTTGATGTTTTATTATTAAGTAAATAGAAAGAGAAAAGAGATAGAAAGACAAAGGAAGAGGAGAAAATAGATAAGAAAAGCCATGACCATGTGGAAAGGGGAGAAAATGGAGAGACAGAGAGATAGACAAAGAAGAGGGCCGGGGGAGAACAAGCAGGAGAGAGAGAGAGAGCACGCGCTGAGGGGTGCTATTTATAGTGAGTTGGGTGGTCAGGTAACCCGAGAGGTGGGGAGAGTGTGGCTGCAGGTACATGACTGCCGAGGCGGAGTCAGGCTAGAACCTGGGGCGTGGCCACAAGTCTCATTAAGGTCCCACATCCTAGCCTTGCATTCCAGATCCTCCTGCTTCTACTTCCCAAATGCTGGGAGGCCGGGGAGCTGGGAGAGGGAGGTCTAACTGTCCTAGCAGGGCTTCCTTCCTGTCATGCTCTGGACATACCAGGCTTTGTTTGCTGGATCTATAGTTTAAGACTGGATAGTTCTCAGGCGGAGGGTAGAGGCTTATTCTCCCTGGTTACCCAGAAATGCCTAACCAGCTCATCTGTTCAAACACAAAGCTCAAAAACAAGGGGGCCTTGGCTGACTGCAGCTTAAAAGAAACACAAAGAGACCATAATTTAGGAAGGTAGGACATATAACTTCATTGCTTTCATTTCTCCCCCTAAACCCAGTAAAAAGTAACATTACCAATTACGTATCTTTTTTAAACTTTAGAAATTCAACCTGTTCTGTATCATGTGTTGGTTTTGGTTTGTTGTTTGTTGTTGTGGCTGTTTTTGTTTTGGGTTTTTTGAGACAAGTTTTCATGTAGCACAGCCTGACCTTGAACTTGTATTGCTGAGACCGGTCCTGATTCTTCTGCCTTGACCTCCTAAAGGGTTGGGGTTACAGGCAGTTCAATGTCAGTGGTTTCAAACACTGAAGGAGTCAGAGGAGTAACCATTTGACTGAAGGACAGGAGAACAATAAGAGTCCAGCAGCTAAGTAGAAAGTTTTACAACTGGGGTCCCAGCTTCCGACTGGTAGTCTGTGGTTGACAGAAACACAGTGCTACAAGAGTGGATGTGTAGGGCGAACACTAGGGAGAGAGGATGCCCTGGATGAGTCAAGTCTTCAGTGGATTTGGATTGTTGACATGGGGACAGCCACATCCAGGACTCTAATAGCTCAGCCTTAAAGGAGGGTCGAAACCTTTCCCAGGTGAGCTCAGAAGGATGACAAAGCTGCGTCATCCTTCCTCCAGGGCAGTGCAAACCACTGACCAGTTTGCACAAAAACCAGCACTTGCCGCTTCCTCCCCTTGGATGTTTACAGTGTGAGACTACCCATAGAGATTTCCTACACCAACTAACTGCCCTCCCCCTCCCTGCGCAGTACATAATGAGCATGCTGAGGTGCTGGGTTGTGGCAGTAGTAGGTGCTATTTCATCAGAGTACACACATTCAACCTGACCACAGTCTGTCTGTACATGTGTCTGTGTGTCTGTCATTTCTTCACCTTCTCATAGCCCCTAGTCAGGGCTCCAAGACCCACAGCCAGTGGATCATAGTAGAACAGTTTTTGTTTGATTTCTTAAAATTTTAAAGTGTGTAACCTAGGGCTGTAGAGATGACTCCGCAGTTAAAAGCACTTGTTCTGGTAGCGGATGTGTATTTGGTTTCCATCACCCATGTGGTAGCTCTCAATCATCTACAACTCCAGTTCCAGGGGATCTGAGGCCTTCTTCTGACATTCCCAGGCACCAGGTACATATGTGGCATGTAAGCTCACACACACACACACACACAAACACACACACATACACACATAGGCAAAACACTGTACACACACAGTTTTGTTTTGGTTTTTTTTGAAACTTGTAACCTTTTAAAAATTAAAAGGGGAATAACTTATATACATCTGACAGTGGGATTTTCTACATTGGTATTAATGGGGAAACTTCACTTATAATTAAATGTAGAAAATGGTTTTCTGGCTCTAAACCTCTTGGTAAGAACCTGGTACCTTACTTATGTGCACAATAAACAGTCATGTGATAATCTCAGATAAAAGTCTTCCCCACCTCTCGATCTTCCGACACTCACCAAAACTATTCAAAACCCTGGGTTATCTGTCCATAGTGTCATATGGCCATCTCAATAGCATTTGACAGAATCCACCTTGTCTTCATGTACTTCAACATAATAAAAGCTATGTATGAGAAGCCTACAGCCAACATCAGGAGATAAAACTTGAAGCTCTCCCACTGAAGTCACCAGACAAGGCTGTCCATTCTCCCGCTCCTTTTCAATAATGGCATGCGACTTTTTTTCCCCTTCGTGTTTCCCTTTAATTCCCTTCTCT